>OX030932.1:2260000-2407500 GCA_943735885.1 Stelis phaeoptera
CCGCGTCATGTATGTCCGTCGATTGCTCCGAGATGGTTTGACCAATCGGAACGAAACCTTTTGCATCCTGTAGGGTATGATTCCCAGTTGACCCCGCATAGAAAACATTTTCTATTTTATCATCGTGTACCCCTTTTTTATTTCATAGAAGCGTACTATTTCGTCCACGTCTTGAATGGTCACCGATTACTCCATGATGGATTGACAAATCGGATCGAAACCTTTTGCATCCTGTAGAGTATGATTCCCAGCTGATTCCGCAACAAAGACATTATGCATTTTTTGTTTTTTCTCACGTTTATTGCAAAAAACGTACTATTTCACGTATATTCGGCCTGATATCGATGAAGGCTAGTATTACATTTTGCGGCCGGAGATGTTTCCACGATGATCCTATTTGCAACATTCTCTTCACTTCCCTGCGCTTCCCTTCCCATCCCTTTGTTGAACTCTTCAAAATTTAAAATTTTTTACATTGGAAATTGCCAAAATCCTTTAATCCTTTTACATATTTTTAAGTATAAGTATTACATTACATTTTAAATACGATGCATACTTTTCGGATACGGCGCAAAATTAACTAATTGTCTACATTGGAAATTGTCAAAATACTTGAGTCCTCTTACATATTTTCCCATTAGCAACATCTTTCATTTACACAGTTTGTAATTTTGCGCCGCCTCCGAAAAGTATGCATTGTATTTAAAATGTAATGTAATACTTTAATCAATGTTATAAAGAGCCGAATAGAATTTATACATATCATATAAAAATTATTTTATACTTTTCAGTGCATTTCGAAGTCGGTTATCTTTTTTTTTCCAAAAATTATTTTATTTCACGCTTTTTAGTGGCGATCTTTGCATTCCCTGCGAAGTAATAGCCACATACTGTATAACGGTGTTCCTTTCTTCATATATTATATCTAATCGTTATGAAATCAAGGTATACCTACGATTGTCAGCGGTAGTATCCATGTTCATTTCTGATACAAAAGTACATACATGTCTCTGTAGTATAATCGTAGCAAAAATATAAAAAACACACAAACGCCCGCACGCACGCACGCCCGCCCGCCCGACCGAGCGACCGACCGACCGCCCGCACGCACGCGCGCCCGCCCAAAAGCTCGCACGCACCCACGCCCGCACGCGGGTGGAGGTACGTATATAAAATACGTAAAACCACACAACCCGCGGTCGGGCATGCGGGCGTGCGTTCTCTGCGTGCGTGCGAGTTTTTTTTCTCTTTCACTACGATTATACTACAGAAACATATATGTACTTTTGTTTCAGACATGAACATGGATACTACCGCTGCAATATACCTAACTCCTCTACTGAAATCCTTAATAATCATATTGTACTGGAATAAATAGTAATAAATTATATAAAATACGTAAAACCACTCAAAATTTACGAAATTATTCATAATTCTTTCAACTCTCACGTAACAACTGGGTTTTATTGTGTCTGATGTAACATATAGGAAAGTGGGATATTGCTTGATTCGCACTTACCACTTGCCATGTCGCCACCACGCTAGAAACATAATTATTACAATAAGAGTAGTGTAGCATGTAGAAAAATCTAGAAGGCGCAATCAAGCATGCGAAGCTTCGAGACTGCCGCGCGGCGAGAGACGCGAGGCGCGGAACGCGAATTCGCGAACGTTCGCGCTTAACGACGCGAATGTTGACAGTCGCGGTCGCGGATAGCAACCGTGAGATATAAATTAAGGTCTCTCAGAGGCATTCGGCCTATTTTGCCATTCCGGGAGAGAGGACGAGGTAAGACCATCGGCCGCTCTCGGAAAACGGCATAGGGACTCCGGCAGGAGAGTTCGGCGATAATACCTGGACGCCTGCCCGGAGAAGGGTGAATACGGGGGTCTGTTCCTGGACGCTCGTCCGATGAGGAGAGTTCGGAGATAATACCTGGACGCCCATCGGTCGAGAGAGTACAGAGCTTCCCCTGGACGCCCAAGGTTGTAGAAGGGGAGAGGACAGGAGTTCGTTCCTGGTCGTCTGCTCGACAAGGAGAGTTCGGCGATAATACCTGGACGCCTGTCGAGCAGAAGAGAACAGAGCTTCTCCTGGACATCCCAGTTAGGACTAGGGGGAGGTTATTCCTGGACGCCTGTTCGTTTTTGGAGAGTACGGCGACAAATACCTGGACGCCAATTCGAACAGGAGAGTACAGAATAACTCTCCTAATCGAAATAGACATTTTTTTGTATAAAATTTAGAATCGAAAGCACCTTGTTAAAAATAATTTTATATCCGAGAATTATGTTGTACCATTCCTGTGAAATTATGTTATCCTTCCTAATCCAAATAAACCTTTGTCTGTCCAGCATATTTTCTTCGATTTCCTTAACCATGGCTACAGTAGTAATTAGCAATGGAGGGAACAGCAGGGGTAGGTAGAGAAGGGAAGGAAAGGGATTGAAATGAAAGGGATGGGGAGGGAGGGAGGGTAGGAAGAGGCAGGGGGAGAGTTGGGTGTTGAAGGAAAACGTAAGGAAGTGAAGGGAAGTGCAGGGATGCGAAGGGAGGTGCAGGAAAGTGAAGGGAATGTTGCAAACGGGATCATAGTGGATACATCCCCAGACGAAAAACGTAATTGCAATAATTATTGCAATAACAATAGTAATTAGCAACGGAGGGAACAGCAGGGGCGGGTAAAGAAGGGAGGGAAAGGGATTGAAGTGAATGGGTAGGGAAGGGAGGGGAGGAAAGGAAGGGACAGGGGGAGTTGGGTTTGGAAGGGAAAGATAAGAAAGTGCAGGGAAGTGAAGGGAAGCGAAGGGAAGTGCAGGAAAGTGGAGGGAATGATGCAAATGGGATTATCGTGGAAACATCTCCGGCCGCAAATTGTAATACTAGATTTTCATCGATATCAGATCGAGTACACGCGAAATAGCACGTTTTTTGCGATAAAAGCGGAAAAAATGAAGAAATCCGAACTGGTTTTTTTTACGGGACCAACTGTTGGTCATACTCAACAAGATGCATAAGGTTTTGTTCCGATTGGTCCATCCATCTTGGAGTAATCGATGACCATATACAACGCGGACGAAATCGTACGCTTTTTTGCAATAAAAAAAGGGGCAAGCGGTGGTGAAATGCAAAATTTTTTTTACGGGACCAACTGGGAGCCATACCCTACAAGATGGAAAAGGTTTGGTTCCGATTGGTCCATCCATCTCGGCGTAATCGGCGAACATACATTAAAAAAAAAAAAAAATTAACATACGTGTCGAATTGAGTAACCTCCTCCTTTTTGAAGTCGGTTAAAAAATCGCCGGAATCGCATTTTGGACTGGCGCAAGTGCTTTTAGCGGCGCGTGAAGTCTTTTCTCGTTGTGTTAAATGTTTTGTCGAGAAACGACCGTCCGCAAGGAGCACCGAGTCCTTGATGAAAAGATTCTCAGGCTAGGTTTCTCCACCCTGCCTATCCCTGGTGTGTATATTTTGTAACATTCGATTTTTGTGGTCACATTTATAAGTAGAGTTGCACAGCACAGGAACAGTCTGTTGTGGTGGAGAGAGAGAGGTTAAATGAGAAAGACTGCGCCCCGTGCTGGCTAAAACGAGATATAAACGAACGCGCCGCGGGTCAGCTCTTTCTGGTTCTCCCTGCTCTCAGATTTTCATATCCGATGCGCCTAAAGGCGAATGAAACCAACCGATCGAACCACAACCCACCGGATGTGATAAAAAAGATCTCCCTCTATCTCTATCTCTGGGATCGTTGCGAACGGATAAAATGGATATAATATATTGCAGCTAGAAACGGACGGACGTTAAACATTGTGCCGGACGATTGTCATCCAGCGGAGTGTTTCGTTTTGTATGTGATAAATGTGAATAAAATTGTTAAAAAGGAACAAAAAAAAAAATCAACAACGAAAATACGAAGGAGAAAAATGTGTGGTAATACGCGGCGATGAAATTTGCTGTCGTCGTCGTTCCCCAGTTAAAGTCTTACTACTTCTTCTTCCTCCTCCTTGCTTTATTTCTTCGTTCCTGTGCTCATTTCATTTGATAAAATTGTTTTACAACAGAGAGAGAAATCGAGGATAAAATTGCATTGTGGATAAACCGAAAAACGATTTTTTCTCTCTGTTTGTGTGAAACCGAAAGAGCACGATATTGCTAAACCAGCGGAACACGATGAGAGCAAGTTGCAGGAGAGGAAGAAAGGAGAGAAGAAAAGAAATATGGGTGTTTAAAGGGACGACACAAAACAGGACACATCGCAAGCGGACCGCGCGCGAAGTCTCTTCTTTTTTAACACTTTCGAACAAATTATATATTGTGACGTACGGGTTATGGGGCAGCCTAAGGGTTGCCCTGCGCGGAGGCGATCAGGGAAAATCGCTCTCGACGCGCCCCGTGCACAAATCCACGGACGATTCGATTCTATGGGCGCCAGTGCCGTAGCACTCGTCCGGAACCCTCGCCCTTCCGGCTGCTCAGTAGGGGAGCGGAAATCAGGGGAGGTTAATTGAAAGTGACCCACGAGTGTTTCGGTAAATCAACGGTAACTTTAATAAAGGCCAAAGTGGCCGTGCCAAACAACCAAAAAAACGGGAATTCCGCGGTACACTTTTGCGCAAAGGAAAAGGTACGCGGCCGCCAAGTGCGGCAAGAGGAACCGCGGCGCGGAAATTCCCAATACAAAGAAAAATCTCGACTGTAGAAACTAAAACTAGGGGCCGGATACAAAGTGTCGGTGGTCCTAGAGTTTCAAATACAGGAGAAAACGAAAGATTAGTCGGGATCGCGATCGCGGGTATGGGGGGGACCCGTTCGCGATTCTGAGACGGAGGCGCCGGGGCCTCGACGAAACCGACTATAACTTCCGGCACGCGAGATCGCGGAACGAAGATGCGCTTCGTTCAAACGCGCGGTACGAGCGTCAACGGCTACGGCACCGAGGTCAAGCCGCCGGGGCTCGACCGTCGGACGGTACCGGACAACGAAACGGTCGGGAGCGGAATAAAGGGGACGGGCCTCGAGAGTCCTCGTCTCCTTGGGTCGGTCCTGTCGCCTAGGTCGCGGAACACGGTACGATACGGAATACTCCGGTATTCCCGCGTTCACACCGATCCTCTCACACTCACACACGCAATAAAAATCAAACCAAAAGGCGTGAGTCCTACCTGGACATGGAGTGCGGCGACGTATCCAAATACAAATGTTCTTTGTGTGGGTGGATCGCTCCGCGGACACCAAAAAACGCACGCACAAGAACAAACGAAAATCAAAATAACGCCAAACTAAAGAATAATTACGACAAAAAGAAAGTAAATGAGGACCGGACACACTCAAACGAAATAAACTAAATTACAATTCCAAATCGCTCAAATCTACGACCGCTCTCTACACCGGCTCGCGCGCTTCTCTCTAAAATCTCCCGCCGGTACGCGGTTCTCCCCCCCAGGGAGTTCGGCGACCAAGATGGGCCGCTCGATGTTGCGAATTCGGCGGGCCGGGTCCTAGGAGCCCTCTGGCGGAGCTCCGGGCGAGATGGCGGTGGTCGGCTGCTCCCAGGCCCGGCGTCCTCGGTGTCCGGCTGCCGGTCGCTCCCAAGGCGGCTGCTGGGTGGAGGCACGGCGACCGGCCAGCCGGTCGGCCAGCGAAGGTGGGGGACCCATCTGGCCCCTCTCTCTCCTGGGTGGAGGTCCCCACGACCGGCGGCGGCGATGCTCCGCCGTGGCGGAGCGCGAGACAGTCGGCCGCAACAAAAAAAAAGACACATTCATACACGCACTCACACACTCATACACCCAAACATCCGCGTTCCGGAGGCGAGGACTCGCCGGAGCGGAGGGAGCGGGGCGCGCCAACGTCTCGTAACGAGGCCAAAATTTTGCCTCGTTACGTTGCCTCGTTATTTTATTGTCGGGGATTTTCCTGGAATAAGCTAGAAATGGTTTCTCTGTAAACAAAGGAAGGTTTTACTTTATTTCCTATACTACAACAGCTATTTACACTATGTACAAACATTACCTGTAAATAAAGAAACGACATTTAAAGTCTATTCTCTATCGCTTCTTTCTTTACTCCTTTGCGTTGATTAAATTCTTTTATGAAATTTTACTTTGTTATCTTTACCTCTCCGCACTTGTGCTCTCTTACATAAATATCATTCTATCCCTGTCTATTGGTTTCTGTCTATCCTCCTACCGCGTGAAGCGCGGTAAAATTTAACTGAGAGAAATCGCATTTCTTTACATCTCTCCCCCTCAGGGGTGAAGATTCTCAGTAAGGCTCTACTTTCTTTTTGGCTTATGCGTCCTCTTCTCGGTCTTCTTTATCTGTCTCCTCTTCCGTTCTAATTGGTTGTAGTTTAGTTATGTGGAATAGGGTTGATTCTGTTTTCTTTTTCCCAGTGTTAATTTTATAAATTGAGTTTGATATCTTCCCCATTATTTCGAAGGGACCAGTTCTTAGTTCATCTAATTTGTTTCTATTTAATCTGTTTCCGTTCTCTACATATACTCTGTCTCCTACGTTGAATTTATATTGCTTTCGGTTTTTGTCGAATAATCTTTTGTTGTATTCGAGTGACTTTATTGTGTTTCTTAGCGCTAGTTTCTTATCCTCAATCCAATTATTTTCTTTTTTTCCTATCTTCATTTCGTTCGGTAAGATGGTTACCTCCGTGCCATCTAGTAAATATTTTGGGGAAAATCCAGTCACTGAGTGTTCTGTCTCGTTATATCTATCTACACATTTTCTCGCAACTGTTGTCCAAGCTTTTTTCTCTTGGTTTTCGTTCATCTTGCATCTTATTTTATTGACTAGCGTTTGGTTCAGTCTCTCATTCAATCCGTTCGAGAATGGTGTGTTAACTGCTGTAAAAACTAGTTTCACCTTGTTTTTCTCTAGAAATTCCTTAAATTCTCGTGAATTGATCCCCGGGTATTGATCCGTGAGAATCATACCGATTTCATCCGTTTCTAGCACTTGCTTCACTAATTTAATGAAATCGCTCGCACTCTGTGTCTTTGAGGTTAAAATGAAGGCATATCTTGTAAAGTGGTCTACTAAAAGATGTAGATATTTTTTCGTTGATCTTGCTCCTCCAAAACCACCGATAGTGTCTATCGACATTATTTCAAATGGTTCGGTCGCCGGTCCCAAGTGTGACATTAGTCCAAATTTTCCTTGGCCTCTCGATTTGTTTTTTATGCATGTTTCACAATTTCTGCAAATTTTTATTATATTTTTTTTCAGGTTTTTTGCTGTGTATGTTGGGCTGATTTTCACTCCCATTTGTCTAATGCCTATATGACACCAATCTTCGTGCACTTCTTTTATAATTTTCATACTAAGTTCTTCTGACAAGATTATCTTCTCTTTTTTCTTTGTTTTCTTGTAGAGTATTCCGTTTTTTGATATTATATTCGCTCTTTCAGTTTCTAGTGTTTCATTTTTTTGTTGGTCTGTCTTTATATCTTCTATCTTCACTAAATTTACTATTTTTAGCAGCTCTTCTTTGTTTTATTCTGGCTCCAGCACTGGGTTTCTGCTTAAACAGTCCGCTTCTAGGTTTTCCTTTCCTGGAACGTATTTTATTTTAAAATCATACTGTGACAGGTAATATGTTAGTTCCCCCAGTTCTTCGTCGGTTCTAGTTTTTATGTTCATCTTCTCTAGAGGTTTGTGATCTGTGTATACTGTGAACGGTCTCCCTATGAGCCAGTGCTGCCAGTATTTCACCGCTTCTTTTATTGCTAGGCACTCTAAATATATGGCCTTTTTCCTTTTTTGTACTTCGTTTAATTTTTTCGAAAAGTATGCCACTGGCTTGTCTTTTTTATCTGGTTGTTCTTGTTTTAATATGGCACCAATACCTTCTAAGGATGCATCTGTATGGATTTTTATTGGTAAATCCTTATCAAATATCTCTAGTACTGGTTGGGAGCATAAGAGCTCTTTTATTTCTCTAAAAGATTTTTCACATTTTTCTGACCACACGAACTTCTCGTTTTTTCTTAATAGCTTATGTAATGGATCTAAGATTATTGCACTCTTTGGTATGTATTCGCGGTAAAAATTTATTTTCCCTAAGAATTGTCTGATATTCTTTTGCGTCTTTGGTGTTGGGAAATTTTTTATTGAAGTTAGATTGTCTTTTAAAGGTCTCACTGAATTATTTTGGATTATGTGGCCGAGATATTTTACTGAGTCGGAAGCAAATGTACATTTCTTGAATTTTAATCTAAATCCCTCTTTTATTATCGCTTTTAATATCTGTTCTACGTGTTCAATGTGTTCCCGGAAGGATGTTGAGTATATTAAAATATCGTTAATATAGTTTACCGCAAAGCCCGTGAGTTTGTGTTTTCTTAAGATGTTGCTTAAGATTCTTTGGAAAATTGCTGGTGAAGTCTTCAGCCCGAATGGTAGGCAGGTCCACTGGAAGTGGCCATCTTGTGTAACAAATCCTGTTTTTCTTCTGTCCTCAATCCGTAGTGGTATTGACCAAAAAGCTGAGTTTATATCTAGTGTTGTAAAATATTTGCAATTTCTTGTTTTTATTATCAAATCATCTATTAGCGGGAATGGTTGGGCTTGGGGTACAACAATCTTGTTTAGTTCTCTGAAATCTATGCACAGTCTGGACCTCTTGTTTTCGTCTTTTTTAAATGCTAGTGTTTCCGGAGCTGCAAACGGGCTGTAAGATTCCTCAACAAGGTTTTTCTCTAGTAGTTTAGCTATTTGTTCCTCGATTTCTTTCTTGTCTTCTATTGTACACCTATATGGCCTTTTGCTGCAGTATTTATCCACTAGTAGGTCTATTCGAGCTTCGTAGTCTTTTACTGTGCCGATGTCATACTTATCCTTTGCAAACACCGTTTTGTATTCTTTTAATAATCTTTCTATTTCATTTTTTTTTTGGTCATCTAAATGGTCTATCCTTATTTGAAACTCATCTTCTTGTATGTGTTCGTTAAAGTTCATGGAATACATTTCTATTTGTTTATCTTTATTTTTCTCAATTTTATTTTGTGGGTCTATTATATTTATCTTTTTCTTCTGTTCTATTTCTAGTTTTTCATTTTGGGTTAATCTGTATTTTTGTATCATATCTAACCCTATTATAAAATCATCAAAATCTTCGTTCTCCACTATGTACACATCTGTCTCTTCCTCAATATCAAAGATCTTTATTTTAATAGTTATCAAACCATCCGTTTTCTTTACACCATTAACCGTTTTCATGTATGTTTTATTTACATTTTCTCTGCCTTCTTTTACTTTGACTAGTCTCGAATTTATTAACGAGATCTGTGAGCCTGAATCATAAACTCCTATTACTTCTAACTTATCTTCTAGTAATAGTTTGATCTTAATTAATGGTGCAATTACTCGTTTTTTTGCTCTGCGTTTAGGTCTACTTCTATAATGGAGTTATTATTTACATTTCTGATTTTGTTGATTTCTTTTTGTTCGCCTTTTTTTGTTCTAAACCAGCACACTTCCTCCGGGTGGTATCTAATTCCTTTATTCAGCTCTTCACACATTTTGCATGGCTTTTTTTCTTCAGTCCTTCTCTTGAAATCTGATTTATTATCTTTGGTTTTTATATAGTTTTTCTTGTATATCATGCCTTCATATTTTCTAATTTCGTTGAACAGATCTGTGCTGTCGTCGAGGTCGTCTCTGTTTATTTTATTCAAGATAAATTCGGGTAGACCTATTGCAATAAGGTCAATTAATGTTTTTGGGTCTATAGACCTGTTTATATCCAGTAGAAGTCGCTCTTTTCTCATTGCGTAATCGATTAATAGTCCTTCTTTATACTTAAATGCAAAAGCATATGTGACCATATTCCATCCTCTGTTTGCAAATGTTTCCAAGAATTTTCCTTTCCATTCCTTCCATTCAGAGTCCACTGTTAACCTTGTGGCCATTGAGCTGTACCAGTCCAAACAGGGTTTTTCCAAAAATAATCTTAGTATTTCTATTCTTGTCCCATCTTCTGTTATGTTAAACCGCACGCACTCCTTTTCAAAGTTTTCCATCCATTGCTTTGCGTTTGGGTTTTTGCTGGTGAATTTTTCGATGATGAATTTTTCTGAGATATGTTTTAGGTTTTGCTGGCTCTCCTTTTTTTGTGTTGCTTCTACTAATTTTTCTAGTATTTTATTTAAATTCTCATTCTGTGATTTATCCTCTGGTTTTCTTTCCTCTATTTCTTCTAAATATTGGTCTGCAAATTGTATGTTTCCATCCTCATCTATATATACTTTTTTTAATTCTTCGTTTAGTGATATCCAGACTTTTCTTGTCTGGTGTCTCCTTTTTAAACTATTTTTTATTTTATTAAAGTTATTTGTTTTCATTATTTCTTTGTGGTGGCTTGCAGACCGCAATTCTTCTGGCATAGCATATTTCTTTCCTTCTTCTGTGATAATTGAGGTTATGGCTAGAGTGTTCGACTTTTCGTCTTTTCCTGCTACTACCGTAAACTCGAACTGGAGTTTTTCCATCTCGACTAAAAATGTCGTTTTATAAGATATTTATTTTATTGTCGGGGATTTTCCTGGAATAAGCTAGAAATGGTTTCTCTGTAAACAAAGGAAGGTTTTACTTTATTTCCTATACTACAACAGCTATTTACACTATGTACAAACATTACCTGTAAACAAAGAAACGACATTTAAAGTCTATTCTCTATCGCTTCTTTCTTTACTCCTTTGCGTTGATTAAATTCTTTTATGAAATTTTACTTTGTTATCTTTACCTCTCCGCACTTGTGCTCTCTTACATAAATATCATTCTATCCCTGTCTATTGGTTTCTGTCTATCCTCCTACCGCGTGAAGCGCGGTAAAATTTAACTGAGAGAAATCGCATTTCTTTACATATATATACGACGACCTCAGAGTAGGCGAGATTACTCGCTGAATTTAAGCATATTATTAAGCGGAGGAAAAGAAACTAACCAGGATTTCCTTAGTAGCGGCGAGCGAACAGGAATTAGCCCAGCACTGAATCCCGCGGTATCGCCGCTGGGAAATGTAGTGTTCAGGAGGATTCGTTTATCCCGAGACATCGAACCGCGTCCAAGTCCATCTTGAATGGGGCCATGTACCCATCGAGGGTGCCAGGCCCGCAGCGACCGGTTACGCGTTTCGGGAGGATCTCTCCTTAGAGTCGGGTTGCTTGAGAGTGCAGCCCTAAGTGGGTGGTAAACTCCATCTAAGGCTAAATATGACCATGAGGCCGATAGCGAACAAATACCGTGAGGGAAAGTTGAAAAGAACTTTGAAGAGAGAGTTCAAGAGTACGTGAAACCATTTAGGGGTAAACCTGAGAAACCCAAAAGATCGAATGGGGAGATTCATCGTCAACGACGCCGGCTCCCGTTGGTTCGCGATGCCCCGGACGGACCCTTTCTGGGTGTTCCGTTAACGGAGGGCACACCATCATCGGCGAACGTTCCGGCGAAGTAGTCGTGCACTTCTCCCCTAGCAGAACGTCGCGACCCGTTGCGTGTCGGTCTACGGTCCGAGGCGGAGCCTGTCTGTGTCGCTTTCGGGCGTTCGTGACAGACCCTTGGTTACCCGGCCGACTGCGCAACGGTACTCGAGAAACGGTATCGGGCCGCAACCAATCCATTTTCGAATGTGTGTACGTCAGGACCGCCGCAAGCTCGGTCCAGAAGTTATACCCGGATGAACGGACTTTGCGCCGTTCCCGGGCCTGGCCAGCTGTTAGCAGGTGGAGTCCTTGGACTGGCCAAGCTACGAATTACCGGTCGGTGACGCTATTGCTTTGGGTACTTTCAGGACCCGTCTTGAAACACGGACCAAGGAGTCTAACATGTGCGTGAGTCATTGGGATTTTTATATAAACCTAAAGGCGAAATGAAAGTGAAAGTCGTCCTTTGCGTCGACCTAGGGAGGATGGGCATCGCTACGATTATGCCTCGCACTCCCGGGGCGTCTCGTTCTCAATTACGAGAAGAGGCGCACCCAGAGCGTACACGTTGGGACCCGAAAGATGGTGAACTATGCCTGGTCAGGACGAAGTCAGGGGAAACCCTGATGGAGGTCAGTAGCGATTCTAACGTGCAAATCGATTCTTGATTCTCTAAACCGGAAATTGTGCGTCTTAAAGAAAATAGGTAACCGATCCTCGAAGGGGCCGACTGTTATCTCGTCTCATCGACAAAAAAAAAACAGACGATGAACGACGCGAGACGAATCGGCAGAAGGGTAGTTGCTTACGTAGCTTTTATTTTTATCGCGTTGAGCCAGAGTTCCTGACCCCGGGGACGCATGTGGGAGGTGTGGCGGAGGGAGTTATCCTCCAACGCGAGCGAACGCGTCCCCGGGGCCCTCCTGCCACACCTGCAAAGGTTAGGGAGCGGCGGCATGGTAGGCTCACCTACCGGCTGACGCAGGTATTCACCGGACATGGTTGTTTGGGTGTCTACCTGCGTCGCATTGGACGGGAGGGGACGGCGGTCTGCCACCATTGCGGGGAGGAGGAGGACTCGGCGCAGCACACGCTGGAGGAATGCCCCGCCTTTTCAGCGCTGCGTCGAGTCCTCCGATGTGAGATAGGAGGATACCTCTCGCTCCCAGCAGTAGTTGGGGCAATGCTGGAGAGCGAGAGGAATTGGAAGCAGGTGGCCTCCTTCTGCGAAGAGGTGATGAGGCAGAAGGAGGCCGCCGAGCGAGATCGGGAGTTATCCGATCCCGCCCGAAGATCCCGGGGGCGCCGGCGTGTGCGGCCAGCTAGAGGCCGCACCATAGGGCCCCCGGGATAAGGAGGGTAGCTGACCGGTGGGGGGGGGGGATCACTTCTGGGGTCCCCTTGTTCCCCCGCCGTCAGCAGATCCTGATGTAGAGTCGACGGGAGCGGGGGGACGGCAAGCTTAGCGCCGTCCCACCGGGCGGCCGTATTACCCAGGGCGAGGGCCCTGGGTAGCTGATAAACGGCCGCCGGGATGGAGCGGTGCGGGGCGCGGTCTCCCTGCACTGCGGAAACAGAGGTCATAGGAGGGGGAGGATTAAACTCCCCCTCCTCGGGACGCGGCCGGTCATCAAAGGATAGATGACCGGCCATGGCGAGGGGGAGTCGCGGTTGTATTCTCTAAGAGTTCCCGTGACTCCCCCGAATCCGCCATATGCGGAATAGCGTCCGAAGGTCGCCGTGGAGGTTTTAATGGGTCGAACCCCACACTACCCCTCTGTCGCTTCCCCGAGCGGCAGGGGGTGTCTGCCGTTCAGATTTCCTCCACGTAAAAAAAAAAGGAGGGGTATACAGGTCGGAATAGACACAGTGCCAGACCGTCGGGATGATAAGACAAAAGCAGAGGAGGAACCCAGCCTGCTGGCACTGGCCGAGGAATTGAAGGCCATGAAAGGAGTGCCGAGACAGTTTACCGTTACACAGGGGCTGGAAAGATACAAGGGTATGAAGACCGATACCACCGGAAATGACAGTGACTCTGCGGAACCAGAAAGGGTCTACAAATTCTATAGGCCCAAAAAACAGGCAATAAAGTGCCCTATTAAGAGGCAAAGACCGAAAGGACTCATACCCACTGAGGCTACTCAAATCGACCTCACTACAGATGATGAAAGCCTTGGCCGCCCATCATCGAATACGATAGCAAGGAGGCTAGAAAACCCAAACGGGGACCTGGTGAAAGCGGGCGGGGATTTCGATCCCGCAAATGGAGGAGTTGCTTTTGCGCTGGATACAGTTACCCACATTCTGGGGATGATCAAAGAAGCAAACGAGGCCATAAAGATCTATCTACTAAGATGCAAAGGGGCAAGCCCGGTGGCGCGCCATTTATCGGAGAAAATGAGCTTGGATCTTGGAAAAGCGGAAACGATTGCAAAGGCCGCGGCCTCCCTTTACAAGACAGAGAGAGAAACGTTAAAAGAAGAGAGGAGGAAGAAAGAAGAAGAAGCAAGCAAACTGAATTTACCAAATAGCGGGCCGAGACCGATGCAAATGCCACAGTCGCAGATGAGGCTACGACCGGGAGAACCAAATGATGAAGACAAGGAGTACCTACAAAATACCCAGGATGCAAAATGCGATGTGAACGTAAAGAGTGGGACCAAAAGAAAAGGGGCTACCCCCCCCCCCCCCCCAGAAAGAATGGAAAAGAAGAAGAAAGTGACAAGCACTGAGAAAAGGGAAAGCACAAAACCGACAATTAGAAGCGTTCAGATACTCAGACAGGGAAGCGAAGCAAACACACCTGAAACAGAGTGGGAGATTGTAAAAAGAAGAAAAAAGAAAACGAAAGGAGACCGGGAGAGATTAACTATAGAGGATACAGAAGAAGCACAAAGGACACCGAGAACTCCAGTAAGTATAGAACCAAAAAGACCTAAAACGCCAGTACTCAGAGGAGAAGCGGTAATTGTAAAGGTTAACGACAAAGAAAACTTTGCTGAGGTGGCAAGGAAGGTCAAGACAAAGGTGGGAAACGACGCCACGGGCGTAAAGAGAATAAGACAAACCAGGACAGGCCACGTGCTTGTAGAGTTTGAACAAGAAACTGACAGCGAAAATTTTTACGCAAGAGCTGTAGACTCAATGGGGAAAGAAAACCAAGTGAGGAGGCTTGTACCGACGACAACAGTAGAAATTAGAGACCTGGAACCCATGATAATCGAGGAGAAAGTCATTAGCGAATTTGCCAAGGCGGTTGGGACGACTCCAGAAAATATCAAGTGCAAAGGGCTGAGGACGGCCTATCTAGGGATGAAAGTAGCTATCCTGGAGGGACCTACGGATAAAATTATGGAAATAAAAGGAAATAAAATAAAAATTGGATGGGTAAGCTGTCGGTTCAGGGAATTGCCAACAGTGTTGAGATGTTTTAGGTGCCACGAGATAGGTCACCTTGCGGTAAAATGTGCAAACACTAAAGATGGAAAGATACTCGGCAGAAAATGTGGGGAGGAGGACCATGATACAAAGGACTGCACAGCGGAGAAACCTAGATGCAAAATATGCGAGAAAAAGGGAATGACCGAGTATGCGATAACTCACTTCGATGGCTCGACAAGATACACGGCCTACAAGGAGGCAATAGGCAAAAATTGGAAAAAGTTTGCGGTATAGAGCTAAAAATTGCACAGATAAATTTAAATAGGAGTAGATTAGCACAAGAACTAGCGACGCAGATTGCCATAGAAAATGATTTAGACGTAGTTGCAATAAGCGAACCCTATAAACAGGAGGAGTCGTGGGAAAATGATACAGAAAAACTGTCCTCCCTCTGGATTCCAAACAGTGGCAGGAAGCACATGCAAACCTGCTGGGAAAGAGTACGGGGAAAGGGGTATGTGGCATGTTGGGTGGGAAAGTCAATCATAGTCAGCTGCTACATGCCTCCCTCATGGTTACTAAATGAATTTAACAACGCGCTAAACGAAATCGAGAAGGCTCTCAAGCAACACAGAGAAGAAGGCCCAAAAATTCTAATTGGAGACTTCAACGCAAAATCCACGGTATGGGGATCCAAGTGGCAGAACGATAGAGGCCATTCGCTGTTGCAATTCTGCTTCCAAAATGGCTTCATCCTCGTAAACACCACGGGTGGAAGTACCTTTGAAAGGAACGGCAGAACGTCCAAAATAGACATTGTCATAGTTGATAGGGGACACATGGATAGAGTAACATATAGCAGAGTACAAGATTGGTACACCAGTTCAGACCATCGCTTTGAAATGCATAGGATTGAGACAAGAGGAACTCCACCGAAGAAAATCATGGCAGGACATAACCGCCCAACAAACGGAAAAATCTTTGTAAGGAAATTAGACGAAGTGCTGGCCAGAGATAAACCTTCGGAAATCGAGGACACACTGAACGCAATAGACAAAGCAATAAATGCAGCAAGGAAACCGCTTCCTGAACCACTCAGAAATAAGACTCCAAACTACTGGTGGACAGAGGACATCAGCCTACAAAGAAACAAGGTAAAGCGGGAAAGAAGGAGATATCAGAGACTAAGACCAAACGGTCCCAGCGATGCTCTGGACCAGCAAAAAAGTCGCTACGAACAAGAGAAGCGTAAGCTCAAACAAGCAATCAAGGACAGCAAAATAAAAGCGTGGAAGAGCTTATGCGAGGACATTGACAGAGAATCCTGGGGAAAGCCCTACAAGATTGTTTTAAACAAAATCAAAGGGAGACATAAGAAAAAAACGGTTCCTCTCCCTGCTGACGAAACCGAAAGGATCATTCGGGAACTGTTCGTAACGGACACAAAATATGTAAACCAAAGAGAGAGAAAACCATCCATAGAAAACAACAAATCAGGCGGCCAGAGAAAGCAAAACGTGGACACTGAGCAACCAACTGTTACGCTTGAAGAAGTAATAAGGGCAACTAAACGGACACCGACCAAAATGGCGCCGGGACCGGACGGTGTCGAGGGTAAAATAATTAGGATCCTAGGAAGGGTGTGGCCGCAGGGTCTCAGAGCGCTTTTTGAAAAATGTCTCCAACAAGGAATCTCCCCAGACAGGTGGAAGGTAGCTAAAGTTGTACTTATACCGAAGAAGACAAATGACAGCGGGGAGGTGATAGGATATAGACCTATCTCGTTGCTACCAATTCTGGGAAAGTGTTTCGAACAAATCGTTAAGGAAAGGATAAATCATTACTTAGAAAACGGGCCAAATAAGCTCGCGGAAAACCAATTTGGTTTTAGGACAAGAAGAAGCACGGTTCAGGCAATAGACCGAGTGATGAATATATGGGAAAGAGCAAAAAGGAAAAACCATCATTGCCTCTTGATAACAGTGGATATTAAGAACGCGTTTTATACGCTGAAATGGGAGGAAATCCACCAGAGTGCGAAGGAAAAAGAGTTGCCTGAGTACCTTAAAGGGATAATACGTGCGTATTTGAACAATAGGAAAATACTCGTCGAAACCACAGGGGACGTCTATGAGTATTCGATCTATGCGGGGGTCTCTCAAGGCTCTGTAATAGGTCCCAACCTTTGGAATATGACATACGATGGGCTCCTCAAACTGAACTTGGGAAAGAAGGCTTCCCTGACAGGTTTTGCAGATGATGTAGCATTAGTGGTGACAAAAAAGTACCCGGAAGATATCAGAAAAACCGCCGCTGAAGCATTAAACAAGGTGGCAGCTTGGATAAGAGGAAAGGGATTGGACCTAGCAGAGGAGAAAACTGAAATGCTTTTACTAACGGGTAGGAAATTCAGGGGGGACCTAAATATCCACCTAGGGACCAGCAAAGTTAACATGGTTAGAGTACTGCGATATCTAGGAGTGCTCGTGGAATGCAATACGAAATTTGCAGCCCATCTCGAACAGACAACCAAGAAGGCTCTTAAGACAGCGACAGCGCTTTTAGGAATCATGCCTAGGGTGGCGGGAGGAGGATACAGGACCAGACTCCTATATCACAACGTTATTATGTCCATGGGGACATACGCGACTCCGATATGGGCCGAGGCGTGTACGTACGTTTCAAACAGAAAACTACTAAAACAAGTACAGAAAACCATATTAGTTAGAGTGGTACGAGCTTATAGAACAACCTCTGCGGACGCTCTATGTACTATTGCTGGAACAATTCCGATTAACCTAAGGATAGACGAGGCCAGAAGAGTGTACAGAAGAATGAGAGAACTAAAGGAAACAGATGATGAGGCTAAAGTAAAAGAGGAGGAAAGAGAAGCTACGTTAGCACTGTGGCAAAGAGAGTGGGAAGAAGCGCTGGCTGGGAGTTGGACCAGAGAGCTGATCCCTGCAATTAAAGATTGGCTGGAATGGGGGCCACCGCTAGTAAATTACCACCTAGCGCAAGTGCTCACCGGGCATGGCTGTTTTCCGGCCTACCTATTTAAAATAGGCAAACACAAAAGCAGCGTATGTTTTTACTGCGAAGGCGAGACCGATGACGCTCAACATACCCTTTTTGAGTGCTCCGCTTGGAGGAGCAAAAGAAATGACCATACTGCGATTGCTGGCACGTTTGACAAGCGAACATTAATACCGCTTCTAAAAAATGATAAGTATAGAGAGAAAGTAATGAATTTTATTAAGGAAATCATAGCACAGAAGATTCAAGATGAAACGGAATCCCAAAAAGAAATGAGGAAGAAAGATGACGAGAAACCGGGATAGGACGATAAAATCCGTTAAGCGAAAAATCTTCCACCTTAATCGATGTAATGCCTGACGGTGGTCCCAGTGATAGTCGAAGAATGAAGAGGATACAAGGAGGGGTTTTTTAGTGGAGTCCATCACCACATACCCCCGGGGAGTGGTCCCCCCGGGGGATCCGAAGGGATTTTTCCCCTCCTTGCGCAAAAAAAAGGGTTAGGTTAGGGTTTGGGAGATGGCGGCCGCGTCATGACGCCGCGACACGCGGTAGAATTCCGATATTGTTGAAAAGGGGATTTCGGGCGGAAAATAGCCACGCGGAATGTTAATTACCGTATTCGAATGCGTTTATAAGTGTTTCGGGCGAGAGATCGCGCGTAATAGCGGTGAAAAGTGCGAAAATTGTCGCGAGCGAACACGCGGTCGATGAGACAATATGGCCGCGTCGTTAACAGGTCGCGATCGGAAACGAATATTACGAAATTCTGGTCGCGTGCGCGAACGGTGCGCGGTAAATAATCGACGCGGGACACTTCCACGGAGGAGATGAGACCGGCGACGAGGAGTTTCTACTCAGGATATTTGCTGGGAAAAGGATCAAGATGACAGGAGGAAGAAGACGCCGACCGCATGGCCATAATGGCGACGTGCGATATATCCAAGCGTGGCGACGCTCAGGTAACATGACGAATATCTTGGAATTTTGGAAGGTACGAGGGTGCATGAAGACGTCGAAAGGTAGGAATCTCAATATCCTTTAATTTGACACGCAATTTGTTCCTGTGAAAAATCAGAATCATTTATCTTGTAACGCTATCGCTTGGATTTGATTCGAGTAGTAGATTGATAGAACCGCGTGAACATTGTTACGGAGCAATTGCGCCCCCTTGATACTGCGATCATAAATTGAGACCGAAATACGAATAAACTAAACATCTGTGTACTGCGAACAGGAAATTCATTGTTAAGAAATATTCGCCGTGGGCGATCGAACAAGGGAAAGCTGAAGAGCCAGGAAACGAAAACTCGTCAATTAGGAGACTCTCGAGTAAATTTATTAGAGACCGTACGAAATTTGTTGTTTTTAGTTAAGTCACGTAGGAGTTCGGACAATAGAAGATTCCTCGCGACGTTGTCTCTATTCATGCGCTGCAAGAGGCTCGTAAATTTCCGTAAGGGTCGGTTGGGCTTGCCAATACAAGTTATCTTAGTTTTTTCGTAGTTTTTCCTGGGTCCCACGCTTTCTCTTAGCACATGGGCGCGATGTCGTCCGGGCCCTTGGCGGGGACACCGCCACCTCCACTCAACCGAGGGTGGACCAGGACCAGGAGAGAGGGATGCCACCGGACGGGGTGGGCATCACCCCCATTGGACCAGGGGAGGACCAGGAACTTTCCGGAGGGAGGACCCAAATTCCAGCGAAGAGGGGATCACCCGAAATCGCGCGAAGACTTCGTCCGCCAAAACGCAGAACGATATCGCACTCGCTAATAGATAGTCACAATCTTTTAACTTTACATTGCCTCGCTGAGTAGTATTTTTGCCAAGTATATTTCATCTTAGAGAATAAATTGACGTCAACCTAGATCGTGTCTTGTTTATTAATCGCGCCGCGAGCAGAGCGCTTCAGCGCTCCACGGGCACCTTACCCACGCCTTGAAAACCACAAAAATCCCTATTCCCGCACGGCGACGCCGCAACACACGATAATAATCGAACGCGGGAGTCGGGCGTCGCATTGTTGTGTTGCGGCGTCGCCGTGCGGGAATAGGGATTTTTGTGGTTTTCAAAGCGTGGGTAAGGTGCCCGTGGAGCGCTGAAGCGCTCTGCTCGCGGCGCGATTGATAAACAAGACACGATCTAGGTTGACGTCAGTTTATTCTCTAAGTTGAAATATACTTGGCGAAAATACTACTCAGCGAGGCAATGTAAAGTTAAAAGAATGCGACTGTCTATTAGCGAGTGCGATATCGTTCTGCGTTTTGGCGGACGAAGTCTTCGCGCGATTTCGGCTGATCCCCTCTTCGCTGGAATTTGGGTCCTCCCTCCGGAAAGTTCCTGGTCCTCCCCTGGTCCAATGGGGGTGATGCCCACCCCGTCCGGTGGCATCTCTCTCTCCTGGTCCTGGTCCACCCTCGGTTGAGTGGAGGTGGCGGTGTCCCCGCCAAGGGCCCGGACGACATCGCGCCCATGTGCTAAGAGAAAGCGTGGGACCCAGGAAAAACTACGAAAAAACTAAGATAACTTGTATTGGCAAGCCCAACCGACCCTTACGGAAATTTACGAGCCTCTTGCAGCGCATGAATAGAGACAATGTCGCGAGGAATCTTCTATTGTCCGAACTCCTACGTGACTTAACTAAAAACAACAAATTTCGTACGGTCTCTAATAAATTTACTCGAGAGTCTCCTAATTGACGAGTTTTCGTTTCCTGGCTCTTCAGCTTTCCCTTGTTCGATCGCCCACGGCGAATATTTCTTAACAATGAATTTCCTGTTCGCAGTACACAGATGTTTAGTTTATTCGTATTTCGCTCTCAATTTATGATCGCAGTATCAAGGGGGCGCAATTGCTCCGTAACAATGTTCACGCGGTTCTATCAATCTACTACTCGAATCAAATCTGTGGCGACCAGCTGGGGACTTGCGTGAACCGGCAGAGGGTTCACCGGAAAAGGTTGGCAAGCCTTCAGTGGCGCCACATGAGGACAGTTGAATGTTAAAAACGACGCGTGCATGCACGAAGATCTGTACGTTCTTGTAATAAAATAATTGTTATCGTTAATAAGCAGTTAGTTCTTTCCGGTGCATCCCCACAAATCCAAGCGATAGCGTTACAGTTGAAATTTACGTTGGCAATATCGAAAATGGGTTGGTAGTGATGCAGTGCGGCCAACGCGTTGTTTCGTCACGAGGTTGGCAGCAGTTGCTGAACGTAACCTCCAAACGTCAAACACGCGTCGAGTCTATCTAGAGTCTTGCCCGGATGCGTTTTATATGTTTACTGATTGTATGTGTAAGAACGCGATTTGCGCGATTAAAATGTTATTGTGCTACAGTTTTTCTACTGTTAGAATTCGATTTGTCACGTTCGGTGTTGTTTGTTGACTTTTCGGTTCGTGTTTTATTTGATTGTCAATAAACGTGTGTTTCTGTTATCTTTCTAGCCATTAAACAATGTATTCCTTATTGCATTCCTTCCCTGCCAATTACGAGTCATTGCCACATATATTTTCTAAGTATTTGCATTGATTGCCTCGTTTGCCTCGTCATATCTAATTATTTCAACGTTAATCATTGTTGTTGTATGTGTTGACGCGAAGCGGCGCGTTGGCTTGCTCGTTTATTCTCTAATTTATTTATTTAATCTTTCTTTGTGGATTATAGTGCGACCGCGATTGAATGTTTTCTCGACGTGCTATTTTTAGTTGTTGTAAACATCAATCAATAATACCTTTCGGTTGTAATATTGTTCTTAAAATTTCAATCAGAATATTCTATTGGGCGACATTCTTTCGTTACTTCTACATTCAACGCTTTACGTTATTTTTCTTGTGTTCGCGGTTAGACAAATTGCGTGTACTCTATATTTTGTACATTTTATACATTGCATTGTTATTTTGGCAAGCTCTGGGACCATCAATTTTCATATTTCATTTTCGTTATGGCTCTCCCCTTGAATTCTTTTTGTTATTATTTTGTTGCTTGGTTTGGATATGTGGTAAATGTATCATGGGCGCCGGTTCATGAATATTCATTATTTCTTTTCTCATTTTGTTTTGCATCCATCGTCCTGCAGTGCGCACTATGCTGTGTACTTTAACATAACCTATATTTAGTGTATTATTACTTTGCGTGTTGTTTGACAAGAGGATGCCCCTTTTATTCAAGTTGCGCAATCACTGCAGTGTTAAATTGTTAGTTAACATGCTGGTTTATTCCCTCTTGACACGCGTTACTTTAATACTCCCTTGATTGACAGTTATTAACTAATAATTTAGTAATTACTTAACTTATAATTTAGCAATTGCACTTTTATTGTTTTGTTTTATTGTACCTAGCTGTGTTGTGTGACATTTATTACGTTGTATTATACTATCATGTTTCCAGTTTACTCTCATGTTTCTGCATATTATTAAACTGTCATCATTAACTTTTCTTTACATTAGTTATTTACTTCCCCCCGGGCTGCAATTTGTATTTTATTTTAACTTTCCCATGGTCCCATGAGCGCTTGCAAATGTATTCTGTGTATTATTTATGTGTTTTATGTGTTGATTTATATTTTGACATATATAATGTTGTATGTTGTCGGGCCGTGGTCTGGACAGGTTCTATCCATACACATTTGATAGTTTACCTAGTATTTGATTTCATTTTCTTATTTTACATGCTAGTTGATACTATTAGTTAAATTATTAGGCATTGTGCTTTTACTTTTAAGCTTTGCAGGTGTTGTTCATTACTCTCACTTTGATTAGTGTAATCACTTAGCGGATATTCAAGTTATTAATACAGATAATTTTGTGTGTGGTTTATATTACAAATATAATTTTGCATGTTGCCAGACCGCGGCCCGGACAGATTTTACGGATTTTATTCATACACGTTTGATATTTTAATTTCTTACCTGTTATTGATTTCATTTGATTTATATATTGTTGAAACTGTTATGCAATTTATTATGATTCTTGATATTGTACACAAGTTTAGCAGGTGATATCTTATTCTTTTCCTGTTTGATCTTAATTATTTAGCGTACAAGATATTTATTACAGAAAATTTGTGTGATGAATTATAGTATGACAAATGTAGCTTTGTATAGTATCAAACTATGGTCTGTAAGGGCCTTATTCATGTAATTTTGACATAATTTTGATAATTTAATTTAACATATGTTTCTTGATTTTAATTGTTTAATTTTGGTGAGAATTTGTAGAACGGTGCTCTTGTGCGTTGGTTATTATCAATATTACAGATTTCATGCAGCAAAGGATTTGCTTTGCCTTTTATATATTATTTTGTTTATCTTGTATTTGCTTTTCGCATTCAATATCTTCTTCTGGTAGTTATTCATTTTGAACTTGTTTAGGCTGAATGCTTGTTGCATATTCACCTTTAAATCTTTATCATAAGAGGATTCAAATATCCTGACCTTTTAATGGTTGCATTAATTGTTTGATTATGGTTCAATCAATGTTAGTATTAAACTGATATATTGATAACACTATTGGGCCATTCCATGCGAAATCGGACACTTTTCGGAGCACTGTTTCCGATTTTGCTCAAATTTAGATATGTTGTAATTTTTAGTGATATATTATCATATCTCTTTTCTTTTCCACCCTGAAGGGGTGAAAAAGGGTTGCGACGTTTGAATGAGAAATATTTGATTTGTGGTCGGATTTACTTCATACTTGGTCTTAATGCTCATTGATAGCGAGCGAAGCCGCGGGCAAAAGGTAGTAATCAAATATAACTAACTGAACTTCTTTTTATTCATCTCTATTATATAATTTAATTAAAGAATTTTATCCTTTTGATTGAGAATTAAGGGTTTTTAGTAAGGTAGCTGATATTTTCTGAAGCCTAATATTGATAACCGTTTATGGAATGATATTATTTTATGTTATTTATACATTGATTTCGTTTTCCTTAAAATACACTGTTTACTATTTGCATGTTTAGTATGTATACAGGGTGTCCCAGAACTAGTGTAATACCCGGAAATGGGGGGTAGCTGGGGGGTAGCTGGGGTGCATCTGAACAACTTTTTCCTTTACCAAAATGTTGTTTGAAGCTTCGTTATCGCGTTATTAACGAAAAACACCGACCAATGAGAGCGCGCGTAGAGCGCGGGCTGAGCAACGAGAACTTTAGTGGCTCTCAATCGCGCGCAGACGTGGCCGTGAACGAATGCCTCTTTGCATCGGAGATATCGAGAGAATCACACGGCAAATGTTACATTGTATTAAATTAAAAATAATGTAGAATTATTTATGATTAACAAATTAATGAATATGTGGTTTATTATAATAAATATGTATATTAATAATAAATTGTGTTTAAATATCCCCACATTTCTCAGTGACAAGTGATAGTGACCGCGCAATAAAAGTAACCGCACAATAAATGTGACCGTACAGTGCAGTGAGTTCGCCGACCCGGCCGTAACATCAGCTGTTGAGGGTTTCGAAAAAGGATCAGGATCGGCACAGTGACCCAATTTCAACGTCCCACTTCAGCCGTGACAGGTTCATTCGAGGACAAATGGGTAAGTTAATCCAGCTTTTTCTAACATTAGCTTTCAAAATCATTTTTCTTTAAACATAAATTATCCAACTGTTGATGTGGTATTAAAAAAAAAATTTATTTTCATAACAACCACAACACTTTGTTCCCTTCGGATAACGTTAAAAAGTGTCAAACATAGTTATTAAACAACATATTCATTAATTTGTTAATCATAAATAATTCTACATTATTCTTAATTTAATACAATGTAACATTTGCCGTGTGATTCTCTCGATATCTCCGATGCAAAGAGGCATTCGTTCACGGCCACGTCCGCGCGCGATTGACAGCCACTAACGTTCTCGTGGCTGAGCCCGCGCTCTTATTGGGCGGTGTTTTTCGTTAATAACTCGATAACGAAGCTTCAAACAACATTTTGGTAAAGGAAAAAGTTGTTCAGATGCACCCCAGCTACCCCCCATTTCCGGGTGTTACACTAGTTCTGGGACACCCTGTATATGTTTATTACTATATGACAGGTATATTTTGTATATTCACAGACCACGGTTTGGATAATTCTTTATTCACACATGCTTGGAGCTTGTTTTATTTATACATTGAAGCTTGTTTTATTTATGCATTGATTTTTTCTTCTTTAATATATACACTGTCTATTAATTGCATGTTTTGCGTGTTGATTTGTTACTTGCTAGAATATTCTGGGTATTGCCAGACTACGGTCTGGGCAGGATTCTATTCTCTTATATTGACATTTTATTGACCTCATTCGATGAATGACTTTTCAGTGATACTTTGGTATTTGAGGCTTCCCAAATGATTCAATAAGCGATAAATTGGTAGTTGTTAATTCTATTAACATTGATGATAGGAATAAATAGGTTGCGATTATTGTTTGGTATTTAAGCAGACAATTTAGCATTATTCAATATATATACAATTGTAATTAGTGAATATAGTACGGTTAATGAATATTATTGTATTTTGTTCTTTAATTAAGGTTTACCTAGCTGAAGTTTAGTCTTATTTATTTCCTATATTTGATTTAGCTAGTGAACAATAGTTGAGGGAAACGTACCTTGTTATTCAGATTTACAGGATTTAGCAAGTTAACTAATATTTCCTGTAATTTCAGTTTTGTCTGTTATTTGCATGGTTGAAAGTAGGTTGACGTATCGATAAACCTATATAGGTTGTTATTAGTTGAATCATTTGAACAAGAATCTTAAAAGTATTTGGATATAGGAGGATAATTTGGGCGAATGAGGATAATAAGCGTTCTGATTATATACTAAAGTATGTTTTTTGTACTCTGTTTTTATTCATGTTTCAACTCTTACATGTATTTTACAATTTCTCACCTCCAAGTTAAAAGTTTTCTGTTATTGGTTATGTTGTTGTCACCAGATCTACACTTAATTAAGTATTTACACTTTCTTTCATTAAAATCATTCAAACTTGCGTAGCGATGGTCCCCTTGTCTCTCTTTCTTCACACTCGCAGAAGTATGGTGCAGGTTCTCTCAGCTTTCTATTCTGGAATTGAAACAGTCTGGTCATATTTTCTATAATACTATTGTGTTTGCCTAGAATTATTACTCTAAAAATACTTACTTCAATTCACAGTAGTAGTTGGGTGTCAGCTTTCTTATAATCTTCTCATCTTCTCATATGCTTCCTTCCGTAGGTTGTTTTTCCTTCTGCGCTTTCACCGGATTTATATATTTTATATATTGCTGCGTGCTGCGAGGTTCCTGCTATTAACTGTGGGAATACAATGATTTAGTAAATGTCATGGAGGGGACAGGTCATATACTTTTAAGGTTATGGTTTCACAATGTTTAACTTGGAATATATACCTTGAGGGACTATGACGTTTTAAGCCTGTGGCGTGCTTGATGCTTGATTAATTCACTGTTTGCGCCTCTAATATTCGGTGAAATGCTGAGTGTTGTCTGCTTGAAGTGCAGTGCTCCTCTCCTTCGCGGTGGGAATTGCATCTATAGACTCTATCTTCCACACTCTTCTCGTTGCTGCCACTCGACACCTATAAAAGAAAATTGGTGCTACGAGTTGATTGCTCAACTCTGTTTAATTCATTTGATACAACCATTATACGTAATTCTGTTATTCGGTGGCTGACGATGTTTTGACGTGGCGCGTCTCAAGCGGCCATCTTGTTTTGCCTCATGGCACGAGTTGCGTCGTGGTTTTTTCGCGTGCTGGTATTTTCTTCCCTACGTCGCCAGATGGTGCGATCGGCGTTCACGAGCGTCTTTAAGGGTGCGCAGGAGGTAAACTAGCGCCTTTGTCGACAGTTGTGGAGAAATTAGGAAGCTCTAGAACAAGGATAGAGAGGGTGATGCAACAGTTGTAGGATAGACGAAGATAGAGCGATGGAAGCGGCTTGATTTTCCGCCAACTTTGGTGCAACTTTTTCAGCTTAAAAAGCAATATTTTCTTACACTTTATTTTTTGAAAAATTCCTTGCATCATTACGGAGGGGGGTACAGAGCCCGATTTTGCAATTTCCCTCTGGAAATAAAAGTGTATATCTTTATAGAACTTTTTTTCTGGACACTTTTTTGAAAAAAGGGCTCTGTACCCCCCTCCGTAATGATACAAGGAATTTTTCAAAACAAAAAGTGTAAGAAAATATTGCTTTTTAAGCTCAAAAAGTTGCACCGAAGTCGGTGGAAAATCAAGCCGCTTCGATGCTCTATCTTCGTTTCTCCTACAACTGTTGCATCACCCTCTCTGTCGCACCACCGTTGGAGAGACAGAGCTTCCTAATATCTCCGAACTGTCGCTGAAGTCAGCTCGGAGTTCGGCCGTGGCTCCTGCGGACCCTTAATATGTATGTATGTATTTATTTTCTCTTTGGTTACCGTTACACCTCCGAGATGGCGCTTAAGAGTATTTTACTCTTTTTCTGCCCAACGAACGCTTATCTTCTATTTTACAAAATGTTCTTACATCTAAATTTTTTACATTTGCACCTATCAGTCTTATGTCTTATTTTGTACACTATCTTGTGTTCCCTATATAAACTTACTTACATATAAATACATATATATAAACATACACATATAAATATATATTTCCGTCCTATATGCCTAATTCTCTCTGTATGTATATCTATCTGTGATCTCTTATATGCTATTATCAACTCACAGTGACATTCTATCCCTGTTTTTTAATTGTAATATCCTATTCTATACTTTGACCTGTTATTCACTATCTTCTACACCTTTGGATTAATTGTCTTTATCACATTTTATATCACATTGTCTTGACCATCTCCTTTCCCCTCTTCGTATCCTTCCTCATATCCCCTTCCCTGTTTTATTGATGAATGCTGCTATTATCCTTAGTTCTGGTGCCTTGTTTGTCCTCAGGATATTCATTATCGGTTCTCCACTATTGATTCCCAGTCTTTCCAATTGCCTCTTCAACGTTTCCCTTCCTTCCTCCCTTTCCGGGCATTGCCATATATTATAATGATCTATATCTTGCACCTCATATCCGCATTCACATTCTGCCGTACTAACCAGTTTCTTTCTTTCCAGTGACTCATTTAGATTGTAATGGTTTGACCTTATCCTACTTAACGTATTTATGGATTTCCTTTCCAAATTCGCCACCTCTATGAACCAAGGTACTTTTTTATCATTATTTGAAATTCCGCTGCTAAAGTATTTTACTCCCTTATACGTTCCTTCTTCTTCATTCCTGTTTCTTGATCTCCTCCATGCTTCCTCCTCCGCCACCCCTATTAGATCCTCTTCTGGAATTTTGATTTCTGTTAAGCTGCCCTCTCTGGTTTTTACCTTCGCCATCCTGTCAGCTCTTTCATTCCCCTCTATCCCCACATGTGCCGGAACCCATGCTATTCCTATCTTATTTCCCTCTATTCCTGACTCTCCTCTTCTCCTATTAGTCTCTTTCATTTGCTTTATTATTTTTTTAATCCATGGGTTTTCCCTAGCGTCTTTAATAGATTCATTTATTTGATTTTCTTGATGTTAGTTGCCGAGACAGGTTATCCACGCTTGTTATTTCCCTGCCGTAGCATTAACTTTCGGATTAGACTGAATTTGTCGGCAAATCTTGCCATACGTTAATTCCGGTTAATCACACAGATGGCGTCTAGTGGCTTTCTTTCAGTTTCATTTCTTTTGATTAGATTTTGGATTGTCTTTCCTAACATCTAAATGAGTGTTCAATGGAACTCGTTCGTTAATCCTTTCGGCTCGCTTTCATTCCAGTTTTTAAATTCTATTGCGTAATTGCTGTTCGCGTCGCACGTTGCGTATGAGACTTTATGGCGCGGTTACAATGTTCAATGTTTCTGATTATCCGAGGCACGATTTTACCAATAATTTATATACAACTTCTTGTCTGATCTTTCGTTTGATTGTTTAATTAATTATTTAATTATTTCTGTTACTTTCTTACATTCGGGTAAACGGTTATTTGTTCAGTGATTTGATATATAGTTACGTCTGTCCTCGGTGTCGTTTTAAATATTTGATTGCTAGTTTAACTTGTCACGGTCTTCCGGTCCGTCGGAATTGACCGTCGCGAAAGTGCCGACTCAGTCGGTACACCGGGGTCGGGGCAAATGAGCAAGGCTGGGTTTTCGCTTGATATGTTGGTTTATTATCTACGTAGCTTACACTCTAGCGCGGCTTACATCTAACGCGAACTTATCCTAACGCGAGCTAAATCTAACGCGGACTTAACCTAACGCGAGTTAACCGAACGCGAGTTAACCCGCTTCGCAATCGCGGTTCCTATTCCGGTGTCGCAGGTCTATCGCAGTTGTGATCGCAGTTTTATCGCAGTCGTATCGCTAGGTCCTAAGCGGCGGTTTCGCGGTACTACTTAGTCGCTGGCGGCGCTCCGCTATCGCTGGGTAGGAGGATCGGCGGGTACGGGCTGGACGGTGCCTTCTGGGACGCGGGGGCGATTCCACCGCCCGACAGTCCCGGCGAGGTATAAGGAGACCCGCGAGAGGCGAACCTCCGCGTACGGTCAGCGGTTAAACGGCGATACCGACAGACGAGCGGCCGCTTAAGCGAACCAGCTCCTGCGCACCGTAGGAGGAAGAAAGAGGAAGGGCGAGAGACGTGTGTGAAAATTAGCGGCACGGTGTGTACGGTACGTACTATCCGGCGGCGATCGTCTCAAGCCGCCGACTGCTTGTCGCGGCGCGGTATATATACTCGCGGTTCCGCGGTTCTACCGCGAGAAGCGCGAGTCGCGGCTCGACACCTCGCGGCCGTCGCGAGAGTCACATATGTGTCGGTTGCGGAGTGGGGGGGGGGCTCGCGGCCCCGCGGTACGGCGGGCGGTATCGGTAAGGGGTCGCGGCCTCGCCGACTCGTTACAAACTATTATTTAACTTCATAATTACTCAACTATGGTCAAATCGTTGAATTGTGTTTGATTTCATCTGTAATGGACGCGATTGAGTGTATTGTTCTGTGATAATTTAATTTATTTTGGCTCGCGATTGTATTCGAGCAACTGGCTGATTGATGGTTATTAGTTGATGATTTATTAATTACTTACTTATAATTTAGCAGTGACGCTTTTATTGTTGTATTTGTGGTACTGTGACTGCGTTGTGTGACATTTATTATGTTATGTTATACTATCATGTTTTCAATTCACTCTCATGTTTCTATATACTATTAAACTGCCACCGCCAGCCTTTTTCTTTAAACTAATTATTAGCCTCCCTCCGGGCTGCAATTATTGTATTTTAACTTTCCTATGGTCCCATGAGCGCTTGCAAATGTATTCTGTGTATTATTTATGTATGTTATGTGTTGATCTATACTTTGACAAATATAATGTCGTGTGTTGTCGGACTGCGGTCTGGACAGGTCCTATTCATATACATTTGATAATTTACCTAGTAATTGATTGTTGGTGTCATTTTCTTATTTTACATGCTAGTTGGTGCTATTAGTTGAATTATTAGGCATTGTGCTTTTACTTTTAAGCTTTGCGGGTGTTTTTACATTACCCTCACTTTGATTAGTGTAATCATTTAGCGTATATTCAAGTTATTAATACAGATAATGTTGTGTGTGGTTTATAGTATCACAAATATAATTGTCCATGCTGCTAGATCACGGTCCGGACGGATTATTCAGATTTTATTCATAGATGTTTGATATTTTGATCTCTTACCTGTTATTGATTCCATCTGGTTTATATGTTGTTGACACTTGTTCGGGATCCGAATTACCGACATGTGCTAGGTAATTAGGCGCGTGTGCCCGAAGATGTCTCGCGTAGTACCTATCGCCGCTGCGCTCTTCCCCCCCTTCGCGATACGGGTAATCGCGCCCGAAAAATCTTCTAGTCAGTCGAAATCGATCACGAGTGAGAATACGAGCTGTAGAGAGAGAGAGAATAAGATAGATAGTTAGGGAGTGCTGAATGTGCAGCGGCAAATCGAACATTGTAGAGAGTACAAAAATCAAACTCACTGTTATAATTAAGGATAGTTTATAGTGCATTAAATAGACAATTACAAACTGAACAACTGACAAACTGAAGCTTCATTCATCCGATGAACTCCACCGCAAAGAACATCGCTTAAACATTGGTCCTTCGAGCCGGATAATAACGCAAAATAATCGAAGTGAGTGAAGTTTATTAATCTAACAGTGCTTTAAAGACAATTCTGTGTTAAAATTCACTGGATTTTTTGAAACTCCACATAACGGTTGCCCTTGACTCGCTGCTTGCTGACGTAAACACTTGGTGAACTTCGATTCCTACCGTTACTTGTTGTTCTGAAACAGAAAAATAAACCATGGACAAACACGTTATGAAGCAACTCGACCTCTTTAAGCGTATCCGCTCAACTGTCGAAAACATGAGAAAAATGGGTTCGGCAAAAATAACAAAGGGAGTCATTACCTCACGTCTGGAGCTATTAGAAAAGAACTGGAGCGCGTTTTCTGAAGCGCACGACCAGCTTATAGACGTCTTTTCAACAACAGAGCGGGAAAACGTGTATTTCAAACAAGACCACATCGGTCAATGCGAGGAAACTGTTAGGAGCCGGAGAGGTACAGCCGCGTGGCTGGGGGCTGCTTATAGGTTATGGTAATTTGTTAGTTGGGTTAGCCCAGTATTGTTAATATCCGGGCGCGGATGTCCACCGCAACCCGGCGCGTCCCCAGGTGGCGGATAGGGGAACGGCCAACAGATATGTTGGTTAGCTGCGAAATAAGCATCCTTCGGGGTGACGAATAAGCAGTCGCGGACCAAATGGACTAGGGGAAGGAACCCTGATTTTAAACCAATTATGGACAGTGTTACGTCAGGAGTATCGATTACGGTGCAGGGGCTCGGAACCCCAGTACCGGCGTCCGCCGTGGGTGCGCAAGCAGGCCCCCGGACGTCGTTATCCAACGACTGCAGTGCTACGCAGGTGGACCACTTGGCCTGCGTAGCATCCCATGCTACAAGCGAAGACGCGACGGTTGGGACTCCCACCGTCCGTTTGGAGCGCATCGCCGTTCCGAGGTCACGGCCTCGGTCGCGCGATGCGAGTGGAGACCGGGATCGGTCTCCGGTCCGGCGAGCAGATGGCGCGGAGAGGGTAGGGGCTTCCTCCCTCTCCCGTCTTGCCGCCGAACCTGGAGAGGCGAAGGAGGGGACATCGGGGGAGGGCCGCAAAATGCGAAGCGGCAAGCGCTGCGCACCTCCCACCGACGGTGAAGACGACAGTGATGCGGACTCGGACGCCTCGTTCGAGTCCGTGCGGTCGACGACAAGCAGGGCGTCGTCGTCGATTGCCTCGTCGAAGAGGAGGGGCCGGCCTTTAGCGACCGGAGAGTTTGTGCGCCGCGCTGAAGCGGTGCTGCAGGACGCGGAGGCGCGCCAGTTGGAGGCGGAGAGGAGGGATGCGGAGGATCCCCTCGACCCTACGGCCCCCCCACGGCCACCGAGCAAGGGGAGCATTCCGCTCCCCGACGAGGTGGCAGTGGCGCGGGAGCTTCGCCAGCGCCCGACAGCGGACGTAGCAGCCGCTGTCCTGGAGGCGCAGGCGAACATTGAGAGGGTGGCGGGGGTCTCGAAGGGCCTGAAGGGCAATCTTGCCCGGGCCCTGAGGGTGGCTGCCCTCAACACCCGCGCGGCGGTGTCTGAGCTGGCCACAAGGTCAGCCAGCGCCGCCACAAAGATGCTGGAGGAGGAGAATTTCCTGCTCCGTGGGCAACTGGTGGAGTTGCGGGCCGAAGTGGCCCGCCTCCGCCAGGAAGTTGAGGGCGGGCGCGCTCTGATGCCGCCGCCACCCAGGCCACCAGCGTCACCAAGGCCGCCGATACCGCCGAATCCTCCGCGTCAAGCCGCGCCGGCAAAGGCGGCGACACCGGCTGCCCCTACGGTGGAGTCTTCGCGGCCAGCGCCAGCGGCCAACGATCTGCTTCAGCAGATCAGCTCCCTGATCGACGCCAAGCTGGCGTCGTTCAGGAGGGAGCTTGGGCCGCTGGCGGGCCCAGCACGCGCGGCACCCACAGCCGCTCCCTCTGCGCCGGCCAAACCGCCGGCAAAGAGGACGAAGAAGGGGGACCACGGGCCTGCACAGCCCGTGGGTCAAGGCAAGGCGCCGGGCCAACCGGCGAAGGTGGCCTTGGCGGCACCCCAGCCGCCAAAGCCGACAGCTCCTCGACCACCACCCACGGAAGAGTGGGCTAAGGTGGTAGGTCGAAAGGAGCGACGGCGGGCCGCGGCCGCAAAGGCTGCCCCCGCCGCAGCCCCCACCCGCCAGCAACAGGCAGGAAAGAAGTCCCCGGCTACGGCAGGGGCCAAGGAGAAGAAGGGGAACGGGAAGGGAGCCGCAGGTTCCGCGAAAAAGAAGGCCCTCCCGGCGCGTCCCCCCCGGACAGCGGCCGTCACCTTGACGGTCCCGCAGGGGGGGAAGGTGTCTTATGCGGAGGCGATGGCGACCGCCAGGTCGAAGATAAAGCTGGCGGACGTGGGCATCGCCTCCCTAAAGCCGAGGAGGGCAGTGACCGGCGGTCTCGTTTTGGAGGTCGCCGGTCCGGAGGGTGCCGCGAAGGCCGACGCATTGGCGGCCAAGATGGCAGAGGCGCTGGAGGGCACCGGGGTGAAGGTGGCCAGGCCGACCAAGACGGCGGAACTGAGGATCCGCGGCCTGGTCGACGGCTCCACCCCTGACGAAGTTGCGGCGACCGTCGCTGCGACTGGAGGGTGCCGGAAGGAGGAAGTGCAGACCGGACAGATCCGGTCTTCCGCCTCTGGTCTTGGCACCCTATGGGTCCGATGCCCGGCCGCTGCCGCCAGGAAACTGGCGGTAGCTGGGAAGGTGTTGCTCGGGTGGACCCAGGCGACGGTCGAGGCCCTCCAGGCCCGACCCCTGCAGTGCTACCGCTGCCTAGAACTGGGTCATACCAGGCAGCGGTGCACAAATGAGGCGGACCGCACGGGTCGCTGCTATGTGTGCGGCGACCCGGGTCATGCGGCGAGCGCCTGTACGGCTCCCCCGAAGTGCTCCGTGTGTTCGGATCAGGGGAGACCGTCAGCGCACCGCCTCGGGGGTCGGGGGTGCCCTGCCAGTGCTGCCAAGGCGGCCGGCGGCAAGGCGAAGACCGGGAAGAAGAAGAGGGCGGGGGCCAAGGCAGCGGCCCCCGCTCCAGCGGCAGTGGCGGGCGCATCAGCCCCCACTGCACCCGTCGAAGGCGGGCCCGATAAGGCCCCAGCGGCCGCCGCCCCGGCGGTCGCAATGGAGGTTGTCCCAGAGGTGGAGTGATGGGGCCCGCTGGCCCCGTACTCCAGGTCAACCTGAACTGCTCGGCCAGAGCTCAGGATCTGCTGATGCAGACCATGGCCGAGCAGGGGGCCGGGTTGGCCGTGGTGGCGGAGCCATATAGAGTCCCCAACCATCCAAGTTGGATGGGGGACTCCGCGGGCTCCGTCGCCACCCTCTGGGGAGGGAGGCCAGGTGCCCCGCCGTGTACGCTGCTGGAGCGTGGGCGGGGTTACCTGGCGGTAGAGTGGGAGGGCTTCGCGGTGGTGGCGGTATACGCACCTCCGAGTTGGCCCCTCGAGCAGTTCGAAGAGTACTTGGACAGGTTGGGGAGATGTATCTCCCGCTGCCATCCCCGTCCGGTACTCGTCCTGGGAGACTTTAACGCCAAGGCAACGGCCTGGTCGTCTCCCAGGACAGACTCGAGGGGCAGCGAGGTGCTCGACTGGGCGGCGGGACTGGAGCTCCGTTTGTTAAACACGGGCTCCGTCCACACGTGCGTGCGGTACAACGGGGGGTCCATCGTTGACCTATCATGGGCAACGCCCCCCGCCGCGCGCCGTGTTTCGGGGTGGAGGGTGGCGGAAGAGGTCGAGTCGTTATCGGATCACCGATACATCGTGATCGACCTCTCCGCTGCCCCCCAAGCGACACCCCGACGTCGCCCGGGAGGACAGCAGCCACCACCGCGATGGGCGCTACGGCGCCTGAACCGGGACGCGCTGATGGCGGCAGCCCAAGTCGTGGCCTGGCCCGAACATCCGGCCGGGCCTGTCGACGGGCGGGTGGAAGCCCGATGGTTCCGGGGTGCTATGACGTCCATTTGTGACGTCGCTATGCCCCGGGCCAGGTTCCACCCGAGGAAGGCGGTGTACTGGTGGTCGAGCGAAATCGCGGAACTACGCACGCAGTGCGTCCGCGCGCGACGCCAGTACACCCGCGCCCGTCGACGACGACGACGAGACGAACATCGGGCTGCCCAGCTGTACGGGGACTACAGGGAGAAGGTAGTCGCCCTGCAGCTGGCCATCAAGCGAGCGAAAGCCCAGGCATGGAAGGATCTCCTCGGCTCTCTGAACAAAGATCCGTGGGGGCGCCCTTATAAGTTGGTGATGGGACGTTTACGTCCCTGGGCGCCTCCCATTTCAGAGAGCCTCGACCCCCAGTTTCTCGGGAGGGTCGTGGACACGTTATTCCCCCCTGGTGGGGAGTTGTCCCGACCCCGACCCGAGACGGAGGCACGTTACACGTCCTCCGACGTGGGGGTCACCGAGGAGGAGATGGTCGGCGTCATCCGCTGGCTCCGGGGCAAGAACACCGCCCCGGGGCCCGATGGGATACCCGGCCGAGCCTGGGCGCTCGCTTTGCGCGTCCTGGGGGGGAGGCTTCGTTCCCTCTATGCGGAGTGTTTTATGTCGGGGATGTTCCCTGACATATGGAAGAGGAGTAGGATGGTCCTCCTGAGAAAGGAGGGGAGGCCTGCGGATTCTCCCTCCGCGTACCGGCCCATTTGTCTGCTGGATGAGGCGGGCAAGATGTTTGAACGCATCATTGCCGCCCGCCTCACCAGCCACCTGTCCCGCGTTGGCCCCGATCTGGCTGACAGCCAGTTTGGATTCCGAGAGGGACGATCGACCGTAGACGCGGTCGATCGCGTCAAGTCCCTCTCGGACAATGCTGTCAGCAGGGGCGGGGTGTGTTTGGCGGTGTCGCTTGACATCGTCAACGCCTTCAACACCCTGCCCTGGCCCGCCATAAGGGAGGCACTGGTACGTCACCAAGTGCCTCCCTACCTTCAGGCGGTGCTCGGGGACTACCTGCGGGACAGGGGGATAGAATTCCCGGGCCGGGACGGGACGATGCGGAGGGAGGTGGACCGTGGGGTCCCACAGGGGTCCGTTTTGGGCCCGCTCCTGTGGGATCTCGGGTATAACACGGTCCTGCAGGCCTCGCTTCCCGACGGCGCCACCTTAGTCTGCTACGCGGACGACACGCTGGTGGTGACCGTCGGGAGCACGTTCGGGAGGACCATCCGAAGAGCGGAGGTTGCGGTGGCAGCCGTCGTCCGGAGGATCCACGACCTGGGGCTGAGAATAGCCCCGGAGAAGACCGAGGCGATATGGTTTCATGGCCGGCCTCGGTCCAAGCCTCCGGCGCGGTCGTGGATCCTGGTAGGTGGAGCCAGTGTCGAGGTGGGTTCCCGGATGAAGTATCTGGGTCTCATCCTCGACAGCCACTGGAGTTTCGAGGCTCATTTCGACCGCCTCGTCCCCCGAGTTGAAAAGGCAGCGGCCTCCATGGGCCGTCTGCTGCCGAATCTCGGGGGACCTGGGGATTGGGTGCGCCGCCTGTACTTAGGCGTGGTACGGTCCATGGCCTTGTATGGTGCCCCTATATGGGCACCGGCCGGGATGGCAAGCCGGCGCAACAAGCAACTGTTGCGTCGGCTGCAGCGGACGATGGCCATTCGCCTCGTCCGCGGGTACCGTACCACGTCCACTATGGCGGCGCTGGCTCTGGCCGGGGAACTACCCTTCGAGTTGCTCGCAGCGGTGCGCGCCTATATTTATAGGCGCAACAGCATTTGCCGCAGCGCTCGGGGGGCCCCGCTGGAGCCTGAGGCGGTCCAGGAGCTGGAACTCCAGGCCCGGGGACGCATGTGGGAGGTCTGGCGTAGGGAGTTATCCTCCCACGCCAGCGAACGCGTCCCCGGGGCCCTCCTGCCACACCTGCAAAGGTGGCGGGAGCGGCGGCACGGTAGGCTCACCTACCGTCTGACACAGGTATTCACCGGACACGGCTGTTTCGGTGTCTACCTGTGTCGGATAGGACGGGAGGAGACGGCGGTTTGCCACCACTGTGGGGAGGAGGAGGACTCGGCGCAGCACACGCTGGAGGAATGCCCCGCCTTTTCAGCGCTGCGTCGAGTCCTCCGATGTGAGATAGGAGGAGACCTCTCGCTCCCAGCAGTAGTTGGGGCAATGCTGGAGAGCGAGAGGAACTGGAAGCAGGTGGCCTCCTTCTGCGAGGAAGTAATAAAGCAGAAGGAGGCCGCCGAGCGGGATCGGGAACGATCCGATCCCGCTCGAAGAACCCGGGGGCGGCGGCGTGTGCGGCCTGTGAGAGGCCGCGCCGTGGGACCCCCGGACTAAGGAGGGTAGCTGACGGCGGGGGATGGATCACATCTGAGGTCCCCCTTGTTCCCCCGCCGTCAGCAGATCGAGACGTGGTAGTCGACGGGAGCGGGGGGACGGCATGTTTTAACGCCGTCCCCCCGGGCGGCCGTATTACCCAGGGCGGGGGCCCTGGGTAGTGGATAAGCGGCCGCCGGGATGGAGCGGTGCGGGGCGCGGCCTCCCCGCACTGCGGAAACAGAGGTCATAGGAGGGGGTGGAGTGAACACCCCCTCCTCGGGACGCGGCCGGTCATGAAAGGATAGATGCCCGGCCATGGCGAGGGGGAGTCGCGGTTGTGTTCTCTAAGAGTTCCCGTGACTCCCCCGAATCCGCCAGAGGTGGAAAAGCGTCCGAAGGTCGCCGTGGAGGTTTTAGTGGGTCGAACCCCACACTACCCCTCTGTCGCTCCCCCGAGCGGCAGGGGGGTGTCTGACGATCAGATTTCCTCCACGTAAAAAAAAAAAAAAAAAAAAAAAAGTATTGTTAATATACTGAGCGCCCGAGGAATTAGAATCGAAGACTAGCCGACGTATGGCTAACGCCGGGTGCTTTAGGAGGTTGGCTATGGTGAACTAGCCGACGTATGGTTAACGCCGGGTGTCACAGGAAAGGTCAAGACGTGGAAACTAGCCTACGTATGGCTAACGTAGGGTGCTCCAGGAGAGTGATATGTGAACTAGCCGACGTATGGCTAACGCCGGGTGTCACAGGAAATGTTAGTATTAGGTCTCGTAACTAGATTTTGACGGTAATACCTCGAGCGGCTAAGGTATACCGACGGATGGGTTCCCTTGGACTTTGGTGATAGTGAATTGATGCAAAAGTTATGTATAAAAATGATAATATATTCTTCCAAACCGGATTTACAAGTGTTGTATGTGTACTTGACGGTTTAAGAAATTGACTCTAGTTTTACAAGAGTTTTAATTGTTTAAAAATGATTAATGTTGAATTTAAAGTTTGTTTCGATTCCGACGTAGCGAGAATCTAATCCTTCCCAGTTTTAACGGAAACGAGAAAACGGAGGCCCGAGAGCAATGTTAAATAAAAGGTAATGCCTAACAGTAGACTACGTACTGTATGGTTTACTTGACTCGACTGGAACTTTGATATCCGATCTCGTAAGAATTGCAAAGACTCTTGATTTGAACTTTAAACTGACGTTACTCGGTCTAGATCTAAAGCACAACTGGGCCCCCGACGTCCTCATCATAACCCTTTTTATACCCGAAAATGAGCGGAAAAAGGCTATGGTGGGGACTGCGCGGGAAAAGCCAACGCGACATTTTCGTGGAAAGACTCTCCTTCGCGTTGGTCCTGAGTTGCTCGAAATTTCTAACTCGAACCATATAAGGAGTTGAAAATTGGTGGGAAAGGCTAAATTCTTGCTTCGCGGAGGTCTCGAACCACGCCCGAATGACCAGCTCCAAAATTAAAAGAAAACGAAAAACGTACAGCGTACGTAACAAAGCGTACGTTCAGCAAAAGGCCGTCCTATTGGATTTACTGGATAAATACTGCCCTGGTAAGCCCGAACTGTCAAACGGAAACGCGTCGCTTCGATCATTGCCAAAGATTGTTCTGCCAAGCTTTTCTGGCGACTATAAAGGTTCGTCGAATTTCCGGGACCTGTTTCAAGCCTTGATTCTGGATAATGAATCTCTCTCTCCTGTTGAAAAACTGCACTACCTAAAGACTAGCTTGACCGGCGAACCGGCCCTGTTACTGCAAAATATCCCGGTTACCGGCGATAACTTCGAGCGAGCGTGGACCGCCATCACGGAGCGCTATCAGAATCTGCGAATGCTGATTCACTCCCAGTTGACCGCGCTTATGTCTCATCAACCTATGAGACGAGAATCTTCGCGCGACCTGAAGGCATTGCTGGATGGAACTACGGACGCGGTCCAAGCGTTAGAGGCCTTGCAGCGACCGGTCCAACACTGGGACGACTGGCTCGTCTTCATAACCGCGGAGAAGCTGAACAACAAAACGCGGATGGGATGGGAGACGTCCATTGGAACCACGACTGAACCTCCTACGTTCACGCAGCTGAGAAGCTTTCTCCGAGCGCGGTTACGCGCCTTGGAAGCTGTGGAAGGAGCCTCCGGATCTTCAACCTCGCTGCAGGAGAGGACCGCTACTGTCCCGAAACCGGAGAAGAAGACGGCGGCAAACACCTTTCGTCTCAAGGTTCATGCCACACACGCGGCCGAAACGAACCGTCGGTGCTCGATCTGTCAAAAGGAGCACTTTCTCCTTTTTTGCCCTACCTATAAAGGCATGAGTCCACGCGAGCGGAAGCAGCTGGTAACCGAGAAGCGTCTTTGTTTTAACTGTCTGGCACCGCACTCTTCTTCTGTATGTAAGTCCACGAAACGCTGCCAGGTTTGCGTGGGTAAGCATCATACCTCACTTCATGCTAATTTTGAGCAGTTCACTGTCGCAAACAATTCTTCTTCCAAGCAGGGGCCAGCAAGGAGTGGCGAGGCGGACGACGTCGCGCTAAGCGAGGCTTCCTCCTCCGAGGCTGGAAGGACGACTCACTGCGCTTTGACCTCCTGTTCCGTGACCTCGCCCGTCTCCGTGGTGCTCGCGACAGCGGAACTTACGCTGGAATCAGACCAGGGGAAAAGAGTTTCCGTTAGAGCGTTAATAGATCCTTGTTCGGAAGTCTCGCTGATGGAGGAGAGCGTTGCGCAAATCTTGAAAGTACACCGCGTACCGGAAAAAATTCCTGTTGTCGGCGTCGGTAAGACGCAAACTTACACGAACGGTAGGGTCTCTCTTAAATTAATCTCTAGATTTGGCCAACCCATACCCTATCGTCTAACTGCTTATGTTCTTCCTCGTTTGTCGTCATACCAAGCCTCTAAATCTTCTTGTGAAGCCGCCCTGTCTCACTTAGAAGGGTTGGAACTGGCCGATCCTCACTTCCTGTCCGCAAGACGTATTAATCTTATCCTGGGAGCGGATATCTACGCTCAAATCATAAGGGCGGGCTTGATACAAGGTCCACCCAACACACCAATCGCACAAGCCACTTCGCTAGGATGGATCCTTACCGGGCCCTCAAGGCAATCCCAAAATCTGACAATTAATACTCACCGTGCTATTTCCTTGCAGTGTTCCCTTCGCGAAGCCGATCTCGTTGAAACTATCACTCGGTTCTGGAGACTCGAGGAAGTGCCTGCTACTTCTCAATTACGCTCTGAGGAAGAAAAAGAATGTGAAGATCACTACGCCAAAACGCACAGGCGAGATGAAACTGGAAGGTATATTGTTTCCTTACCTTTTAAAGCCCCGCTTGCGGAGCTAGGCGAAAGCAAGGAGGCCGCCATCTCGTTCTTCGTCAAGCGGGAACGATTCCTGCAAGCAAATCCGAAATTCAGAACCGCTTATCACGAGTTTTTGAAAGAATACGAAGATCTCGAGCATATGAAGCCCCTTCGCGCAACTTCTGAACAAAACGGGCCAAATTACTATCTGCCGCATCACGGCGTGCTACGCGAATCTAGTTCCACAACCAAACTCCGTGTAGTCTTCAACGCTTCATTCAAAACTTCCTCCGGTCTCTCGCTGAACGACTTACTTCACACTGGCCCGAACTTACTACCGGAAATATTCTCTCTATTGATTCGCTGGCGCAAGTATGCGGTCGTTTTCTCCGCGGACATAGAGAAAATGTATCGCCAAATTCGGGTGGAGGAAAACGATTGCGATCTTCAACGGATCGTTTGGCGCAGACAGCCCAGCGAGCCACTAACAAGCTACCGACTTCTCACTGTCACCTATGGTATGGCATGCTCCCCCTATCTGGCTATTCGGACTCTTCAACAATTGAGCCGCGACGAAGAAAGAGCCTACCCCCTCGCGGCGCGCTGTCTCCGAAGCGACGTCTACATAGATGACGTTATTTCGGGGGCAGATACTCTGGACGAGGCCGGTCAGCTCCAGCAACAATTGCTAGCGTTGCTAAAGGCGGGCGGTTTCAAACTCCGTAAATGGTCTTCCAATGATCCAGATCTTTTAAAGCCTTTACCTGTCGATTACCTTGCTTCGTCTCCCGACCTCTCGTGCGATTTTGAAGGCGTCTCCTCACTGCTCGGTCTAAAGTGGAACACTGCATCTGATTCCTTCGTTATTTCACTGCCACCTCGAAAAAATTCTGGTCCAACCACTAAGCGAAGGATATTTAGTGAGATAGCCGGCCTCTACGACCCGCTGGGTCTTCTGGCTCCCGTCGTAATCGTTGCCAAAATCTTTATGCAATCTCTATGGCTGCTCAAGCTAAATTGGGATGACGCGCTGCCGGAAGCCTTGGAAACAAGTTGGATCAATTACACTGTACAACAGCCAAATGATTTCGTAAACGCCACTATGAAATTCTTACAGATTTTTGCGAGCTGAATACGAATCTGAAATCCGTTTCTCTCTAGGACGTACAGTTTTTGAGAAAATTAATGTTAAAAAAAATTGCAAATTTTCAACTTTGAAGATGTTTTGCGCTTTTATCATGACAGCTATTCAGTTGCCTTTAGCACGAGAAAAATCTGTAAACTTTCCCGAATAAAACGATATAAATTGTTATTACATTTTAAACATTTAAATATGTTTAAATAATGATCAAAGTGAGAAAGCCACCAAAAATGCACCAATTTTAGCTGATATTTTTCAATTTATTTCAAAAACTAAGGGTATAGACGAAAATCTAACCATCCTACGTGATAGAGCAGACATTTCTGCTATAGAAACCATCAAGCGAACTTACAAAATCACTTTCGTTTTCATTTTACAAGGGAAATAGCTCGGCAAAATATGCGTCGCCGCTAGCGGTAGTCAGTGCGAGCGTGGCGCGGTGATCGCCTTGCTAACTGCTTGGCGTATTGTCTGCCATTGAGTACCGCTGGCGACGACGCGTATTTTGTCGAACTATTTCGCTTGTAAAATGAAAACGAAACTGATTTTGTAAGTTCGCTTGATGCTTTCTATAGAAGAAATGTCTGCTCTATCACGTAGGATGGTTAGATTTTCGTCTGTACCCTTAGTTTTTGAAATAAATTGAAAAATATCAGCTAAAATTGGTGCATTTTTGGTGGCTTTCTCACTTTGATCATTATTTAAACATATTTAAATGTTTAAAATGTAATAACAATTTATATCGTTTTATTCGGGAAAGTTTACAGATTTTTCTCGTGCTAAAGGCAACTGAATAGCTGTCATGATAAAAGCGCAAAACATCTTCAAAGTTGAAAATTTGCAATTTTTTTTAACATTAATTTTCTCAAAAACTGTACGTCCTAGAGAGAAACGGATTTCAGATTCGTATTCAGCTCGCAAAAATCTGTAAGAATTTCATAGTGGCGTTTACGAAATAAAAAAAAAGTCAAAATTTGTTGTACAGTGTTATCTTTCGGGCCTGACCCGCCTATCCGAGTTACGTATTCCGCGCTGGATTGGCTTTGCGCGACGCGATAATACTTACGAACTCCACGGCTTTGCCGATGCATCGGAAAAGGCCTACGCTGCCGTAATCTATTTGCGAGTTGTTCCGAGAAAACCTGAACAAGGACCCCGCGTAAATATTATCGCCGCAAAAACTCGAGTCGCGCCGCTTAAGCAGGTCTCGCTACCGCGACTGGAATTATGTGCCGCGACCTTGCTCGTTCGATTAATGGATTCGGTCAAAAACACGTTAGACTTACCTTCTTGCAATCTTCACCTCTGGTCTGACTCCTCCGTGGTCCTCAGTTGGCTGCAACAGCATCCTTCCAAATGGAAAACGTTTATCGCTAACCGCGTAGCCGAGATCCAAACGACCTTGCCAGAAGCTACCTGGCGCCATGTGCGCTCTGGCGATAATCCTGCGGACGTCGCGTCCCGCGGGTTGCCCGGGGACAAAGTGGGATCTTATAAATTGTGGTGGGAAGGACCTACCTTTCTAGCCACTCGCAATTACAACCTAGATACGCACCTTCTAACTCATCTGGTCACTGAACAGGAGACTCGGGTTGTGAAGGTCTCCTGCGCCACTCTTGCTGGGACTCCTTTCTTGGACGAATTTATAAGTCGTTACTCGTCAATACGTAAACTTTGCCGAATTACGAGCTGGTGCTTACGCCTACGCACGCGACCTGCCGATAAACAAACGGATCGTGAAAATTTAAGCGCGCGCGAATTGCGCGACGCCCGACTTGCTTTAATTCGCGGCGTTCAAAGGTTAGTCTTCCCCGCGGAAATGCGTCTTCTCGGCCAGTCAGTTTCTCTTTCTCGCGGTCCTCTAAAGCGCTTGAACCCCTTCCTGGACAACGAAGGAATTCTTCGCGTCGGAGGACGCCTAAAACACTCTCTTCTTGATTTTCAAGAAAAACACCCGATTATATTACCTACAAAAGGACACTTTACGAAATCACTAGTTCGCGAAGCTCACATTGATACACTTCACGGTGGATTGCAACTCACCTTGAGTACGCTGCGACAGCGATATTGGGTCCTGTCCGGCCGTCGCGCCGTACGCACATATCTACACTCGTGCGTCACTTGCTGGCGATGGCGAGCCACAACCGCGCGGCAACAAATGGCCGACCTACCGCTCACTCGCGTGCGACCAGCTCGACCATTCGCGAATTCCGGAATCGACTACGCCGGACCGTTTCTCGTCAAAACTTCCCCCGGCCGCGGCTATCGCACTCGAAAGGCGTACGTTGCGGTTTTTGTATGTTTCTCGACTCGCGCTGTACACTTAGAACTCGTAAGCGACTATACTACCGACGCGTTCCTTGCTGCGTACCGCCGATTCGTATCTCGCCGCGGACGATGTTCCTCTCTTCACAGCGATCAAGGGACAACCTTCGTCGGCGCCGATCGCGAACTGCAACGACTCTTCACCGCGGCCCAAGTTGATTGGGTCAAACTGGCTGGGCTGCTTGCAAATGAAGGCACAACGTGGCACTTCAACCCCCCTGCCGCACCACACTTCGGGGGTATCTGGGAGGCAGCCGTGAAATCTATGAAATTTCATCTGCGACGCGTAGTGGGGGATACACCTCTCAGTTTCGAGGAATTGACTACCGTCCTAACCCAAATAGAAGCTTGTCTGAACTCGCGACCTCTGTCTCCGTTGGAAGTCGACGCGGACGCTAACGACTTCCTGACCCCCGGACACTTCCTCATCGGCACACCTCTGACAGCCGTACCGGAACCCTCGTTGACGGACGAAAAACTAACCTGCGTCTCGCGATGGCAACTACTGCAACGAATGCGTGACCACTTCTGGAAACGCTGGTCAGCCGAATACCTGCAAGGTCTGCAATCGCGAACAAAGTGGTCGCAAACGCGTCCTAACGTCCAGCCTGGTGACCTGTGTTTAGTCACATCGGAAGCTACCCCTCCTACCAAATGGCCAATCGGTCGCATCCTAGCTACGTTTCCCGGCGACGATAACAAGGTTCGCGTAGTAACAATAAAGACACCGCAATCCATAATCAAGCGACCGATCACTAAAATATGCGTCCTTCCCTCGACACTAGCCTGCGATAACTAACTCAGCGCACGCCGTACACTGTAATTCCGTGCATTCGTCGTCCCGACGAAGGCGGGCGGGAATGTTCGGGATCCGAATTACCGACATGTGCTAGGTAATTAGGCGCGTGTGCCCGAAGATGTCTCGCGTAGTACCTATCGCCGCTGCGCTCTTCCCCCCTTCGCGATACGGGTAATCGCGCCCGAAAAATCTTCTAGTCAGTCGAAATCGATCACGAGTGAGAATACGAGCTGTAGAGAGAGAGAGAATAAGATAGATAGTTAGGGAGTGCTGAATGTGCAGCGGCAAATCGAACATTGTAGAGAGTACAAAAATCAAACTCACTGTTATAATTAAGGATAGTTTATAGTGCATTAAATAGACAATTACAAACTGAACAACTGACAAGCTGAAGCTTCATTCACCCGATGAACTCCACCGCAAAGAACATCGCTTAAACAACACTGTTATGCAATTTATTATGATTCTTGAAATTATGTGCAGGTTTAGCAGGTGATATCTTATTCTTTTCCTGTTTGATCGTAATTATTTAACGTACAAGATATTTATTACAGATAATGTAGGTGGTGAATTGCAATATGACAAATGTAGCTTTGTATAGTATCATACTATGGCCTGGAAAGGCCTTACTTATATAATTTTGACATAATTTTGATAATTTAATTTAACATTTGTTTCTTGATTCTAATTGTTTAATCTTGGTGAGAACTTGTAGAACGGTGCTCTCGTACGTTGGTTGTTATCAATGTTACAGATTTCATGCAGTGAAGGACTTGCTTTGCCTTTTATATATTATTTTGTTTATCTTGTATTTGCTCTTCGCATTTAATATCTTCTTCTGGCAGTTATTCATTTTGAACTTATTTAGGCTGATGCTTGTTGCATATCCGCCTTGGATCTTTATCACGAGAGGATTTAAATATCCTGACCCTTTAATGGTTGCATTAATTGTTCGATTATAGTTCAACCAATGTTAGTATTAAACTGATATATTGATAACACTATTATAGTGCTTCTATGTCTGCTGTTCGTTCAATTATATTTATTTTAGAAACTCTAGCAGTTATTACAGTAAATTATCAATGGAGAATAATAATTGTTCTTTGCTTTATGATTTAAGTTATAATTAATTAACTAATTGATGTCTATTTGTATATATTTTCAATGATCGGGCTGTTAAGAATAATACTTATAGTAAACAAACTTCTTGACAAAAATTTAAAGGATTCTATTGACAAGTTAATCAACAATTTTATAATATTACTGTGGAAGGAAAAATAATATATTGTTATAATAATATACTTCAAACATAAGATATATTAGATACAAGTAATTATTAGCAATACTCGATGACGCGCAATACATCTCTCACACATCGCGTGGTGGCATACAGTAAGAAGGTGGTTCCTTACACTCTTGCCAACTGAAATTTTTTCTCACTCTTGTAGGAAATCGTTTATTAAGGTATGATAATACGTCTTTCTTGTTTCGAGCGTCGGTTAACTCTGCCGTTTCGTCGCATCCGCCGCTACGCATAACTTAAAAACTAGAAACAGAAACGCTCTGCCGCCAGGTTACGCTGCACCAAGGCGCCAAACGCAAAAATACTTATTCCTACACTCGGCCATTCTGACTACTGACCGACCCGGGCAGTACTTGTTGTCCATGGTTTGATATATTCAGCGCATGTCGAAGTAACCAGGGGTCCTTCGTGTGTTCCGACGCGTTCTACATCATATGTATCGTTAAACTTAACTTTAGTTATTTTATAAGGACCAAGAAATTTAGATCTTAACTTTAAACCTGGACCCTGCTGAGTGCGCTTAATCGCTACTAGATCATCGATATTATATTTTATTGGCTTTTTGCGACGCAAATTATATACACGACGGTTTTCATTTTGTACTGCTAGTATCTGATCTCGCGCTGTTTGACGTAATTCATCTCGCTCGTTTTCGAATTGGTTACGCAATTCCTCTTCTAATAGTTCTTTAAGTCGCAGGTCAGTCTTACATCGCAACTTTGCTCCAAAAAGTAATTGAAAGGGTGTAGTTGCAATACTTCGATGATAGGATGAATTTATTACTTGTTGCAAACGGCCAATATGTTTGTACCATTTTTCGGGTTCGTCTAGTGTTAACTTGCATAAAACAGATAATACGGTACGATTCAATCTTTCAATCGGTCCTGTGGTTATGAGTATATGTTTTATACCTTCGGCCTCACAATAATCTTTAAACTCGTGAGAGGTGAACGCAGACCCTCTGTCGCTTATAATACATGCTGGGTTACCGAAAGAAACCTTTTGTATTTCTAATTTATTAATTGCTTCCTTAGACGTCGTGGACTTTGTAGCGTATAACCAAACAAACTTACTAAAACTATCGATAACAGCTAAAATATGATTATAACATTTATTTGTCGATGGCAATGGGCCAATATGATCAATATGATACGCGTAAAAAGGAGTATCTCCTTTTGTAATAGGATGAAGTAAGCCTTCTTGCTTTCCGCCTTTCTTACTAGCTAGTATACAAGGAACACAATTCGCGATACATTGTTCGACCTTTTTTTTAAATTTGGTATGAAATAATCTTGTTTAACTTGTTCCACAGTGACCTTAGCCGCAAAATGTCCTTTTTGATGTATCATCCTTATTATTTCATCATGCATTGACTCGGGCACTACCAAAAGATCTAACCCATCTTTCGATTTATACAATAGACCTGATCTTAGAAAATAATCTTTGTACGCTTGACTTTCGAGAATTTTTAATATCGCTCCAACTTCATATTCATTTTGTTGTGCTTTTTTAATTTTTGTTATGATTTCATTGGACGCAATGAGCATAACGGGATATCGACTGAGTGCGTCAACATGTTTCATTTTGCTGCTTGCCCTATGCTCAATCGTGTATTTGAAATCTTCCAGCATCAAGGCCCATCGCGCAATTCTTAAAGATAATTCCTTTTTATCCATTGTTCGTTGGAAAGCCGCACAGTCAGTTACAATTTTAAACTGGATACCTAGCAGGTAGATTCTAAATTTTCTCAGTGCGGTAACAATCGCAAGTGCCTCCAGTTCGTAGCTTGAATACTTACGCTCTGCGTCGCTTGTTTTTCGACTTAAGAAATAAACTGGATGAAATTTCTGATCTTCCGGTGATCTTTGCAACAAAACCGCTCCATAACCATTTTGACTTGCGTCAGTATGCAATTCTGTTTCATGACCAGGGTGATAATTCTTCAAGACCGGCTCTTTCGCGAGAGCATCTTTTAATAAAGAAAATGCGTTGCGGTCGTCTACAGAAAATCTAAAGCTTTCATTTTTACGCAACATATCACTCAAAGGTTTCGCAATAGTTGAATAGCCGGCGATAAATCTGCGAAAGAAACCCGTGAGTCCCAGGAAACTTTGAACATCCTTTAACGATTTTGGCTCCGGAAAAAGCGCAACGGCTCGCGACTTGTCCGGAGACGGAAGCAACGTACCGTTTTCAATTACATATCCCAAAAATGAAATGCGTTCTTGTAAAAATTGACATTTCTTAACATTGATTTCCAACCCGTACTCACTTGCCGTTCGCAGAACCATCTCCAAACGTTTAATATTTTCAATCATCTATCAAATCATCTATATATAGGATAACGATTCCCTCTTTAATCTCTTTAGCAAACACATTATTCACGAATCGTTGAAAGACTGGTGGCGAATTGCACAATCCAAAGGGAACCTTCAAAAACCGATATTGCCCACAATGCGTTACAAATGCTGTGTATTTACGCGAATTATTTGCTACGTTCACGTGAAAAAATGCGTTTTTCAAATCCAAAGTACTGAATACTTTGGCATCTTGCAATTTATCTAATTGATCATCTATTAATGGCAATGGATGCCTATCTTTCACCATTACTCGATTCAGCTTACAATAATCGATGCAAATACGCGAAGTCCCGTCTTTCTTTTTTACAACAACCACTGGACTAGCGTATTCAGAAGAACAAGGGTCTATTATGCCGTCCTCCAACCATTCGCGAATCTGCTTTTCCACGATTTCGCGCTCTACCGTAGGTAATCTCCGCGGACGCTGATAAATCGGTTCGTCTGTTTTTAAAACAATATTCATCTCAATACTGGTCGTCTTGCATTTATTCGGAACATAATTCGCAATCAAGTCTTTTACTTCGTTTTTCTCTTTTTCGGTTACTCGCTCGCTTATATTTAAAATCGATTGCTCGCATACATTAATATCGGTCAGAAAAATCGGCTGCTTGTCCTTCATTACAGTTACCTTGCCCTGCGCGATAACAAGATTAGTCTGCAGTAATACGTCGTGCCCGATAATCATATCTAACGTCGTAGCAGTATTCGGAACAACATATATCGTTACCGGAAATTCCTCGTCATCTATACCAACCGAAGTCTGAAAATATTCTAATGGACGAATTTCAGTTTGACCGAAACCTATAAGAGAAAGCTGCGCGCTATTTAAAGCAGGAGATTTCAGCGCGTGATCAACTTTTTCACGAACAAAAGTCACGCGGCTATCCGTTTCAAAAAATGCACGCACCCTCAAATCGCATACCACTACTTCTTTACATACGCCCTCATTCAACGAGACAGATATATTGTTTACGACTGCTCCGTTATTATCAATGTTTTTTTGTTTACCTGGTGTTCTCGCATTGCATTGGACGGATATGTGTCCAAACTGGTTACACTTGAAGCACTTTGGCCCCAGTGTTTTTAACTTACAGTCCCTAGACGGATGTCCAGTACCGCCACAGCTATAACACCGTATTTCCTTGGTCCGAACTTCCGACTTCTTTAATGATTCCTGTGGAGCTGGTGGTCCTCTCGCTGTTGATATTTTACCTCGACTGATTCTGGAAGCTTGCATCTGGTTCACATTCCATATTTCTTCATAAGCTCGTAGACGTTCTTTAAAATCACGCATTTTCTTCGCTCCATATAGCAGTGCTTTGTTTCTCTCATCATCTGGAATGCCGCGAATTACGTAACGTATCAGCGCTTCGTCTTCGATCGTCCCTCTTGCGGCAAGCTCTTTCATCACCAGATAGTACTCTTGCAGGCTTTCGTGTTTCTTCATTTTCCGTTCGGATAACATGTCATGTAATTTGGCGCTGTCAATTTTAGTGGAGAATTCATCTTTCAATAGAGACTTCAATGTTTTCCAGTTTTTTACTACCCCCTCACTTTGAATATAGAGTTTTGCAAGTCCAGACAGGGATCTTTTCGCGAATATTAGTTTCTGCAATTCACTCCATTCGAAAAGTGCGGCTGTGTCCTCAAAGTCCGTAATCCATCGTTCAATAGGATATGCCTTGCTGCCATCAAAGGTTTTAATAGAACTTTCAATATCCCGAAATGATAAAGAAAAATCGTGGCGTCGCGCAGTCACTTGTTGTTGCCATTCTGCTGGAGTATTTTCGTGTCTTGGAAGCGCCGCTGCTTCCTCCATGACACTTGCACTATTTACTTGATTTTCGTCGCCGATATCAAGCACAGTCACATCTTCATTAAAGTCATCGTCGTCGTCTGTATTTTCATTTACACTAAGCGCATCCAGATTCATTAAACTGTAACAAATACGTTCGGCAATTTCCTCTTTTGTTCCTCCGTAATCCAGGCATAAAATATTACATATAGCTATTAGATCGCGTTCTGTAAATGTTTCTTCAATAAACGCCATTTTATCGCGGTGTTCATTCCCTCCGTCTTGAAATGTAAAACCGGTAAAGTCCCTTAATCGACTACGATTTTTGCGATCACCAGTATTACCAAACACCAACTGGTAAAAAGCTTGAATCACTTTTTTAGGAGCGACGGTAATGTTTTTTTCGATTCTAGTGTTTTCTTTCAAGCACTCCATTGTGGCGACACCTTTCAGTTGCAAACGAACCTTTTCCTCGGAAATCAACGCGATCGTCACTTTTCAACGGTTACTTCGCGCGATACACTATACCGCGCTTTTTCGCGTATCCAATATGGCGACCGACGCTTTTCGAACAATTTAATGCGTCACACACTATTGTTTATAATAATCCAGCGTCTATTACATGCACTACACTTTACACTTTTTAAAATGTTGTTTTTCAGGTTTACTGTTATTTTAAATCGGTTCAGTATATGCGTCTTTACACTTCTTTACATTTTCCCGTTTTCCGTCCTTTCGTCTTTTCGTCTTTTCGTCTTTCCGTCTTTTCGTCTTTCCGTCCTTTCGTCTTTTCGCCTTTTCGTCTTTCCGTCTTTTGCGTCTTTTCGTCTATAGTAGTTTCGTGCAGGATAGTGACTGGGAAAGTTAGATTAACGCGTATTCATTAACAATATTTATTTACACTTAATTCTAACTAGTTAACATAAAATAAAATATAAATGTTATATCAAACGCGAGCGTTAATGTCGAAACGCAAATGACTATGGTCGTCGACGCGCAGAACGAATTCGACTGGAGCCGAGTGTCTTCTTCGAGTGTTTGGAAAGAAGTGGTTTCGAATATTTTTCTGACCGTTTCCCAACGGGCTCGTCAAGGAAAAAGCTAACGAAGGGCAAAGGGGGAAAGAGAAAATCTTTCCTTCTAGCCTTCGAGTCCTTGACGAGTCGCGTTGTCGAGAGAAATCGCAAGGGCTGCAACGCATATGTTTCCGAATGAAAACTTTCTCTCGCAAACGGGATATTTGTCTCCGCTACACGTCTTTTCGGCTTCTTTTCTTCTCGTCTTTTCACGTCACAATAAACGGAAACACCATACGAAGGCAATTCTCACTTCTTTCTAATGACTCACAGGACGAGCCCCCAATTTTGTAGGAAATCGTTTATTAAGGTATGATAATACGTCTTTCTTGTTTCGAGCGTCGGTTAACTCTGCCGTTTCGTCGCATCCGCCGCTACGCATTACTTAAAAACTAGAAACAAAAACGCTCTGCCGCCAGGTTACGCTGCACCAAGGCGCCAAACGCAAAAATACTTATTCCTACACTCTTAAGGGTGCGCAGGAGGTAAAGTGGCGTCAATTTCGACAGTTGCGGAGAAAGTAGGAAGCTCGCGAACAAGGATAGATAGATCCTTGTCTCTCCAATGGTGCTGCGGCAGAGAGGAAGATACAACGCTCGTAAGAGAGACAAAGACCGAGCGAATCCAGGCAGCATAATTTCTTTATGCAGCTGATCAAGTTTTTTGAAGCGAAGAAGTAATATTTTCTTATAATTCTTTTTTTAAAATGTTCCTTATACCTTGGCGCATGCCACTATAGAGCCCTTTTTTGGAAAAAGTGTATGTGCAAAAATTTATTCTATAAAAACGCACACTTTTATTTTTTAATGAGGTTTTGAAGGCGAAATTGCAAAAAAGGGCTCTATAGTGGCATGCGCCAAGGTATAAGGAAAATTAAAAAAAAAAGAATTATAAGAAAATATTGCTTCTTCGCTTCAAAAAACTTGATCAGCTGCATAAAGAAATCATGCAGCTTGATTTTGCTCTGTCTTTGTTTCTCTTACGAGTTTTGTATCGCCCTCTCTGTCACAGCACCGTTGGAGAGACAAAGATCTCTCTATCCTTGTTCGAGAACTTCCGACTTTTTCCGCAACTGTCGCTGAAGTCAACGAAAAATTCACTAGCAGCTCCTGCGCACCCTTAAGCCTAGTTCTTAATACTAAATAAAAATAACACTACAATTACTGCCTATTCGGGGATTAAGTGGATATTCGCATTTGTAATTAACTAGCTAATGCCTCATATGGCTAAGGTAGTTGATTAACTGTACCAAGTAGATTGTAGCATTGTATTTGTTTGATTATTTTGCAACAGCAACTACTAATACGGTTCATATTTCACTGAGTGTAGGAATGAGTGACTAACCTTATTTAAATATATCTTACCAATGGGTCAGGCAGATTTGTTAACTAAGACAGTTTCAGCTTGATACGATATAGGATATGGTTTTAGTTTATGAGATATAGGGAGGCAAATGAATTTGCTTATAACTGAAGTTTAATTGATTAATTAGGTGTAGTTGCATTTATTTCTAATAACTAGTATAATCAAGGAATTATGCTGAAGGTAAATGAGCTTCTTAACTTAGACTTCCCTTTCCCTTGCAAATTTTGTTGCTGTCAGGTAGTTAAAAACTAAATAGATATCACGGTGAATTAAGATTTAATTTCGCTTTGCCGCGGCTAACATTGATGAGTAGCTTTATTACAATTAATTGCAGTATTATTTACGGGTTGTTTAACAAAAATGGAACTGAATAGTTTATATTCTAGTGTGTGTAGGAGTATATGATTGATATCATTTAAATATATCCAATCAATAATAATATAATCATTAAAGCATTCCAAGCGATTTTCAGTTATAATAAGTTGTTGAGTCTATTATTGACAGGTGGTGTAAACAATTGGGCAATGGTCATTGTTTGTTGTTTATTGGTTAAGCTAATAATTGGTTTTGTTCTTGTCAGATATAGTTGTAGTTAATGGAATATTAAAGTCAATGAGTTTTGTTCATAATCAAATATAGCTAACTGAACTTCATTTTAGTCATTTCTAATATATAATTTAATTAAAGAATTTTATCCTTTTGATTGAGAGTTAAGAGTTCTTTAGTAAGGTAGCTAATATCTTCTGAAGCTTATTATTGTTATTGTTGACCGTTTATGGAATGATATTATTTTATGTTTATTTTATTTATGCATTGATTTCCTTAAAACACACTGTTTACTATTTGCATGTTTGGCGCGTATACATGTTTATTCTTATATAGCAGGTATATTTTGTATAGTGGCGGACTACGGTTTGGATAATTCTTTTTTCACACATGCTTGGAGCTTGTTTTATTTATACATTGAAACCTGTTTTATTTGTACATTGATTTTGTCTTCTTTAATATATATGCTGTCTATTAATTGCATATTTTGCGTGTCAATTTGCAAATTGTTAAAATATTCTGTGCATTGTCAGACTACGGTCTGGGCAGGATTCTATTCTCTTATATTGACATTTTATTTAATTAACCTCATTCGCTGAATGACTTTGCAGTGATGCTTTCGTGTTTACAGCTCTCCAAGTGACTCAATAAATGATAAATTGTTAGGTGTTAATTCTATTAACGTTGATGATGGGAATCAATGGGTTGCGAATATTATATGGTAATCAAGCCAATATTTGGTTTTATTTTACTGGTTTTATTTAATATTAGTACAGTTGTAATCAATGAAATACAATACGGTTAATAATATTGTTATATTTTGTTCTTTAATCAAAGCATAACTAGTGGGAGTTTAGTCTTATTTATTGCTAATATTTGATATAATTAGAGAATAATACCTACAGGAAATGAACCTTGTTGTTATTCAGATTTAAAGGTTTTTGCAAGTTAGCTAATACTTCTTGAAATTTGGTTTTGCTAGTCGTGCAAGCCAAAAGTATGTTGACGCATTGATAAAGTAATTTAGGTTGTTAATAACTGAATTATTTGAATCAGGATCTTATATGTATCTAAATTAGGGAGGTTAATGTAAACGAATAAGGATAATAGGCGCATTATTCTCACACTAAAGTATGTTTTCGTACTCTATTTTTATTCATCTTTCAACTCTTACATGCACTCTCACAATTGTTTACCACCAACTTTAAAATACCCCTTTATTGGTTATGTTGGCTGTCACTGTATCTTCATTTAATCAAAATATTCACTCATTCTTCATTAAAGAAGTTCCAACTTGTGTAGCGATGGTCTCCTTTTCTATCTTCACACTCGCTGAGACGCGATGCAGGTTTTCTCAGCTTTCTTTTCTGGAATTGAAACAGTCTGGTTATGTTCTGTGCAATATTACTTTGTTGGCTTAGAATTGTTACTCTAAAAACACTTACTTCAATTCACAATAGCAGTTGGTTGTCAGCTTTCTTATAACCTTCTCATACGCATCCTTCATGGGTTGTTTTTTCCTTCTGCGTCTTCATCGGACTTGTATATTTCACTTATTACTGCATGCTGCGGGCCTTTCTGCCACTAACTGTGGAAATACAAGAAATACAATGGATTAATGAACGTTATAGAGGGGACAGGTCGTATACTTTTAAGGTTATGGTTTCACAATGCTTGACTGGGGATGTTTACCTTGAAAAATGTGATGCTTCAAACCTGATGTCTGTGTAACGCTATCGCTTGGATTTGATTCGAGTAGTAGATTGATAGAACCGCGTGAACATTGTTACGTAGAAATTGCGCCCCCTTCATACTGCGATCATAAATTGAGAGCGAAATACGAATAAACTAAACATCTGTGTACTACGAACGGGAAATTCATTGTTAAGAAATATTCGCCGCGGGCGATCGAACAAGGGAAAGCTGAAGTGCCAGGAAACGAAAACCCGTCAATTAGGAAACTCTCGAGTAAATTTATTAGAGACCGTACCAAATTTGTTGTTTTTAGTTAAGTCACGTACGAGTTCGGACAATAGAAGATTCCTCGCGACGTTGTCTCTATTCATGCGCTTCAAGAGGCTCGTAAATTTCCGTAAGGGTCGGTTGGGCTTGCCAATACAAGTTATCTTAGTTTTTCGTAGTTTTTCCTGGGTCCCACGCTTTCTCTTAGCATATGGGCGCGATGTCGTCCGGGCCCTCGGCAGGGACACCGCCACCTCCACTCAACCGAGGGTGGACCAGGACCAGGAGAGAGGGATGCCACCGGACGGGGTGGGCATCGCCCCCATTGGACCAGGGGAGGGCCAGGAACTTTCCGGAGGGAGGACCCAAATTCCAGCGAAGAGGGGATTAGCCGAAATCGCGCGAAGACTTCGCCGCCAAAACGGAGAACGATATCGCACTCGCTAACAGACAGTCGCATTCTTTTAACTTTACATTGCCTCGCTGAGTAGTATTTTCGCCAAGTATATTTCAACTTAGAGAATAAATTGAAGTCCAACTAGATCGTGTCTTGATTATTAATCGCGCCGCGAGCAGAGCGCTTCAGCGCTCCACGGGCACCTTACCCACGCCTTGAAAACCACAAAAATCCCTATTCCCGCACGGCGACGCCGCAACATCTGCTTCATGCTCGATTGATTGGCCGTTTGCGGTTCTAATGATCGGTGCAATGCTGTTTGTTGCCTGCTTGAAGTTGCAGTGCTCCTTTCCTTTGCTTCATGAACTGTGTCTGCAGCTTTAGCTATCACATTCTCCCTGCTTCTCTTCACTGTTGGTATTCGCCACCTATAAAGGAAAATTGTTGCAACGAGTTTTATTGTTCGATCTATTTAATATATTTGAAATGTCGTTATACTTATCTCTGATATTCGGCGGCTGACGATGTTTTGACGTGTCGCGTCTGTCATGAGTTGCGATGTGGCTCTTCCGCGTGCCGGTATTTCCTTCCCTGCGTCATCAGAGGGTGCGATCGGCGTTCACGAGCGTTTTTAATAAATTTATTTATTGAGTTCCTTGATGTTGACTGCTGAAATAGGATACTCACGCTTCTTGTTTTTTCATTTAGCAATAACTTTCGGATTAGACTAAATTTGTTGATAATATTTTGCCATACGTTGATTCTTGTTGGCTACACAGATGGCGTCTAGGGGTTTGCGTCTAGTTTCATTTATATTTCTTTTGACCGGATTATGGATTGTTCTTTCCTAATTTACAAATGATTGTTCAATGGAGCTCGTTCATTGATGCTTTTGACCTGCTTTCAATCCGGTTTTCGAATATTATTGCGTAATTGCTGTTCATGTTGCACGTTGCGTATGAGGCGTTAAGGCGCGGTTACAAAGTTCAATGTTTCTGACTATTCGACGCGCGATTTTATCAATAATTTATATACAACTCTTTGTCTGATTTTTTCATTTGATTATTTCAGTATTTAATTATGTCTGTTATTTTCTTACACTCGGGTGAGCGGCCATCTGTTCAGGGATTTGGTATACAGTTACTCATGTCCTCGGGGTCGTTTTAAATATTCGATTGCTAATTTAACTATTATTTAATTTCATAGTTATTTAACTATTGTCAAGTCGTTTAAACGTGTTTGATTTCATCTGTAGGGGGTGCGTTTGATTGCATCGTTTTGTGATAACTTATCTTAGATTGCGTCTGTATTCGAACAAGTGGCTGATTGATAGTTATTAGTTAATAATTTATTAATTACTAAACTTATAATATAGCAGTTATGTTGTTTTTATTGTTTTGTTTTATTGTATCGCGACTGCATTGCGTGACATTTGTCACGTTATGTCATAATATCATGTTTTTCCCTCATGTTTCTCTATGCTGCTGATCTTGATCGCCAACTTTTCTTGAATTAGTTATTTACTTCCCTCTGGGCGGTAATTAGTGTATTATAACTTTCCCACGGTCCCATGAGCGCTTGCAAATATACTCTATGTATTATTTACGGGTTTTGTGTGCTGGTTTATATCACGACAAATGTAATTTTGTATTTCAATACCTTCAATACCTTGGTCCATTGTCCTCCCTCTTCGTCATGTATTCCTTGGGTAAACATTAAACACCAGGCTATCCTTTTCTGTTGCGGTGTATGCGTCGAGCTCGGGCTGGGCGGGGTAGTGGCTTGGTAGTAGCAGTACTTGGTAGTGACATTTATAGTAGTTACAGTACTTTGTATGGAATAAGGCGCTGTACTGTGTGTGTTATTCTCGTTTTTGTGTTGTTACAGTAGCTGCTCGAGGTCAAGAGGCGTTCGGGATCCTTGAGTGGGAAGGCGAACGGTATACAGGCGTTTGGGCAGCAAAGAAGCGAGCGGGGCTGTGGCAAGTGACTACAGGCGGGTGCAAGGGCTGAGCACAAGCTTGCCCTACATCCTAAGGGACGCATTGACGTTGCGCAAAGGCTGGGAAACGGTATAGCTACCATGGGGGATGTAGTATTGCTACAGATTAACCTGAATGGTTGCAGGGCGGCGCAGCAGTTAATGTTCGGGCTGATATGGTATTCATAAGTGAGCCTTATCGAGTCCTGGATAATTGGTTGGCTGATGCGAATGGCAGGGCAGCCATATGGTGCCCTAATGAAGGGCTGGCAAAGATGAGGTGGGGACGGCTTTGTGCCGGTGGAAACCAAGGAGTTCATCGCCATTAGCTGCTACTTGACGTCCGATGCGCCTTACGAAAGGTTCCAAAGTCAGGTGGGGGCGATTCATGATGCAGTGGAGCAGCTGCCTAAACCAAAGGTGGTGGCGGGGGACTTTAATGCATGGTCGGATAGATGGGGATCCGTACTGGAAAACGAACGAGGCAAGGTCGTTCGGGAGATGTGTGATGGCGCTGGTCTCCGGATAGTTAACACTGAAGGGGGGTGGACCTTCGAGAGGAGGGGCACGGGATCCCGCGTGGATGTGGTTATGCACAGCGCAAATTGGAATCGGGAGGTGACCAGATCCTTTGTGGCTGACACCTACTCGGGGTCTGATCACCACTATCTAGTGCATCGAATTGGTGACAAGGCACAGCCCTCGTGGAGGGGAGGCAATGTGAGGACGAAGGGGCCCGTGGACGAAGAGGTCATTGAGTCTCGCATCCTGGAGAGACTGGCATTCCTTCAACGAGGATGGACACAGGGGAACCCGGATTGGAGTCGACGAAAGGGTAAAGCTGATTGAGCAGATAGTCGAATCAGCTAGGAAGGTGTTGCCACCGGCGCTGGGCAACAGGAAGCCGGTGTACTGGTGGAATGATGAAGTTAAGGCATTAAGGAAGGCGGTTTCTTACGCCCACAGGGTTGTGGCTAGGGCGAGCAAGAGCTCGAGGAGCAGTCAGGGGAAGCTGGCCAGGCTGCGCGCAGAGGAAAGGGGGAGCAGGAAGCGGCTGGCCAAGGCGATATACCAGGCCAAGGACGCTGCATGGAAAGAATTAGTGGGCAAGGTCAAAGAAGACCCGTGGGGTAGGCCGTACAAGACGGTAATGAAGAGGATTCGAGGGAATCAGACAAGGGTCGAAATGAACCAGGCTGAGTTTGACGAAGCGGTCTCGACCCTGTTGATTGCAAACTATGATGAGAGATGGACTAGCGGGGTAGCCCGGCGACGGGAAAGGGCGAGCAGTTCTCGCAATTCTCGCAGTGGTGTCGAGCCTAGCGGCAGCAGCTTGGAGCTGGTTGAAAGGGAAGCCATCACGTTTGGAGAGGTGCAATTGGCGGCCAAGCAAGTGAAATTGGGAAAGGCCCCGGGGCCGGATGGGGTTCCTGCCATGGCGGTCAGGGCGTTTGGCAAAGTGGCGCCGCAGTTCGTGGCCGGGATCTTAGACGACTGTCTAAGGCTGGGTTATTACCCAGATGCTTGGAAAAGTGGAAGGCTTACGCTGATACCCAAGGCGGGCAGGCAGTATGCAACGGTAGCGGATCTCAGGCCGCTGTGCATGGTGTCGAACATGGCAAAGACGTTCGAGTACATACTCAAAGATCGGATCAACGTGGCTCTGGAGGAGTCAGGAGACCTGGCGGACAGGCAATTCGGATTCCGGATAGGCCGGTCAACCGTGCAGGCCATGCGGATTGTCAACGAGTGTTGGCGGAGTGCCAGCGAGACTGGCAAGCATAGCTTGTTGGTAACGCTGGATGTTAAGAACGCGTTTAATACGGTGCGATGGAGCAGTATCATTAGGGCTGCAAGGAGAAGGAAATTCCCACATGAGCTGGTGAATATACTTCGAAGCTACTTGAGGAACAGGCAAGTTGGCACAATGCTGGAGGAAGGGACGTGGGCGTAGAGGTCATAGGAGGGGGAGGAGTAAACTCCCCCTCCTCGGGACGCGGCCGGTCATGAAAGGATAGATGACCGGCCATGGCGAGGGGGAGTCGCGGTAGTGTTCTCTAAGAGTTCCCGTGACTCCCCCGAATCCGCCAGATGCGGAAGAGCGTCCGAAGGTCGCCGTGGAGGTTTTAGTGGGTCGAACCCCACACTACCCCTCTGTCGCTCCCCCGAGCGGCAGGGGGGTGTCTGCCGTTCAGATTTCCTCCACGTAAAAAAAAAAAAAAAAAAAAAGGGACGTGGGCGTCTCGGCAGGTTTACGGCGGGGTACCACAGGGGTCAGTGCTGGGCCCGCTGCTGTGGAACATTGCGTTCGATGGTCTGCTCAGGATGGAGCTGCCAAGGGACACCTTGAGCGTTGGCTTTGCTGATGACGTAGCACTCGTTGCGCTTGGCAGGTCCACCGAAGCGGTGCGAACTAAGGTTCAGGACGCTATGAGGACGTTGGGCGGGTGGTACGAGAAGGAAGGGCTCGTTCTGGCACTACAGAAGACTGAGGCCGTGTTGCTCACAGGCAGGAGGGTGCCGAATGGGATCTCTATTACGCATGGGGAGTATATGATGTACACTCAGGAGGCCGTTAGGTATCTTGGAGTCATGTATCAGAACAACAGGTCGTTCAAGGTGCACCTGGATAAGGTTTGCCAGAAGGCAACGGCGGTGGCAGGACAACTGGCCAGGTTGATGCCCAACGTTAGGGGGTGTGGGCGAGGCCCCAGGGTGCTGTACTACACAGTTCTGGAGAGCATCGTACTGTATGCTTCTCCGGTGTGGCGGGGAGCAGAAAAGCTGGCCTATATAAGGCAGCAGCTTCACCGGGTGCAGTGTTTAGGGTTGACAAGGGTAGCTGGGGCGTACAGGACCACGTCACATGCGGTCCTGTGCGTGCTGACAGGGCGCCCGCTATGGGAACTGCTTATTGTAGAAAGATGCAGGCAGTATCAGGCGGAATCTGATAAGCAGATTGCAAGGATAAACCGGCAGACAGTGGCTAAGTGGCAGTGGCACTGGGACCATGCCGAGCATGGCAGGTGGACGCACAGGATTATACCCAATCTTGAGTGTTGGCTGAAAAGGGAAGGGTTTCGGAAGCTAAGGTTTCATGTGACGCAGGTTTTAACCGGGCATGGAGTCTTTGCGTCGTACCTGTATAAGATCGGCAAGGCAAGGAGCACAAGGTGCTGGTTCTGCAGGCACCGGCCGGATGATGCGGAGCACACGGTGTTCCATTGTCCTCAGTGGGCAGAGCAGAGGGCGAAGGTTAATAGAGGAAGGGTTCAAGCGCTGGCCCCGGAAAATCTGGCGAGGGCGCTCATTAATGAGGGTGACGATCGGGAGGGTGAAGGAGAAGGAAGGTAAGGAGAAGCAGAGGTAAGAGACACGGGCTAGGGGGGTCCCGAGCACTGGCAGACGCGTGCGGCAAAGACGTCAGTAGTAGGCACGCGACGGAGCAAGTCGTGCGAGCGACAAGCTGAGACGCGAACGGTGGAAGTACGGATGTGCTTGGATAAATTGAAGGAGTGGTGGGAATCTTCTGCGTAGCTTTAGCTACAGAGGGTTCAGATTAAGGGATGGTCATGCGGGAGCTACCTATGTAATCTGGGCGTCAGCTGAGGGTGGAAGCGCTGTTGGATGAATGTGGTGTTGCAATCGCAGGTACGCGCGAGCGCAAAGGGCCCAATGCAAGTGTGGGCGTGTGAGCTGTCCGCGTAGCTGCAGCTGCGGATGGCTCGGATGGTAAAGAAGCAGGAGGTAAACGAACCCTTCGCGTAGCTTCAGCTGCGGGGTGTTCGATCGGGGGTGGTTGCGTGGGTATCTGCGCAATCTGAGCCATGAATGGCTCTTGGCGGAAATGCTCTTAAGCAAGGACGATGTCATTAAGGCAGGCGCGCGTGAGCACGAAGGGCACAGGATGACGCAGCAGGACTGCGCAGAGCGAGGGACTGGGAGCTGTCCGCGTAGCTTCAGCTGCGGATAACTCGGATGGGACAAAGATAAGAGGTAAATGTAAGAGGCATACGGGCTCTTCGCGTAGCTTCAGCTGCGGGGAGCTCGACGGTGGGTGGTCGCATGGGGAAGCCTACGCGGCCTGAGCCGTGAACGGCTCTAGGCGAGAACGCTCGCAGGCAAGAGCGGGGTCATAAAGGCAGCTACACGTGAGTATGAAAACCACAGGTGATACAGTAGGATCGCGCCAAGTGCGTGGGAGTCACTCGCGTAGCTGTAGCTGCGGGTGACTCGAATGGGAAACAAAGCAAGGGGTGGACCAACTCCTCGCGTAGCTTCAGCTGCGGGGTGTTCGATTGGGGATGGTTGCGGGGACTGATCTGCGCAACCTGAGCTGCGAACAGCTCTCGGTGATAATGCTCTCGAGCAAGAGCAAGGTTAAAGACAGGTGTGTGACGGGCGCACCAGGCAGTTGCAGGGTGCATGGGGGTGGTTCGCGTAGCTGTAGCTGCGAACGACCCGAACGGCAATTAAGCCAGCAACTGCTACCAGGTAGGAGTAGCGGGTAAGGCCGCGTGGGAACTGCTCGCGTAGCTGCGGCTGCGGGTAGTTCATGGCAGGGCACATCGCAAACAGGGCAGCTGTCGATGGGCGGATAACCGAGCGGGTGGTTCTGGACGGGAGCAAGTGGCCCTAGCAGTGTCGACACGAGCGGCTGTCGTTTCTATTTCAGGTGACTGACGCACGAACGAACGTACGTACGCACTAACGAACGACCGACTGACCACCTAGTGGCAACGAGGGATAATTGGAGACCCTGTGTCGTGGTTCCAGACACAGTGAAGAACAACCGATGGATCGGCGTCGTGGGATGATATCCCTGTCCCCGTACCGTCGGGGCGTACGAACGCATCGGGGAGTAGTGGATCTGCGCTCTGTTGTCGCCGGCCCCTCCCTTGGTGCACCGTGATGCCGGATCTCCCTTCATTTGGGGAAGGGGGCGGCCGGGCTGCAAGTGCGACAGGTAGACGACCGTCAGGTTGCAGGTCTTCAGCGTTTAGGTATATACCAGGTTGCTGTAGTAATCTCTGCACAAGAGTTTTGGGGCCTGGTACCCTACTAGATAGTGTCACGTCCGGATTGATATGTTAGGGAATTTAACGTGAATATCCGCGGACGGATAAGATTATGCGGCACTTTTAAGTTACACGGCGCGTTAGGTCCGCGTCTACTTGGGTCTCGCAGTTTCGCAGGTGGTTGTAGAATTTATCGCAGTGTTTTGCAAGCGATTATCGAATTGTTTCCGTTGAGAGTTGACAATTTGATGGTATCTGTCGCAGTACAGGCTAAATCGCGGGTCGGAGGGCGGAATTTTCTCTATTTTAGGTAATCTAATACGGTAATCTATTTTCGTAGGTCTCCACGGAATTGGAGGATGCTTGATTACAGACTTGCTTGGAAGAAGACGGAATCGAGCGGTCGTCCAACGAATGTGGCGATTTCTTCTCGGAAGGAGAAGCTGCACGTCGGATAACTACTTCCTCTCTAATGGTATGTAACCTTGCAACACCTAAGTACGATGAGTCGTCTGCCACACTAAGGTAGGAAGCCTTAATCCGGCGAAGTTGTTATTTGCGCCCGGCTCTATGGTTTAGGCATGAGCGTTTGAATAAATAATGGCTTGATGCTAGAAAGCCCAGGGTTGCTGCGCGATCGAAAGCTGACGTAATATTTCCCTTTTTATGTTTCAGGTAATAGGAGAGGCAACGTGCGGCACGTCCAGACTCCGGAGCCTCGTAGGAGTAGCAAAGTCTGAGTTCCCCGTGCGGCACGTCCAGACACCGAAAGAACAAAGACCTGGAGGTAATAAGGTGAGGAAACACCGTCAGCCACGACGTAAACAGAAATCCTTTGCTTATGTAGATGCGATTCTCTATATTACAGTTGGAACAGGAGAAGCAGCGTGCGGCACGTCCAGACACCGAAGCTTCGTAGGAATAGCAAGATCTGAGTTTCCCGTGCGGCACGTCCAGACACCGAAGGAACAGAGATCCGGAGGTAAGTAGGAATAGAGAACGCTGAATGTAATTTAACCTCTAATATTTCAATCGTATTGCTCATATGCCGAAAAACAGTAAAAATAGAACATGCGATAGTCGAACGCTGATTCTAGGAATGTTAAGGAATTGAATAACTCGATTTAAATCTGTAGAATGTTACGAATATATTGCAACGTTAGGTACAAGAACTTAAATACAATTATGACAATCGCGAAGAAACTCTAAGTCCGGCTTCTAATTAAAGGCCGAAGTTGAAACATGAATCGCAAAAATAATCCTAAGTTAAAATATGAATCGCAAAAAAAATAATTCTAAATTGAAACATAAATCGCAGAAATAATTCTGAATTGAAATATAAATCGCAAAAATAATTCTAAATACGAATGGGAACAATTATCAGAAACGCGAAATAATTCTAAGTTCGAATTGGAAAAATAATAAGGACCGTAGTCAGAGTTGGTTTCTAGGACAGGTCCGAGTCGCTTGAGCGCTGAATAGGATCTGACTCTCGCTGGACCTGCACGGTCCTCCTTCGCTCGGCGGCGGCGTGGTGGGGCGCGGATGCACGGTCGCTCGCTAGCGCGGTCGCTCGGTGACGCGTTAACCATTGTTTTTAACGTTTTTAACGTTTTTAATCAATTAATTAATTATTATTAGCAATTAATTATTAGCGTATCGTTTCCCCGAGATTTGAAAACATCTAAATTGAATTTTAATCGTTTTGATCGGACGAAAAATAATTATTATGTAATATTAATTTAACAATATAAATTTAAAAAATTTATTGTTTATTGCTAACGCTAGGCAGTGTGATTGCTGGTTTATTATGGTAACTAAAACATATATTTCGACATTTTCTCGTTAATTATATCAATTTCTCCGGAACATAAATATTTAGTGTTTAATAGTATTTTTCCCAGCGCGTTAGTTTTAGTCGGAAACGATATGCTATACTATTATAAAATATATATATATGGATAATTAATTAATTCTAACCTATAATCATTATTATTATTTACAGCAACACGTCGACAGCCGGTCGACGTGACAATAGGCGGTTTTAGTGGGTCGATTGCACCTCCCGAGTCCCACACTACCCCTGGCAACGCCATAACTCGCACGCCGGGGGTGTGCATCAAGCATTTCCGCCTTGGATACCCAAAAAGAAAGGTTAGGGTTGGGGTTAGGTGGTGGTTCGGGAGGACCATCCGAAGAGCGGAGGTTGCGGTGGCAGCCGTCGTCCGGAGTATCCACGACCTGGGGCTGAGGATAGCCCCGGAGAAGACCGAGGCCATATGGTTTCATGGCCGGCCTCGGTCCAAGCCTCCGGCGCGATCGTGGATCCAGGTAGGTGGAGCCAGTGTCGAGGTGGGTTCCCGGATGAAGTATCTGGGACTCATCCTCGACAGCCGCTGGAGTTTCGAGGCTCATTTCGACCGCCTCGTCCCCCGAGTTGAAAAGGCAGCGGCCTCGATGGGCCGTTTGCTGCCTAATCTCGGGGGACCTGGGGATTGGGTGCGCCGCCTATACTTAGGCGTGGTACGGCCCATGGCCTTGTATGGTGCCCCTATATGGGCACCGGCCGGGATGGCAAGCCGGCGCAACACGCAACTGCTGCGTCGGCTGCAGCGGACGATGGCTATTCGCCTCGTCCGCGGGTACCGTACCACGTCCACTATGGCGGCGCTGGCTCTAGCTGGGGAACTACCCTTCGAGCTGCTCGTGGCGGTGCGCGCCTATATTTATAGGCGCAATAGCATTTGCCGCAGCGCTCGGGGGGCCCCGCTGGAGCCTGAGGCGGTCCAGGAGCTGGAACTCCAGGCCCGGGGGCGCATGTGGGAGGTTTGGCGAAGGGAGTTATCCTACCACGCCAGCGAACGCGTCCCCGGGGCCCTCCTGCCACACCAGCAAAGGTGGCGGGAGCGGCGGCACGGTAGGCTCACCTACCGTCTGACACAGGTATTCACCGGATACGGCTGTTTCGGTGTCTACCTGTGTCGGATAGGACGGGAGGAGACGGCGGTTTGCCACCACTGTGGGGAGGAGGAGGACTCGGCGCAGCATACGCTGGAGGAATGCCCCGCCTTTTCAGCGCTGCGTCGAGTCCTCCGGTGTGAGATTGGAGGAGACCTCTCGCTCCCAGCAGTAGTTGGGGCAATGCTGGAGAGCGAGAGGAATTGGAAGCAGGTGGTCTCCTTCTGCGAGGAGCTAATAAAGCAGAAGGAGGCCGCCGAGCGGGATCGTGAGGTTTCCGATCCCGCTCGAAGAACGGGAGCGGCGACGGGGGCGGCCGGCCAGAGGCCGCGCCATAGGGCCCCCGGGATAAGGAGGGTAGCTGACGGCGGGGGGTGGATCTCTCTTGGGGTCCCCTTGTTCCCCCGTCGTCAGCTGAGCAAGATGCAGTATTCGACGGGAGCGGGGGGACGGCATACAATACGCCTTCCCCCGGGCGGCCGTATTACCCAGGACGGGGGCCCTGGGTAGTTGTTAAGCGGCCGCCGGGATGGAGCGGTGCGGGGCGCGGCCTCCCCGCACTGCGGAAACGGAGGTCATAGGAGGGGGAGGAGTAAACTCCCCCTCCTCGGGACGCGGCCGGTCATCAAAGCATAGATGACCGGCCATGGCGAGGGGGAGTCGCGGTTGTGTTCTCTAAGAGTTCCCGTGACTCCCCCAAATCCGCCAGATGTGGAAGAGCGTCCGAAGGTCGCCGTGAAGGTTTTAGTGGGTCGAACCCCACACTACCCCTCTGTCGCTCCCCCGAGCGGCAGGGGGGTGTCTGCTGATCAGATTTCCTCCACGTAAAAAAAAAAAAAAAAAATAGGGTTAGGTGGTGGTCCTCCGTTGAGCGTCGTGTCGGTCGGACGTGTCTCGCGTCACTCCGTGAGGAGTCGCGAGTTGGAGTGGTGGGAGTCGCGCGGGGATGTCGGATTTGGTGTCAACGTGTTCGGCTGGTGATGGGGAGTGCGATAGTATACAGTTTGGGCCGGTCGCGGTCTCGAATTTCGCGTGGTTTGCAATTTTCTGGTTTTCGAGGCGTCGCGTCGTGGCGTCTCGATGTGCGACGGATTCTGGATTCGGGCTAGCTTGGTTGTTCGGGCGTTGGACTGCTTCGTGATGTTTTAATTTTGTCTCGGATTCGCTCCTGCGTTGATTCCGGGCGTTTGTTTTGTGTAATTGGCAAGGTGCTTTGGGGCTGCTGCGGGTGAGCGCGCGGTCGACGGGTCGGTGTGGCCGTGTCGTGGGTGTGGTTGCGCGATTGTTCGATTTGATCGGGTGCGCGAGTCTGCGGGTTGGTTGTGCGACGCGGGGCACTTTTTCGATTTCGCGGACGCCGGTTTTGGGGATTTGTCGAGGATGTTTCCGGGGAGGGGAGTCGGGGATCCGCGGGGGGAGGGGGGGGGGGCGTCGGCCGCATGGCCATAATGTCGTCAAATGACGTTGTAAGGTGCATGGCCGCATGGCGTTATCAAATTCTAGCAGGTGATTTCCCGCTTTTGCAAGGTAGGGGGGCTTTAGAAGACTTCGAAAGGTAGGATTTTATACATTTTTAAGGTGACACGCGGTTTGTAATCGGTGCGAAAATCGGATTTATTTGTTTAATTAATTATTTTAATACTAATCGTACGTGTGGGGCGGGCGTCGCATTTTCATAAATTGCGTTGGCGAAAATGAAAGGGGTTGGTAGCGCCAGCAGTGCGGCCAACGCGGTGTCTCGCTGCAAGGTTGGTAGCAGCCGTCGAGCGTAACCTGCAACGTCTAACGCGCGAAGGTCCGGCCTCGTGTTACGTCTGGTGGTGGCGTTTTCCATAACCAGGTTGAACTAGTGTGGATGTGTCCTGTTTGAATTAAACTTCGTTGTACCTCAATTTTCTTTTGTCGCGAAACGTATTTGTTGCGTTCGTCGCTGTTTATTAGCTATCCTAGATGAGTTTCATCCGGTTACCAATAGATGTGTGTTTTCTGTTATTTTCTGGCTATTACACTGTGTTCCCTGTCACACGCCTCTCCCGGGCGCCTGCGAGTTGGTATTACATATTCTGTTATCAACTCGTATCGGTTGCAGGGGTTTGCTTTGTTATACAGGGTGTCCCAGAACTAGTGTAACACCCGGAAATGGGTGGTAGCTGGGGTGCATCTGAACAATTTTTTCCTTTACCAAAATGTTGTTTGAAGCTTCGTTATCGAGTTATTAACGAAAAACACCGACCAATGAGAGCGCGCGTAGAGCGCAGGCTGAGCCACGAGAACTTTAGTGGCCCTCAATCGCGCGCAGACGTGGCCGTGAACGAATGCCTCTTTGCATCGGAGATATCGAGAGAATCACACGGCAAATGTTACATTGTATTAAATTAAAAATAATGTAGAATTATTTATGAGTAACAAATTAATGAATATGTCGTTTAATAACTATTTTTGACACTTTTTATCGTTATCCGAAGGGAACAAAGTGTTGTGGTAGTTATGAAAATAAATTTTTTTTTAATACCACATCAACAGTTGGATAATTTATGTTTAAAGAAAAATGATTTTGAAAGCTAATGTTAGAAAAAGCTGGATTAACTTACCCATTTGTCCTCGAATGAACCTGTCACGGCTGAAGTGGGTCGTTGAAACTGGGTCACTGTGTCGATCCTGATCCTTTTTCGAAACCCTCAACAGCTGATGTTAAGGCCGGGTCGGCGAACTCACTGCACTGCACGGTCACATTTATTGTGCGGTTACTTTTATTGCGCGGTCACTATCACTTGTCTCTGAGAAACGTGGGGATATTTAAACACAATTTATTATTCCTTCGTGTAACCAAGTCGGTCACTCAGTGACGAATGAATACAGTACTGCGTAAGGAAAATTTGATCCCACGCCCGAATCAATGAATTGAATTTTCATACTGTGGTGCAGAGTACCACAAAGTAGTACTGTAAGCAAGGGAAAGTTCGGCTATTTTACGACGAATTTAGTGACGACAGCAGCACGTGTGCACGAGACAAACGGATTGAGGACTTTACACGCAGAGATGTCCGAATGGCATTGCAGTTCACCCTCCCCCACCCGCACAAGCAGGCCCACGGTTCAAGGATTGTTAGAAATGAATGGAGGACGAACGAAATTTCTCCGGAAAAAGACTAGCCTTGTTTAGCTACGGTGTAGCCTTTTTCCGGAGAAATTCCGTTCGTCCTCCATTCATTTTTAACAACCCTTGAACCGTGGGCCTGCTTGTGCGGGTGGGCGAGGGTGAACTGCAGTGCCATTCGGACATCTCTGCGTGTAAAGTCCTCAGTCCGTTTGTCTCGTGCACATGTGCTTCCGTCGTCACTAAATTCGTCGTAAAATAGCCGAACCTTCCCTTGCTTACGGTACTACTTTATGGCACCCTGGACTACAGAATGAAAATTCAATTCACTGATTTCGACGTGAGATCAAATTTTCCTTTCGCAGTACTGCATTCATTCGTCACTGAGTGACCGATTTGGTCACACGTAGGAAGAATAAATCGTGTTTAAATATTCCCACATTTCCCAGTTACAAGTGACAGTGACCGCGCAATAAAAGTGACCGTACAATACAAGTGACCGTGCAGTGCAGTGAGTTCGCTGACCCGACCATGACATCAGCTGTTGATGGTTTCGAAAAAATAATTTTTGGAAAAAAAATATAACCGACTTCGAAATGCACTAAAAAGAATGAAATAATATTTAATTCTTCTCGTGGGTTTCTCTCCAGCTATGTATAACATTGATGACAATATTTCATTACATGTTAGATAAAATGCATATTTTTCGGAGGCGGGGCAGGGTCAAAAATTTTCTCAGAATCAAACAATTTTCGTAACTTTCAGTACAGGAAATGTTTAATTGAAAACTGTCTAAACGAAACATGTTGCTGATTGCAATTTGTTTGGGGTATGGCGGGCTTGATAACAGATGAGCGTCAAGAAAAACTCATTGATACGTGACAACGTGGAAGAATGAAACTGTATAGTGGTCAGTTTCGGCGTACAAAAGTTTTTCAATCAAAACTATCTATATGACAGATGTTGCTGATTATGATTTGATTGAAGGTGGACTTAGTACTGAACGGTCCGAAACAGAAAATGCATTTTTGATCCTGCTCCGCCTCCGAAAAATATGCATTTTATCTAACTTGTAATGTAATATTGTCATCAATGTTATACATAGCTGGAGAGAAACCCACGAAAAGAATTAAATATTATTCCATTCTTTTTGGTGCATTTCGAAGTCGGTTATATTTTTTTTTCCAAAAATTATTTTATTTCATACTTTTTAGTGGCGATCTTTGCATTCCCTGCGAAGTAATAGCCACCTTCTGTATAACGGTGTTCCTTTCTTCATATATTATATCTCATCGTTATGAAATCAAGGTATACATACGATTGTCAGCGGTAGTATCCATGTTCATTTCTGAAACAAAAGTACATATGTACATGTCTCTGTAGTATAATCGTAGTAAAAAGATAAAAAACACACAAACGCCCGCACGCACGCACGCCCGACCGACCGACCGACCGACCGACCGCCCGCCCACCGGCACGTACGCACGCACGCACGCCCGCCCGCACGCACGCCCGCACGCACGCACGCCCGCAAGCGGGTGGAGGTACATATATAATAGTATATTATGCAACAAGGGCGTAAAATACGATTTTACGCACTAGTGTGATCGCCGCACACGAGTGTCCGGCGATGCCGGGCACGAGTGACGACCGATCACACGAGTGAGTAAATCGTACGCCCTTGTTGCATACGATATTTTTTGCAACTAGTGCGTAAAATTCGTTACATACCTATACACAATACTAGGATGGGGAAATAAAGGAAGGTAGGATCGGTAGGGGCGGGAAGGAGCAGGTCCAGGGTATCTATGATACAGATAAACGGTATCATAAAGTGACATTTTACGCACTCAAAGTAGGGCGTAAAATCGAATTTTACGCACAGTGTTGCAAAAAATACGTAAAACCACACAACCCGCGTGCGTGCGAGTGTTTCTTTTTCTTTTCACTACGATTATACTACAGAAACATGTATGTACTTTTGTTTCAGACATGAACATGGATACTAACGCTGCAATATACCTAACTCCTCTACTGAAATCCTTAATAATCATATTGTATTGGAATAAATAGTAATCAATTATATAAAATACGTAAAACCACACAAAATTTACGAAATTATACATAATTCTTTCAAATCTCACGTAACAACTGGGACTTACTGTGTCTGATGTAACATATAGGAAAGTAGGATATTGCTTGATTCGCACTTACCACTTGCCATGTCGCCGTCACGCTAAAAACATAATTATTGCAATAAGAGTAGTAATTAGCAATGGAGGGAACAGCAGGGGTAAGTAGAGAAGGGAAGGAAAGGGATTGAAATGAAAGGGAAGGGGTGGGAGGGAGGGTAGGAAGATTCAGGGGGAGAGTTGGGTGTTGAAGGAAAAGGTAAGGAAGTGAAGGGAAGTGCAGGGGTGCGAAGGGAGGTGCAGGAAAGTGAAGGGAATGTTGCAAACGGGATCATAGTGGAAACATCCCCGGCCGAAAAATGTAATACTAGGTTTCATCGATATCAGGCAGAGTAGACGCGAAATAGCACGTTTTTTGCGATAAAAGCGGAAAAAATGAAGAAATCCGAACTGGTTTTTTTATGGGACTAACTGTTGGTCATACTCAACAAGATGCAAAAGGTTTCGTTCCGATTGGTCCATCCATCTTGGAGTAATCGACGACCATACACAACGCGGACGAAATCGTACGCTTTTTTGCAATAAAAAAGGGGCAAGCGGTGGTGAAATGCAAACTTTTTTTTTATGGGACCAACTGGGAGTCATACCCTACAAGAAGGAAAAGGTTTGGTTCCGATTGGTCCATCCATCTCGGCGTAATCGGCGAACATACATTAAAAAAAAAAAATTAAAAATCCTCCTTTTCGAAGTCGGTAAAAAAAAAAATTATTTTCATAACTACTACAACACTTTGTTCCTTTCGGATAACGTTAAAAGTGTCAAACATAGTTATTAAACAACATATTCATTAATTTGTTACTCATAAATAGTTCTACATTATTTTTAATTTAATACAATGTATCATTTGCCGTGTGATTCTCTCGATATCTCCGATGCAAAGAGGGATTCGTTCACGGCCACGTCCGTGCGCGATTGAGAGCCACTAAAGTTCTCGTGGCTGAGCCCGCGCTCTACGCGTGCTCTCATTGGTCGGTGTTTTTCGTTAATAACTCGATAACGAAGCTTCAAACAACATTTTGGTAAAGGAAAAAGTTGTTCAGATGCACCCCAGCTACCCCCCATTTCCGGGTGTTACACTAGTTCTGGGACACCCTGTATTTAATTACTTCTATGTTGTCATGGCTGCTGTCGGTCGCGGAGTGGCGCGTTGGCTTGTTTTATTTCTTTTCTTTTATTCCTCGCCGTGGTTAATAGCGCGATCGCGATTAACTGTATCCTCCTCGGTTCGTTTTGATTGTTTCGAAATGTCAGCGTTTAATACTTACGTAATCGTTATGCGGTTCGTGAGACTGCAATCAGGTTATTCTATCGGGCGGTACTTCCTATTTTTGCATTAAAAGCCTGCCACCTTGTATCTAATTCGCGGATTACAAATTGCGTGCATTCTAATTCTAATTTTGTGTGCTTTGTTTTCACTTTGGCAAGCTCTAGGACCATTAAATCATCAAAATTTTAGATTTTGGGTTTTGAGTTTTAGATTTTGAATTTGATTTTGAATTTTAAGTTTGAAGTTTTGAATTTTAAACTTTCAGACCTCATTGCAAGTCGCTGTTTCCTGTCTTAAATTCGGTTATTTTACTTTTGCTCGGATTTGTCGTTTGGGGAACGGTTTGCGGATGTCATTTGTCGGCGTCCGCTATATATTCATTCTCCCACGTTATTTCGCTTCTGACATTTTGCAATACGTACATTTATGCGGTCTAAGCTCTACCTAACCTATACGCTTCGTTGCATTAGCTCTAAATGTTGCTCGAGGAGAGGCGTGTCGAGTTTCTTTACTTTCCTTCTAGTTTGCATTTGTAACAGCGCCGCATTGTTGTTAGCGCGCCGGTCTGATTTCCTTCATGAGCCTTCTTAAACTTCATTGATTAATCTTGCTAAGCGGTTATTTCATGTTTTAATGTTTTAATAACACATAACCTTAACAGTCTCTCTCTTTTATTTTATTTTACCAGTACGGCGGACCGTACATTATTATCTTACTTGTCTACGTATTTAGTTTAATATAATATAATTTCAATTTTAATTTTAATTTCATATTTGGTTTGCATTATGGAGTACCCATGACCGGTTATTTATCTAGTTTAAGTTAGTTAATTATACATTTCCCTCCGGTTTGCAATCATTATATCTTGGCTTCCCCGCGGTCCTACGAGCACTTGCAGATGTATAATGTATACCATATGTGCACTATTGTTGTTTGCGTGTTCTGCAATGACTTGCAAAACAGCTAACTTGTTTGTGTGTCGGTTGGCCGAGGTCTGGCAGGTTCTGTTTCTGTTTTACTGCGTGTGTAGATACTTTATCTAACAGGGTATTTATTCCTTATTTATTTCTTCTGCTAATCTAGGCATTGATTATTAATTGGGTGTCAGGTTCTACGCGTTGCTTTTTAATGCTACAAGTACAACCTTATGCATTATTAGGCTGCGGTATGGATAGTTCTTTCTCACATGTGTTTGTGCTTTGGTTTACTTGATCATAGTTTTATATTTCTTTATTTCCTTACATATATATCCTTTTGAGTCTTTGTCATAATATGGTTAACACGAGGCTCCAAGCGGGCAGACCTCGGTCCAGGCAGGTCCCTATTTACTTATGATAGGTTTTACTTTATTTTATTTTGTGCATACATCATGTACATTCTTATTACATACATTCCTTATTATTTATTATTTATGGTGGGTGTTGTTTCATGATTCATGACACGATAAGGGTGTTTTGTATTTTGCATTGTGACAGGTAATGAGCTGGATGAGTCGGCACTCACAAACGCAAGCATTGCTATTTAATTTATTTACCTAACTGTGTCATTTTCCTTATACTTGCTTTGTTCAGCATGTACTCGCCCTTGTGCGGCGTTTAAACATAACTAATCTAAGCTATTGCAGGCCTGCAGTTTGTGAATTGAACAAGCTTATATCCATATATGTCTCACATTTTATTTTATCTGTCCATTTATTCCTTTTCTTAATATATATACTGGTTATTATTTGAGTGCTACGAGTCAAGCACAATATGACGGCTGTTGGGTTTACGCTCCTAGTCATGGTATTGACAGCTCTGTATCTGTAAATGCTTCACGCCTGTTTAAGTTGTCTTATTCATTGCAGCGGAAATTGTTGTTAATTGACTAACTTTAGATAATACATTGTATGGCGATTAACGATTTTGGTTACTAGCAAGCTTAACTATAGGTTTAGACGTATTCACATGTAGCAATTCTTGCAGCTAATGAATAATACTCAAGCCAACAGGCCTCCTAGTTGAGATAGAATTTTGTTTATAATTTTGTTCATAAACTAGCTAACCTTTTACCTTTAACCGTAAATTTAATTTCAATGCGGCTGGTTGGTTGTGTTTAAATGAACACTGGTTCGTTGTTTGAGCCTCAAGTTGGTGGCAATATGGTTACATTAGGCAATCAATTTGTTTGCAATTAATTTGCAATCAAATCATGATACCATAGCCCACTTCGTTGTTTAGTTAGGTAAGACACACTAATGGGCATAGGAATATTTAACATTTAATTTCAATTGACAATATTTAAAGCGTTTTATCAGTTACGAAATAGTTTTAAGCTATCCAGGGGGCTTTTGGCTTGTTAAACTGCATGTCAAACGCTCTGGAGGATAGCAACGATCAGGTGGTGATGATTATTACTTGCTTTCAAGTCAATATTGATTTTATTGGATTTAGCTTCATCCACTATAAATAAATGTAATTGTACTTAATAAGATTAGCTAGGACAATGAATTTGAATTTGGGTCTACTCTGCTTGCTGCTGTAATACTATTTCTTAAATTACGGTCATATTTATTTAAATTTTAATTTTAATTTTAATCTCAATTTACTTTAATTCCTGATCGGGCTAGGAAATAATATTCAAGGAAACTTACCCTGCAAGTTAGATTCCAAGGTGTTTATCATTGTAACCTATATCCTTGGTTTATCAATCGCCTGCAAGTTTGGGCGTATTGGGACGATAGTTCAATTCATGCAGGTTGTTAACATTGCATTACTTAGATAGGACTATAGGTGTATCTAACTAAATAAGGTAGATATCTTAAATATTATAAATATTTTAAACGGACCAGGGCAATAGGCGCATTAATTACCGCTCTGAGAATGTTTGCGTATTTACCTTTTGTTACGAGAAGTGCCGATCGAGTTCACGTTCTTCTGGTTTACGGAGTTTTTTGGGAGCAGCGGAGGGGTGGTGAAAACGAGATAACCTGGGTTTTAATTATCAAAAGACGTTTTATTACGCGAATTTACTTAAACTCTAAACGCTAATTAAATTTACAATAGGAACAAAACGCACTTGAGTCGGTCCGAACGCGATACTGAGCGGAATAGAGACGAGCCGAGACGGAAAAGTTAACGAGAAAATGTCTAAGAACTATCCTACCGGCTAACACTTAATTCCAACGAAACTAGATCCACGTGCTAATTGCGAGATAATCCACGAGGTAGTGGCCGACGCCGTCTTGCCGGTTCGAGCGCGTGGCCGTGCCGGTTGAAAGATGGCGACGCGCAGGCGCGTCGCGTCCGGGTTGATCGGAAACGCGGCGATCCGTCGAGCCGCCGAGACGATCCGACAGATGACCCCCTTGTCGTCGGGAGGCCAATTCCCGAACACCTTTATTTATTCATTTTCATGCGTTACATGCTTTATTATTACCTCCTTTAATTTTATAATATTCTTTCTGTGATTGTTCCGTTCTTGGCTCCTTGTTTATTCTAATGGCTAGCAACACGCTTTTAGTGAGTTAGTCATGCATCTTGTGCAGTGTTCCCCTTCCTTTTTCCCTTTCTTTCTATTAGCACTCGATGAGGTGCGACGCAGGTTTTCTTAGCCTTGTTTTCTGGAATTGAAATATTCTGACTTTCCTGACCTTGCTTTACGGGGGCAGTTGTGTTAGCTTAAGTATTGATACTTTGAAGTCACTTACATCGTTTCGTAGCAGCAGTTGGCGAACTGAATTATATTCTTCCCATATGTCTCCTTAGTAATTTATTTTCCTGCGGCCACTCGGCACAGTTACCTTATAACATTTAGCAGTCAGATATTAGGATAAGAGACATCATATTTTGAGATTGGCTTCAGGAATGAATTTACTGGCAGTGATACATACCTTCTTAAGTCATGTCGTATTGCCAGCTGACAAGTGTCCGATGCCGCTTGCTGAAGGTTGTTTACTAGTTCTGTCTGGTTGTAAGGCCTTAGGCCTTTTATTATAATTTGCATCCACGAAATTCGTGAATTTGTCCGGGAGATTTCTACGCTCCTGCTATTATAATGAGGGTTAGTGTCTCGAGTCCATTTGATCTTACTTAATATTATCTGATCCTAGGTAACGTTGTTAGGATATTTTATTTAATTAGTTATTTATTTACTCTTTACTTACCTTTACCTTTTCTTTTCTTTCGCATCATTTGATGAACAGCGCCTGGGTTGCGCGCCTGTCATGCGGCCATCTTGATTTTATGTCACGGCGCGGGTTGCCACTCGATTCTGTTGCGATACGGTGTTTTCGCTCTCGTACTGCCAGATGGCGTGTTCGGCGCTTACGTGCGCCTATTAATCCATTAAGGATTTGCTATTCTGCGGTAGGCTATCTGTCCGGTATTTGTCTCTTTCTGCTTGATCCTCGGTTTCGGTTAAATTTTAAATCTGGCTGTTAAATTTGTGTTCGCCATGCTGGTGGAAGTTGAAGGACACATTATCATATATATTCCTATCTCATAACACTACATGCTTTCAATGTCAATGTAAATACAATCAGTTTGAATATTCAATAAATATTTGTACTCCAATCTCCCCTCTAGCTGTCCTTGCGTATTGCCCTCCTTAATTATCGGTTAAGTAATACTGGCCTTATACCGACGCATCTGCTATTGCTTTTACAACAACATGGCCATTGGACCATTTGAACACACAATTTATGCAATTCATAGAATACTTGATTGTTATTCTCTCACTTACAATTGTATCTACATTTTAGCATCCCCAGCGGCTATTAAACAACTACTTATCCACTTATCTAGGGCAATTGACACCTTACTCTATTCACGGATGTTCTAATTAACTCTTTTGTTGTGCTTTTGGTAAATATAAAATGAATATGGTCTTAATATAGTTAATTACCCCTATCTACTATCTGAGTTGCTCGTTGATTGCTTATTTAGGGGCTGTACTGGTAGAATATGGGGTTGGCGTAATAAAAGGAAAGCGTGGTTAACTTAATCTAAAATCGAGGCCTTGCTAACATTGTAGTTACATCTAACAGTAATTGTAATTTTAATCTTAATATTGAAGGGGACTGCTTGCTGGATGGGGACGGCAGGTGTAAGGTTTTCATATCAACGTGTTAGGGTACTTTTATTATATTTTATTTTATTTTATTTTATTCTATTTTCCTCACTCGCGCCACTCCCGTTAATATGATAGCTCTCATTGATTGATTACTTCATCTTGTTCATTTATCCTTGCTGACGATTCTTTAATCTTTATTCACTTATTTAATAATCGCTCTGGAGCTACTTTACCCACTTTTCCTCTCTCCTTCCCCTGCCTCTGAGTAGTTGTGTCATGTTATAATCAGTTTCATTCTCTGTAAATTGGCATGCTGTCATTGCATTCTGTATTATACAAGTCTTTTGGCTTGAAATAGCCGCTCTTACTTACTTTAATCATATAATTGGGCGTTACATCTTATTACTTGTTATGCGTCTCCTCTGTAGGTTTACCTTCTGCGGCTTCATGCAATCTTCGCAATCTTCGCATTGCATCACATTATTCCTGTATGGCAAGTTTTTGGTCAACCACAGGCGAAGGCTCCTGTTCGGCTGGTCAAGTGTTGTTGTTTTGAGCTGTAGTCAATTGAAGCGTGCCCGACGTCTGTCTGGTGGCTGCATGCCTGTAACATTGTAATCAATCATCATGATACTGTTACTGCTATCTAGTCTACTATTTTTGGTTACTTGCGATCACCCCTCGTAATTGATTTCGCTGACATGAGCTTATCCTCTTGGTTCTTCGAGTCTGTGACCTTGTTATCCCTACAGGTGACGGTTGGTGTAATTAGATTGATTATTAGGGCATCTAATATATTCGGTTTCTGTATTCTTATTTATTTGGTTATTTACCTCTATGGTTGTCGGTGCATGTCAGGCGGCCATGTTGTTTTGCTCCATGGCACGAGTTGCGACGTGGTTTCTGTTCGGGTCGATACTTCCTTCTCGTGACGTTAGATGGTGCGGTCGGTGCTTGGGAGTGCTTTTAGTTAACTTAAGCCTATTTAATATTTCTTGCCAAGATGCTCACCTTTCACCTTTATATCGCCTTTTCTTCGCGCACTAACTCCTGGACAAGAAGTCAACTTTATCAACTTTTGTTCAATCTTATCTTTACCAGTCCCTGATTGTTGCATGGATGGCGTTCAGGGGCTTGCTGGCTGCCTGTTTTGCTCTGGTTGTATTAAATAAATTTTTGCTTGCAGCTGGTTATGCCACGGCTTGTCAGCAATGTGTATTCAGGTGTTGCGTGCACTTGACGCCAAGGGTTGTGGAGGATGGCACGGTCTACGGCCCGGTTTGCACTCATATTTACCTTATAAGTTTTACGTACACTGTGCTGCGCTGTCTAATCTAATTTAATTTAATTTACTATAATTTAATTAATTCAATTAATTCGATGCTAAATTATCATTTATTTGCTAATATAGCTCTAATATTCCGGTTGTGTGACTCTCATTAGGTGTCTCTTTCGCTTCAAATCTTTAATCCTTACTCTTCATGGTCGCAGCTGGCACACGAGTTATCTCTGGATAACTAAACAATATTTGGTGTACTTGTGCCAGGCTTGCCTTCTGATTCACTCTTGTATTCTATTTCTCTGCTATTACTTAATTTAGGAAGTCGGGTGTCGTTGGCCTTTATCGGCTTCTATTTTCTACAATACAGTTCGCGATTGTAAGCCTTGGGTTCGGCAATCGTCTTGGCCCGTTATTCATACTTGCTTCACCTAGTTCAGTTGTTAATGTTCCCCTAACATCATGGACTGTGGCCGATATTATAATAATTACTTGGCATGTTTTAATTAATCTTAGTAGAAATTTCAAATCAGCGCACGACGGGCGGGGCTTCCGCCGTTTGGTATACAAGTAGACATTAATGCGCTTAATATATCTTACAACAGTTCTGACAATTAGTGACGGGCGCGGTGTTACGTCTGGAAGTTGCACCTTGCCTCAACCGGACGCAATTGGTTAGGCGTTCGCGGATGCTATGTGGAGAGGGCGGGGCGTCGATAGCATTGCCACTCGCGTCACGAGGTGCCGCGATTGGTGCTGGCGGTCCAATTCATGAGTTGCTGTTGGGGGGGGGGGGGGGGGGGCATTGTGATCTTGACGAATCATGGGTGGCGCTATTCGCTATTGCAATGAAGGATAGTTAATTGCGGCATGTTAATGAAGGGTAGTAATTAATTCTTCAAAGGACTGGTATTGAATAAATCAAGAAGGAAGAGTTTGGTTTTGTTTTGTTATTTTGTTTGCTTGCAAAGCGGATCAGGTGGAGACACGGGCGGCTGTAGGTTGGATCTGTGCTGCGTGCGCTGACGCTGGTTAGGAGAATTACATGACTTGTACGTGATGCTTCTATCTGATTGAGCATCACGGGGCATGTATCTTTTCATATCCAGATTAGATGAATATATCAATTTCATTTTGTTCAAGCGCGCTCTTAGGCTCGATTCGTTAACCGTGTATTTTAATCGTATCGTTGGAGGCTATCAAAGGATAGTGCTGCGCTACAACATATAAAATTTTTAGGCTTTATTTTGTTACGTTACTTTCGCATTAACAAATTTCAACAGCACACTTAATCTCTACTTATCTCTACTTATTTGTTAAATCCTTGGCCTTGTATCATTCTTGGGAAGCGCGATTTGAGCAATCTTATCTGATATAGGTTTATACATTTTAGGTTATATATCCTTAATTAACTATTATTTGGTATAATTGCTTATTTGCTACGGTCAATTGATATGATAACATGTTCTAAATCTAAATTTAGTATGATTATGTTTTCAGATAACTTATAGCTAGTTCGTAATTTGTATGGGGTTTGCTCTTTTGAATAAGGGGTCAGAATCGCTGCGAGGGGATTAACTGGTGGATTGCTTGCGGGTCTTGGAGCACGAGCGGCATTAAGGAAGGCTCTAAGGGTCGCAACTTTCCTGTTTTCCCCTCCTACCGCCTCGTGTTTTCACGTTTTTGGGAGGGCGTTTGTATTCCTGATCTGAGTCGACGGCTGAGGGGGGTGGTGAGGTGATTCTCTTGCGGCCTCTGAACTGCCCCACCCGATGGTAGTAATTATATAACAGTGTCCCCTTCGAACGCGGCGGAGCCAAGGTGGTCGTGCTATCCACGGGATTCTTCGGCTGCCCGGCAAGGGGCCGTGAGATTTGGTTCGTTGGCAGGCTGCGATGAGCCACGCCTTCGGGGGCTGCTGCCACGCATATTTTATGGCGATCCAGCCGCAGTCCGGTTGTCTGCAGGAGGCGCCTAGCGGCGTCCCTCGTGCTTTCCACCAGGGCCCGGGAGGTCCCGTCAGGCTGCGATTGGACGCTCAAACAACGTATCTCTGTGGGTAGTATGCGCGCGGTATTGCACAACGCCTGTAATATCCTTGCTGCCTCCACGGTTCGTGACAGATTCTCTATGCTTAACATGGCACTGCTCCTTATTGACAGGTATTTCCATCCTTCGTGGTCTTTACACATTGCTTTCCTTATTATAGGTACCGTTTCGTCCGGGCTGGTTCCTTGCGTCAGCTCCAGTAATATATTCCCGGCCTGGGTTCTTCTTATGTTATAAATGGTTTCGGTCACTGTATGTGGCAGCCTCCTCAACCTCTGCAGGATATGTGGATACCCGGAATTCTGCGGGGTTTGAATCAGTACGGCACTGTATGGGTTAATGTCAGCTCCCCATCTTGGCGCTCTGCTTACCGCTGAACTGGTTAAGCTGCCGGCGGCGGGTTTGACTTGTTTGCCAGGCGGGTTAAACGGCTGAGCGAAGGCCTCCTTGGTGGTCTTGCGAGTCGTCCGGTCGTCTCGTGATAATGACGGCAGGGGGTCCCTTTCCCGACTGATGCTGGCTGACTTATCTGCAAGAGCGGAAAGCGCATTACGGGATGGGTTATTTGTTTGTTTGTTTTGTTTTAATCTTTACGCGGAGGGCTCGATTCCGGTTACCTTTTTGCGCTGTGGGCTGGCTTGGTCCGGCGACTGACAGCGATACTTGGTTGATGGTAGGGCTGGACTGAGCAGGGGGGTGTGGAAATGGTTGCTCCACCTTTACTACGGCGTCTTCTAGTATGATCTGTCCCGTTGTAGTGGCGGTAGGCGCGCACTGCTGGGTTGTGGCTGAAAGCAAGTCGGCTGATGAAATTTTTGGATAGGATTGCTAGGCTGCCCAGCCGGGATGTGCTCTTTTGTTGGTTACCTTCGGGGTATTGGCTGTCCTCTTCAGAGCTGCCTATGTTGACTACTACGTGCGACGAGCCTTTCGAATTCTCTGAATTCTCTGAATTTTCCATACTGTGGCTGGTACGCTGTGTTCCCCTTGTTATGTTCAACCAACAGCTGAAGCGTGTCTGTGCGATGTTGTTGTGATCTTGTCTTGCGTTCGTCTGCAAATTAACACGGTTGAGTTCTAGGCAATCTGATCGCCCTGGCCTGCCACACAGGTCTGCTGGTGTATGAATTGTGTCTTTCAGATAACTTCCGCAAAAGGGGATTAATTTTCGGGTGGCACCTGTTGTGTAGGTCGATAGTGGGACTATTGCTCGACAAGGTTTTCTGTTGGGTGGGGGGGAAGCGAGTCCTGACTTTGTCTGTGTTACCTGTGATCGGGCTAGTTTGCGACACGTGGGTGGATGATTTTCTTCTCCGCTTCTCCTTCCTTCATTCTTTTCTCGCACGAACTGCGCGTTTTGCCACCACTTTTGTCGACGTAATCTTCTTTCTTCTATCTTAATCTGCTACAAGGAGAATTTAGACACTGGCGATTAATTGCTTTCCCCACTTCTAACTGACTGTTGAATTTGCGTTTCTTTATACCTGTTGCGTCCACGTGTTGGCTATGCACGATATTGTCTACTACGCACTTTCTTTCGTGTCATGAACTGAGGGTGGGAGTTGACCGCTGTCAGGCTTCTGGCCCGGAGGGGGGAGCTGCAAGGCAGTTTTCATTGCCTCTCATTTATTTATTTATTTATTACATTTCTTTCTTCTTTCTCTGGGACAGTTTGGATTGTGGCTGTCAATGGGCTCGGGTCGCGGGTTTGCTGCTGAAAAGTCTTGTTAACATTTTTGACGTGACGTTATCCTCCTTTGCGTCTGGCTTGTGTTTCGAAAGTCTTATCGCTGGGAGGTTGGTGGCCCTGCGGTCGTGCGTTGTGATTGATTCTGTGAGAACGGGAGGGGGAGGCCTTTTATCATGATGTATAGGATTGAGATTTGCGATGCGAAATGGGGGGCGAACAATACGTAACCTTGTTAACTTCCGCTAATTATGTGCAGCGCTTCCCTTCCTTTTCTTTATAAAGCACATCTGTAGGTTGTTTAGGTGGGGGGAGGGTTGACTGTTACCTCGGTGCCCTGGGAGCTGGGGCTTTAGGTTTAGGTTTAGAATGTCTGTCTGTTCTTCTTTATACCTCCCTTCTTTTGGTCTTTTAATTATTGAATCTAGGGCGGTCTCGATCCTCACCGCTTTTGGTATGTAGGGCCTCCCTCTTTCTGGTTTTCTTCTCTGCATTGCTGCAAAATGTATTTTCTAACCATCGTGGCTTTACAAATTATGAATTATTGATTATAAACTGTATATTACAAATGATAGACTACTGTGTAGCGACCAAACCGCGTCGCGAAACATCTAGAGGGTATGGCGCGAGAAAGAGAGAGAGCGGCGAAGGTTCGCGAAGGTACGAGCACCGCGCCGCGCCGACCCCGAAACTTCTAGCGCAAAGACAGCGGAGCGGCAGTTTCCAGAAACCGAAAAATCGCGAAGTACCGTCGGTATATAACACGAGCGTGCGCGACGTCAATCAATCAGTCGATCAGTGAACCGATACGACAGCGCGTAGAGTTAGCAGCGACCTCGGGCGACCAAACGGGAAACCAGTGTTTAGCGCGTAGAACCGGTTGTCACCCCAAAGGGGCTAAAGCGTAGTATAGTGTATAATAATTGTTGAGTGCAATAAAGTATATTGTTGATAAGAACAGTTCTCTTCAACTGTGTGCCAGAGGATTATTCTGGAACGAGTGTTTAAACTTATGGTATATTTATTCTGGTAACATAGGATATTGCTGCAGGTTTCTCGAAATAGTATGGTAATTTGGTAGGTTACTTTGCAATATTTTGAGGTAATATTGCATGTTATAGTGCCATTATCGCGGCACGTGGAAGTTTGAAATATAACATTAACTAATTCTAATTTTAATTTTAACATGAATAAGCTTAAGCCTAAGTATAATTACAAGGATAAATCTGAATACCGAACGAGTTTGAACATATTACACTATAACTTATTATTAATAACATATCATGGTTGAAGATGAACGCGCGTTTTGGTGGGTAATTGTGCTATGATCAACTTACATGCTATCACTAAATAGTTTGATGCTATTATAAGGTTTTAATTACTAACTGGTAGTTCAGGGCTTAAGCAAATTAGTCCACGGCTCGTACAGGCTTTCCATTAATGGATTGTTTTATCATGCGAGATGTTGAGACATGTGTCAGGATGTGGGTGGGCCCGCGTCTGTTGTGCCTTCGGGTTAGACGCTAGGGCGCCTTCGGCTGAGTTGACCCCTTGCGCTCTCCTTGCGATCTGCGGGGCGTTCCCCTGAGCGTATTTCCTCCTCTCTCCGTGCCCGGTGCTCCTGGCGCAGTTTGGTCAGTAGTTCCTGACGCTGGCGGTCCGGGTGCCCCTCTGGACGGCGGGTTGTTTCTGGGTCAGTGGTAGTGCGCCGGTTCAAACGGTGCCCGGGTATTCGGCTTCGTCGCGACGCATTGGCGGCGGCAGCTCGTGGGCATCTTGCTGCTGTGTGCCCCATTTGGCGACAGGTAAAGTATCGCTTCAGAGTTCCGCTGGAGGCGGGGCGAACCTGCACCAGGCTCAGTCCGATGCGGATGCGCCCGCATCGCTGCAGTCTTCTGGCGGCATCCTCCGAGCACTCCAGTACTGCTTCGTTGCTGCCTCCTCTTTGCGTTGTCATGCTCTTGCACTTTATTTCGGTTGGGTCCACGGTTGCGGCCTCGCAGAGCGCGGTCAGTATTTCATTGTCGTCGGCTGTGGGATCTACATCCTTCATCTTCAGTGTTACGCATTTCGTCATTGCTTGGCTGCGCCATCCCTCCTTCTCCATGGGTTGCAACCCGGTCAGAACCTCTTTTATGGGGGCTCCTCTGACCAGCTCTAGTAGCGTATCCTTGTCTCGGGATTCTGGTACTTCTCTCACCTTGAATACGTACTGGTTCAGTCCTCCTAGGGCTTGTCTCAGACGGCTCACTATGCGCACGAACGGATATCTCGCGGGGGGTCGTACTACGATGGCCTCGAATCGACTGATTCGCGTTCCCCAGTGATGACGGGGCTGGGATGATTGCGCGGCTGGGTGTCCTGATATTCCCGGGACAGCGGTCTCGGGACGTGGAGTTTCAGTTTTTTCCTTTTGCTTTCCAAGTTCCTGACTTGGCTGCGGCCTTGCCTTCTTTGCGCGTCTTCCTAATGTCGGGCTGCGAGTCGGCGAGCGTTCGGCTGAAATTGCCAAGCGTTAGTTGCTGTGTTTTTATGGGGGGGGGGGGGGGGGGGGAACTATGCATATGTACATGTTCTTACTGAGTAACGAAGTGGTTCCTCTTTGATCGTTCTGTTTGACGGGTGTTGCTGGCTGTGGTAGGCGCAAGGATCTCCGCTCTTGTTTTTGTTTTTCTCCCATCATTGATCTGCGGGGAACGCTGCTCTGGAGCTGTTGGAATCGACGGCATAGTTCTTGATCGGCAGTCTTCATTACGAGGTCGTCTGCATGTCCTTTTTCCACTGCTGGCGCTAGAATAATTATCGATTATCGTTCTTTGTACAATTCTAGTTGTTGCTATTGCGGTTCTAATGTGGGCGGTTGTATGCGCGGATTGTAGGAGGGCCGACGGCGGGTTCGCTTACCGCTCAAGTTTTCGTCGCTCTCCGAGCTATCCATTATTATGATTTTTCCCGAATTATCGGATGTTTGGGTCATCGATCGATGGAGTCTAGTCGGGGCTGCCACGACGGGAGCAAACTTTTTTGCTCCCGTTTGCACTGTCGGATGCTGGGATCGCTGCTCCATGGTACGGGGTTTTGTCGGGTGTACCTGGATATGGTAGTGCTTCGTCGTTTAGTACTGCGGCCGCCCCGAATTCGGCCGCGGTCATCGGGCTGAACAAATGCGGTACTTCAGTAATGTCCTGCAGCAAAGCTTCCTCGTCGTACTCCATGTCTGCACTCATCGGCGCGGGGCTGGGGCTGCGCATTAGCTGATCTTCAATTAGGTCGGACGCGTATGTCTGTGAGTCCATAATTGTGGTGGCGGCGACTTCAGTCCTCTCCTAGTCCTCAGCAAGGGTGATTCCTGAACTATTGGACATTTATAATTGGTTGTTGTTGCAGGGAGTTGTGGGTCGTCCTATTGGGTTGTTACGAGCCGGAGGATCACGGCTGCGTAGCCGGGGCTTTATATTTGGTATATAGTAATTTGTTAAGAGGAAATAGACGCGGAGACGAACCTACGTATGGCTAACGTAGGGAGCTCCAGGAGGTTGGTTATCGAGGACGAACCTACGTATGGCTAACGTGGGGAGCCTCAGGAAAGTGATATGCGGACGAACCTAGGTATGGCTAACGTAGGGAGCCGCAGGAAATGTTAGTATTAGTGCTCGTAACGTATTCGGTGCACCTCGAGCGGGAAAGGTACACCTTAGTGGGTTCAGGACGGTTTATTATAATTGATCAACACTAAATCTATCTGATTCTGTTTACTCTAATGCACCGGGACTTACAACTGTTACAGTGTAATTTGTCGAGGTGTTCTAACTTGAATTTAAGTTACAATATTACTAGGAGATAATTGAATTAGTTAGTTTCGATTCCGCGAAGCAAGAATCTAATCCTTCTCGGTTTTAACGAACGCGAGCAAACGGGGGACGACTACAACCGTAAATGAAATGCCTAACAGTCGACTACGTACTGGATGGTTAAGAAGAAACGCTCGAAGGGGACTTGAACCCGATCTTGCTAAGTTGCTATGCGTCGTAAGAGAAACGTACAGACGTGTAACGTGCCCTTTCTAGATTTCGACTAGACCCAAAGTGCCTTCGCCGTCACCCTTTTTATACTCAAAAATTAGAGGAAAAAGGGTGGTGGGGAAAGTGTGCTACGTGACCTCGAGGGACAACGCCCTTGCTTCGCGTTGTTCTCGAAAATTCTAAACTACGTGACTAATGCCGGGTGTACGCAGCCGACTCCAAATAAGGAAATTTTGAGGGCGGAAACGTAACAGGATGTATGCTGGGACTTACTTACTTGTTTGGTAGTAGAATATGATATATTATAGCTGGCGCAAGTTGCGGTGACGATGTTGTCTTGAGGCTTGGACTCTCTCTCCCTTCTCTTCTGTTCTGGTCTGCGACTGAAACAGGTAACAGGATTTGTTACTTTATTCTAGGGGAGTGGAGCTGAGGGTGGGGTACGGGGGAAATTGGTGGGCTGCCTTGGCTTCTGTACAGGGATAGGTGCGGCTTGCTGAGCGCTTCAGCGTCTTGGAAGGGTGCGCTCTGCATGCGAAATGATAGGACGGTGGCGTGCGAAGGGGGGACTGTGTGTGCGCGCCGATAGGGCAGGTATTTTCATGCGGCTTCTGATCGTAGGCGTACTTTGATTTTCATGATGTCGGAAGAAGTAGAGTCTTGTAAATTGCGTTGGCATAGTTAGGGTCATGTGTGTGTTGAAAGGTATGATTTGTATGCGTTTGTACACGAATGAGTATACAGGGGCAATGGTAAGACTGTTTGTTTGCATTGGGATACGGCGTGATGTGCATGTGTGTACTCGCGAGGACGCTCGGGTTGTCGTAGGCTCTTGTCCGTGTTATTCAAGGTGAGGGGGGTTTTAAATTGCAGATGTGCAAGCGACGTATTATCGCGGAATTTTGTGCTAAGTTAGGTTATACTAGAAATTGTTGTGCGTCTAGTTGTCCATTGCCACAATCGTGGCTGTGAGAATGACTATGATGTCCCTTATGGGTTCGGGCGTACGGTGAGCACGACTGGGGTGGGGGGCGTGTCTGTAGGGGTATGTTCTCAGGAAGCGTCTGGTGTGCATGCGTCCGTGTGCCCGTGGGTGAAGGCGTGGGTGTGTGGGTGTATGGGTGAGGGTGTATGTATCTATGTATATTACTGGCTTGAGTGTTTGACAAGATCTTGCGGTTTTGCGATTTATGCAAATCGTGCGCCGTGATGTGAAGTTATCACTGCATCAACACACTGCACTCTGCTTTCATTTGCTGTTTGTATGCTAATACTTTCTTTCTTTTAACTACCTTTCGGTTGATATAGGAGACTTGGCGCTTCGATGGGGCACTTTAGCAACAAGTTTCACTAAGCTTTTGTTCCACTTTCACACGAATTTACACGAATCTTAACGTCTATGCATCTCGGATCTATCTACACAATGACGGAAACCCTGTCTTCCTTCTCGGGGCATTCTTTGGTACGACGGTTTTAATGTTCTTAATCTTGATTCTAATTTCGATTTTGACTTTGATCACGTATTGTTCCGGCACGTGGTTAAGGTATACTGACGCGATTCCGGGTTTTGGTGTCGTTGTAGTTCTGTCGAGCGGAAATGGGCCTCTCATATTATTTTAATTATTAACCATGTCAATACTTGTCACTTTCTGCGAGGATTGCTGCGTTGCCTGGCTGCGATTTCGGTGGCGTTCTCGGCTGCTTACGTTCCGTTTCTCTATAGGACTCTGGCGTGAGTTTCAATATAGGGGGAGGTATGCTGTGCACTTCAGACTGCTGATTCGAATTTTGTGGGGCGATCGGGCCCGCGCTGAATGGTGTCGCAATGCTGCCAACTTGTGTTTATTCCCTGAAGCGTTCTGTATCGTCATTGGTCCCTCGATATTCAAGTGCTAGTGCATTGGTGGCGGTAATAATTTGGTATTTCATTGAAATTCCGTGTGGCCCGATTTCTTTCTTAATTTCTTAATGTCTCTTGTTGTTTTCTCAAATATATTATTACTTTGATGTTGCTGAAATGCTTGGGCAAACTCTTAATTTTAATATAGCTGCCTTTTTGGGCACGTGGTGTCTTTGTTCATTGTTCCTGCTTGCAAACTGTTTTCAGATTTAATTTTATGCTCTTTTGAATGTTCGGAGTGAGGGAAAGGGGACTGTTCACTCCTTTGAAGCAGAAGTGTTTTATTTGAGGGATCTTGAAGGTCTTAAATAACATAACAATAATAACAGACGTTTTACAGGCTCGATTATTTCTGTGTTTCTGAGTTTTTACATATTTCTGGGGTACTCTATCGCATGGGCATTAATTTGGTTTGGGTTTTCATTTATTGTCTTAGTCTCGCTTTGCAATCGTCCTCCTAACTCTTTGTTATCCGCGGATCGTGCGAGCTGTGCTGACAATGCTCTTGGGCTATTGTCCCCTGGGCAGGGTTGGTTGGCTATGGTCGTGTCGGTCTGGTGGAATGTCCTTGGCGATGGGACCTCCTGCCTTCGTCTCCTTTCCATTGTGATTTATTCTGTAAATAAATACATCTGATTATGTTATTGTTATTGGTGTGCTTGGTTAATATTAGTTGCTCTGGTAGTTTTTCTGGGTTGCTTTCTGTCCTATGTGCTCCTCTGCGGTGTGGATAAGGCTGCTGCTATTCTTTTCTTCTGCGTGTCGAGTTGCGAGGGGCTGTTAAAGAGGGGTACAGTCCTTTGGTGTATTCTTATCTGTTGCTTCTACTGCTCGTCGTTTTTGGTTTGCCTTCTGAGGCGGGCACGTTATGCGTTGCTCTTGACCTATTAGTGGTTTAGTTATGTTAACGTGACGATCGTTTCTGGGGTGTATAGGGTTTGGGTTGATGTAGGGAATGCGAGGCTTACCTTCCTATATCGCTGGCAGATTTGAGGCCAGTATCAGGCAGGTGAATATGCTGTATTTCACGGCTCTGTAGTTGATTCTTCGGGGGGGGGGGGGGGGCTCTGATGTTTCTTGCGACGGGATTGCAGCGGTGGATGTGTTTTCCGGGCCACTGTACTTTGGTGACCGCTCAAGTGCACGATTTCCTTAACCATGTAACAGTTATTGGTCTCGTCTTCCTGACTCTTCTGGTGTTGGTACTATACGAGTTTTGGACTATTCAGTTGTATGCCTGCTAGTCGTCGGTTATCGAATCTACCGTTTATGTCGTGATGTTGCCACTACCAACGGTTAATAGTTAAAGGCTAATTAATAATCATTATTACCGTTACGCTGTACTTCTATATGAGTTGTTGTCCTCTACACACCACATGTAGTGTGACCTCTGTGTGCCACCAAGTACTCTACGGGTTAGCGTCTTCTGGAACTTCGTGGCCTCGGGGTAGTGATGCCGGCCAGCTCTCTGTCCCGTTCCACGCTCTCTTTGTGCTTCATTATTTCCTCTACATATTGTCGGATCGCCCCGGTTTTGTCTCTGGCTAGCTTCAAAGCGAAATTTGGTATGGTTATCTCACCCACCTTGCGGCGTAGGTCTTCTCTGAGGTGATCCCATTTGGGACAGACAAACAGAGTATGCTCTGCATCATCCCTGTTTGCCCCGCACATCCAATATGCTGGGCTGTCCAGCCTGCCGATCTTGTGCAGATAGGTTGAGAAGCAGCCGTGTCCAGTCAGGGCCTGGGTAATATAGTAGTTGAGTGTGTGCGGACCCTTGGCCTCTACCCAGCTTTTTACGCTCGGGATGAGGCGTCGCGTCCAATCCCCTTTCTTGGCGTGGCTCCATTTGCACTCCCAGGCCATTAGGGCCTGCCGATGTAGACGTTGTATCTTCTCTGCACCTTCGTCACTGTCACCTCTGACTCCGAATCGCCGGCTTCGCTCTTTTATCGTCAACTCCCATGGTTGGCATTCTGTTATTACGAACAGTGCTTCGGCTGATGTGGTACGATAGGCTCTAGCTACTCCGATTAAAGCTGTTCTTTGTATTTTCCGAAGTTGTCCTACCATGCACGTGTACGTTGCGGCCTGCTCCCATGCGGGGCAGGCGTACAGCATGATGGACTCTATCACGCGGTAATGTAACATTCGTGGTTTTCTGCCGCATCCTCGTAGATTAGGCATTAGCATGGCCATACGCTGTGCTATTTGAGTAGCCTTGGTACTCATCATGTTAACATGTCCCCTATAAACTCGATTAGTTTCATAATACACACCCAGATAGCGTACTAGCCTCTGAGTATGAGTTTCGTAGTTATTGTATTTAATTGTAATCCCTTGGGGCATTTTTCGCCCGGTCAGCAATACTGCCTCGGTCTTGTGGATGGCCAGAACCAGGCCCTCTCTTTCATACCATTCTCCTAGTATTCGCATGGCCTCTGCTGCCTTCTCCTTTACTGATTCAATTGGTTTGCCTGTGACCACTAAGGCCACGTCATCGGCGAAAGCCACACTTAGAACCCCTTGGGGCAGCTCTACTCTCAACAGGTCGTCAAAGGCTATATTCCATAATAGGGGCCCGAGGACTAATCCTTGCGGTACTCCCCCATACACGTCTCTTTCTATCCACTGTCCATCGACAGATTTCATCACAACCTTGCGGTTGTATAGGTAACTCTGCATGACACGCACTAACTCAGGAGGGAATTCCCTCTTTCTCATTGCAGCTGTTATGCTACTCCATCTCACGGTATTAAACGCATTCTTTACATCCAAAGTCACGAGCAGACAATGTTGGGTTTGTCTGGTGGCCTCATTCCAATGGTGATTCACCAATCTCATAGCCTGCATTGTGGATCTGCCATTCCTGAAACCAAACTGTCTTTGAGAAAGATCCCCTGATTCTTCCAGGGCCCAGTCGATCTTGTTTCTTAACACGTATTCATATAATTTTCCAAGGTTGGAAAGCGTGCATAAAGGTCTTAGGTCTGATATTGTTTCAAATTGCCTACCTGCTTTAGTAATTAGCACCAGCCTACCTTTCTTTCAAGCTGTAGGGAAATATCCTTGGCGATAGCTCTCATCAAATAATATTCCCAGACTGGATAAGTCGGTGTTGCATATTGTCCGCACGGTGTTTCCGGTTATTTCATCTGGGCCTGGGGCCTTTCCACATTTTACCAGTTTACATGCTTCAAAAACCTCGCCGGGAGTTATTCAGACCCGTGTGTCTTGCTCGTTGGGTGGGGCGTCTGATCGTCTGCCTGTTAACGGTATTGCGGTCTCGGCGGGCGGCTGGGCGGAGGCAATCTCGGCCTTCTGCTCCCCGCTGGACCACTCTGGCCGATATTTTGTCACGAAGAGCGTGTTCACGGCCTCGGTGAATTGCTCTTCGTCTAATTGCACTACGGTGGTTTTGGCGCTTATCCTTTTCACTATTATCTTGTACGGCTTACCCCATGGGTCGCTGTCTACGGTGTCCAACAGCCCTTACCACGAGTCGCTTTTTGCCTTATAAATCAGGTTCTTTAATTTCTTCTCCAGGGTTTGCACCCTTGTAGACGCTTGCGCCAGTTCTTCAGGGGTAGAGCCTCCTCCTGATCGCCTTCCTCGCTTTCTTAATAGAGCTCGGCGTGCTTGCGTACCTCGTCCCTGCAGGCTGCTATATCGTCGCTCCACCAGAATACTGGTTTCCTCTTGGCCACTTGTGGGGGTAGTCTGGGGCGAGCCATGTTCACCATCTCTTCGATCAACTTGATCCGCCGATCTTTGCCTGCCCGGCTTCTTAACGATTCCTCCGCTACGCCTTCCTCGGTCGTGTGAATCTGTAATTTGGCTCGTACTAGCTCTTCCAATCGCTCTGGATTGACACGCCCGAGTCTTGGCCCCATGTTTATCGTTCTCTTTCTGGACGTGCTTTGATCTGAAAACTTATGTATTAAATATCTATGACCGGATCCTGTTGTTTGGTCAGAAACATACGACCTTGTCAGGATGTTTGCCAGGCTAGGGTCACATAGCATTGCGTCTATTCGTGACCCTTTGCCTCTTCTCTCGAACGACCATCCACCTTCGCTATTTATTGGAATTAAGCCACTCTGGAGGCACTTCTCCAGGAGTAGCTTACCCCTTCTGTCTTCTAGGTCTGATCCCCAGGCGGGTGATCGGGCATTAAAGTCTCCTAGCACGATCTTGGCCTTTGGCAGGGTGGTGATTGCTCCTTGCAGGGCGGAAATTTGCCTGGTGTATTCCCCCATGGAGACGCTCGGAGACAGATAACATGAGATGAGGGTTACATCTCTGGTTTCTACAGCTACAAAACCTTCTTCTTGTCTGATTCTTTTTACATACCCCACTTTGTTTTTTCCGTTTGCGGTGCACCATACGGCTGCTCTGCCGGTGTCATTGGCCTGCCAGTCGTCTCGTACGCTGTATGGCTATTACCAGATCTGCTTCAGTTTCCTGAGCTGCCCTGCAGTGATTCAGGTTTATCTGGAGAAGAGTTAGACTCTGCATCATTATTAAACTCTTAGAGACTCTTTAATTTAATTAAATTAAATTAAAATTAAATAAATAAATTTTGTGTGGATAGGCTAGTTTCCGGGTATCGGGATGGTTCTCTGGCCTGTGGACTCCTGGGCTGTGAGGATTCTTATGCGGTGTCTGTGGCTCAGGAAGCCGGGGCGGTCGAGCGTTCTTTCTGTTGGTCTTTTGCTGACCTTTCACCTGCTGCTCCTGTTGGAAATATTGTTAGTTATTATGGGTCCGGATTGTACTAGGGATATTGGCTGGATGAAGGGCATTTGCACGTCTGCGAGATGTTTGGACGCCACATCGCAGGGACTATTGGATAGGGGCCGGAACGCGCCTGCCCCCACTTCTCGTTAAACCCTATTCACGTTTAATCCATTTTTAACACTCATGGTTCTTTCGATTGTTCACCAACATAATCAGTTGAAATTTCTTGTCAACCTCTTAACTCGCAAGTTAGATCTCGGGGATTTGCTACTGCCGATTCCGCGGTACTTGTTGTGTTTTCAACTTGTGATTCTTGTTAGTTCAAGGCATACATTGATTCTTACCTCCCTGTGGTACTAATTACTTCTATTCCCTTCCCTTCTCCTTTTTCCTTGCACAATGGTTGGCGATTGTTCTTCAAATAAATTGGTTGCTGCGGCTTAGACTTCCTTCTCTTCTTTCAGTACGTGACGTATGTGAGTGGTTTGATGCGCAGTAACCCTGCTGCGCGCGCTGGACCCGGTTAACATGTAGTTGGGGCGTGGTGGGGGGTTCGGTAAGCTGGTTGGTTCTCGGGCCTAAATGGTTGTGCTACGGCTTGTATCTACGTCATTGTTTGGTCATGGTTTGGCGGTAACTTTAACTTTAAGTTTCGGATTAATTAAACTGTTGTGAGATTCTTACCTTACCTTATTCTAGCTGCTGTAATTGCAGTTATTAACCAGATGGCGCCGTGGAGCTTTGTCCCCATTGCATTTGTCACACATCTTGGCATATGCTATTATGATTGAGTGATACTCATGTTATAGTTTATTATAACTAATATTATGAGCTCATCTTGCTGACTATGCCCTGTTGTCGCATGGCGCTTGTATTGTATCGCGAGTCTGATTCGTTGTTTTCTGCACACAAGGTTTAGGGCGCGTTCACAGTTTTGACGCCACTTGTGACAAAGACTCGTACGCTCGCGTTAAATGCACAGCCTTGTCTCGGTTGTCGTTTAAATTATTCCTGTAGTTTAACATAATTCTAACTGTAATTATTATTTCATGCATTCGTGGGTATTATTATCCCAGTTGCATCCTGGGTTGATTCACTATTGACAGATCATTTGAATAGTTTTCGGCTAGACAATTGACAGTGAATTATGAATTATTACTAGCGTAGTTGATAGCGTTTTCGCGTTTTCTTGATTCCATTATCTTGCTCGGTGCTTATTTATGCTGTTGTAAATCATGTTAATTTATTTATATTGATTTGCTCTTAGAATTGTTAATTGATTGTCCCCTGTTATGCGGGAGTGTATATTTCCCGGCATATCGGCCGATTTATTTTCGCGTGGCCAATTCTGACTTTAATATTGATTCAACATACAATATATGAGCGATGACGAACGTTTGGTGCATGCATTTGCCTCTAAATTGACTTCTTCAACCTTGCTTTAATTCTCTATCTTGTGATAATTACTACTATTAATAATGGATAGGCGCGGCAGCCTCCTCATAATAACAGTTTCCATCCTTCTATGTTTGCGGTTATGGTTACATACAAATTTATGGTTTATAGCTTACGTCAGGGTTTTAAATTTACTCTTTTCTACTCCTTCGGTTCATGCATTCAATATGTTAGTTATAATAAGAGATTCGCTTACCTTGCATCTGCTAATTTCATGCTTCTGCGTTGGCCTTTGGTCTCACTGTGGAATTATTGGTTTGCTTCCCTTGGTTCTCTTAGCAGGGCTCTGTTCGGGCAGTTCTAATTGTCATTTACGATATTAATATTTCAGCAGAGCAATGCTTTCTCGATGCCTGTTATTACCAATGTGGTAGATTTCATGCAGCGTAGGTTATTGTTTCTGTCTTCTATAACTTACTTTTGTCTATTCCTTGCTCTATCTCCCAATCTTTCCTTTCCAATTACACATTAGTGGAATATGTTTAGCTTGAATGCTTCTTTCTAATTCACCCTTAAACCTTCTCTATAAGAGGATATAAATATAAGCGTACGACACCTTAATAGCTGTACCGTTGGTTCATTTCAGTTCTGCCTATGCTGGCACTGTCTGCTGCACGAACTGCACTATACGGCCTTATGTTTGCTGTCTGTTATTGATTATTTCCATACTTTAATTCTTCAGCAGTTAGCGGAATTGGAAATTGATAGAGGATAATAATTGTTATTTTATTTTACAATTCTTTCTATAATTAGTTATGGCTGCTTATATATCTTCCTAGTAATCGTATTTTGCTTACATTAAACAAGCTTCTTGATAGTGACATGTAGGATTTGTTTAACAAGCTAACTAACTTCTCCGAAACTAGGCTGTTGTTGAATATTTGGGTTGTAAATAGATGATGTGTTTTCAATTAGTTTATGCTTCATTGGGTTCAATTTAGTTAACATAGTTAATCACTTGGATCTCCAAGAAGATTGTAACATTGTATTTTAGGTGTTTGATCAGTCGGCCTAGTAAATAATGGTGTGACCTAGATTTATAGCTTGTTTGGCTCAGGAATTTAGGATAGCTTATTGAAGTCTGTTCATTTATACTTGTACATACTTCCAATAGTTGTTTGTTTTGTTTTGATAAAGAAGCATACTTGAGGAGACTGACGTTTGATCGGAACCTACAAGTGAACTAATGCAGGCTGTTAATAATCTAATGCTTTAAATATAGGTGTGATTGAACAGGTTCGCAAGACATATTGTATTAAAGAGGATATTTTATTAAATGAGGTAATAGGCTTAGTTATGGTCACTCTAACATGCTTGCGTATCTTATTTTTATTTATATCTCATGCGTTACATGCATTTTTACTAATTACAAACGCTCACCTTCAGGCTTAAATATTCTTTTATTGGTAACTTTGGCTCCCTGCATCTTCATTTGTTCAGTTGCCTATTTACTTCTTCGTTCATCTTGCAGTATGGTTCTCCTCTCTTTCTTCGTTGTTCCCACAGTTATGCATGGCAGGATCTCTTAGCTTCTTCCCTGTGATTCGCAATATTCTGATTATAGCGCGTGCAGTGCATTCTGTTAGCTTAGATGTATCGTTCTGTAAGGATGTTCCGAGTGGGTGGGTGGTGAAAGATACACAACGACAGTTTGGTAAAACAAAAAAACAATTGACTACACAGTCTATATTTAAAGATGTTACACTTCCAAATCTTTGAGGCGTCTGCTTGTTTTTCCTCACGCGTTAGGTTTTATTTCATTTTCGTGGATAGGCGTTTCTCGCCTTCACCAATTAGTTGTTTTTCCCGAAAACACGCCTTCCGACGTCCCCTCCCAGTGCAACCCCCGGTGACGATGTTTGCACCCACGAACGTCGCCTACCTGCATTTCGCTCGGTGACCAGGTTTATGACGCGACCATTGCTATTGTAAGTGTTCGGTGATTGAATTTAAAATGCTGTTCTTTAAGCAGCTTAGTCTAACTGTTTTCCTGATTCCAAAAAAAGGTTAAAGGTTGCGTCCGCCTCATAAACCTGGTTCCTGTCCCGGACGACTCGGCTGCTAAGCATAGGGGGCACTAAAATCATAAAGTTTGTCTACAGTTCTAAATTTCTTGCTCCATATTACAGTACCTATTACTTGTTAATCCTTGTTGCGCGCCCCTGTGGGCTATTTTTCTTCCGCTGCCTCAGTTCATTCAACTTCTATGCCGCTAACTCTGGGTTTCGGCTAGCTCCCTGCTGCTAACTGTGGAGAGGCAGGAATTAGTTTATAATCAATGGGATAGTGGGCATTTAATTTTAAGGTTAGATTTACAGTTTTACAGATTTACAACTAAATAAACTGGCGACATTTACCCTGTGAATTGCAAACTTGCATTGTGCCTATTATTTGTCATGTATCCAGGGTTATTCGCTGCAAGATGGCTATTAGTCGGCAACACATTGGTTACTATTGTTAGGAAACGAATCTTGTTATTCAATTTAAAGGCCTTAGCAGAATAAACCATTACTTCTTGGAACTTTAGTTTTGTCATTCACGTGCAACCTGAAAGCACTTGGACGCATTGATAATTAATAAGGTGGTTAATAATTGTAGAATTACTTGAATAAGAATCTTAAAACGTATTTTAGAAACGATAATTTAAACAAACGAGGGTGATAGGCGTACTGATCATTACACTGAAGCGTGTTTTCGTGCTCTGTTTTATTTTATTTTCTTTTTAGCGTTACATGCATCATTACAACTCTTACCTCTAAGATTGCAATATCCTTTGGTTGGTTATTCCATTTGGCTATTGGCCATTTTGGTTGTCGCTGTATTTTCAATTAGTGAAGTATCTACTCATTCTTTTAATTAAGTTATTCATACAAACTCCTTCCTTCGCGCTTGCTGAGGTACGATGCGGGTTTTCCCAGCTTTCTTTTCTGGAATTAAAACACTCTGGTTATATTTTGTGTAATATTACCTTGTTAGCTTAGACTTGATACTCTAAAAGTGCTTACATCAACTCAAACAGCACTTGGTTGTCGGCTTTCTCATAATTTCAGATACTCAACTTTTGTAGGCGGTTTTCCTTCCGCGTCTTCACCGGTCTTATATAGTTTTACTTATTTCTGCACACTGCGAGCTTTTTGCTATAACTGTGGAAATACGATAAATTAGTAAAGGTTATAGAGGGGACAGGTCACTTGCTTTTATGGTTATGGTTTCACAGGGTTCGACCGGGGATATTACCTTAATATTATGTGTTCCAAACTTGATGGGTGCTTGATGCTTGATTAATTAGCTGTCTCTGGGTCTAATATTCATTGCAATCCTGGTTTTTGCCTGCTTGAAGTTGCAATACTCTTATCCTTCGCTGCAGGAATTACGTCAGTAAGCGTTACCTTTCACACTCCTCTTGCTGTTTGTTTGACATCTATTAGAGGAAGATTGATGCAACGAGTTTGTTTGTTGTTCAATCTATTTTAACTATTTTACACTTCGTTATACTTATCAGGAGACTCGGTAGAGTCTCCACGCCAAGTAGTTTAGGCCGAAGGCTGCTGCGCCGGCGACAGCGAGACTCTACCGAGTATATTATCCCGAAGCAGAGCGTTTTGAGCGTTTTGCAAAAAATAATTTGTTATTGCAGAAAAGGTACGCAACTGAGCTTCATTCTAATAACAGAATCTGCTTCGACTTGTCTTTCTCCTTCTTTTAAGCCCAAGAGCGCCTCAATCGGTACATTTATTTATGAGATATTAACTGTTTTTCGTCGAAAAATTTCAATCAGTTTCATTAACCACCTACGTCATGCTGACGTCAGTGTGGATCACACATTTTTGCTGCTAGAGGCGCTGTTAGCACTGTGGCTTACGTTACGCACATGCGCCGTTACTGATATTCGTGTTGGTTCAACATCATGGCGTGCGATACTCTCACACGCGATCGTATCGCGACGGCGCGCGGCATCAGTCGCGTCGCGGCGACGCGTACAAAATTCAAAACGGTAGTACATCGGTCGCCCATGCATTATTTTGTATAAAATATTTCCTTTACTTACTTAGAAATTATAATCTTTATAAGTAATCTTCTTTATTTCATGAGAACAGAAGAGAAGTAACAATTTATTTTACTTTAAATAATGTAAATGTTAATTTATATCACAAATTATCACAAGATTATTTCAAGCAATACCTAACTTTGATCATACCTTATGGAAATAATGAACCGTCCGTCTATTTACTTTACACGCGTATCATAACGCAAAATCATCCTGTTATTACACATGTAAAATACCTTTTGTAACCACGACCTCTTTTCGTTGCTTGCCATAACTTTAGGAGTATTGATGAGAAGTTACATATATGTAATTGCTATATATATATAGCGTAATTACAGTAATCAACTTAAAGTGGTTGAATGAACTATTAATAGCCAATTAAAGTAAAATTAAACCGATTTAAGTCGTGTTTGGACTCGTTTTAATTGGAAAATTCCCAACAATCCGTTGGTGCAATTTTCATTGAGATTAGATGAAAATTATTACAAGTGAAATTTTCTTTACTGGATGCTCATTTGTTTTACTCGCGGCATTCCTTTGAGGTGCCGTAGCTCGACCGTCGTTGCTCGACGTATACCTATACGATCTATCTCACTTCCTCTCGTTATTATATCTATTCTTTTACGATAAAATTTAGCCGAGCATCGCTGTACTGTGTTTCTTTATGCCGATGAACGACACTGCCCTGTTGCCATGAATTTCCTTAATGTGCATACATATGTTACCCGGTGCACGGTCGCAGTTCGTTAGCGAACATTCACCTGAACACATCTCTAACGATTGTTTCTTTTGCCATTTTTCTCAGCTTTGTAAGTGTTTCATACTATACATATTTACTTTAATTATTTTCTAATTCTTTTATTCTAATTTTTTTTCTTCCTTATTATTTCCTTCTTATTTTTTTTTTTATCCTTTTCATTATTTCTTTTATATTTCTTCTATTTTCTCCTAGTTACCTTTTTCTTCTACTTACATTGAATAAAATAATATAAAAAAGTTCTTATGATTATACTGTCACGTCCTGTGACGCATTCTTTAAATTCTTCCGCGTCATCCAAATTCATCAATTTCCCAACTCCGAGTGAGCAATTTATTTGGGTCGCGCATTGCAAAAATGCCGACGATCCAAGTAAATGTAGCTCACCGGAATTAACAAATCATCGCTACGCCCTACTTGTGCGATATAAAATAATGCAACCGATCACCCGCGGACGCTGTCTTTTTTCTCAATTCTGCTCTGCTACACGCGCGACGAATTACGTTCACACTCATCATTACGTTATTAAACTCCTTGCGGCTCCACCGAAAAGTTTACGCGCCCTACTAAAGTTACGCGCAGCGTCCACTCGCGAGATACCTTGTACACGACACCGCGACTCTGCTACGAGGGCACCAGAACCTCGACAGAGGAAAATCTCGTCGACTCTGACACGAAGACGACAGAACTTCGGCAGAGCGAGATTTCGCCGCGTCAAGTGAACGATTGTAAAGCGACGACACGCGACGTTAACACCCGCGAATAACTGTGTAAGGAACGAACTGTACAACCTTTGAATAAACTGATTAGTGACCAAGTGCGTGGAATTCACTCCAGTCGCCTTGCCTACCTTCCCGCCACGAGTACGCTACTCCGAAGTCATCTCGATCACCCTCGATAAGGTAAGTACACACATCTTATCCTATCGTGAGAACCTTCGGGTTCTTACAAGAAAGTCCGCGGTTCAGTGATAGGGGACCGCCACGCGACTTTACAGTGGTTCCGGTACCGAAATCGAAGAATAATAGGGACTTTACGGGAGTCCCGATACAAAACTGAGCAAAAACTAGATCATTAACCAAACCAATTCGGGGTAGTTTCACAAAGGAATCAAATTAAACCTCGACAATTTAAACAATAAATTCGAATTTCGGCAATAATCACAAAGACTTAACAGACCTAATAAACTGAATCTATAGGGTTGAGCTATCTGAAACACAAGTAAATTCACAGATAGGAAATAAAGAAGAACACAGGTGTGACACACATAGCGGAGCCATTGACATAAAACACTGTGCGCACCAAACAAAACCGCAGAGTAGACATTTTCATTCGTTCCTTCTGAAACTTAATATCCAGGTCATTCACTTTCAAGTAAAGTCCAAGGACTATTTAAACAAGAATAAAAAGAAATATCGACAAAGAACGTATTTAACGATAATAATAGCATAAAACAGACCATACTAAACAAAATAATAAATAAACAAAAAGGAAACTAAAACATTGGACAAAATCCATTTATTCCCTAAGCAAAGCATAAATAATGAAATTTTCAAATGAATAACCAAAATACTAAACCAACGGATAACAAACCCAGTACAGACGAAAACAGACTAACGAGAAGTAGGACACAGGAAAATCCTGAACTCAGAAATCTTGTAGAGAATCTCAACGACCCACCTGTCTTTTCAAAAAGCCGTAAAACACCTCGTTCACCAATAAAACAAAGAGCTTTCGACTTCACACAAGAAACTACAACCGTAGCACCAAACACAAATACAAAATTAGGAGCCATACCCAAGAACAGGAACATAAATAACTTAACAATTGACGCTAACAAAAGCGCAAAGGCAACTGCCGAAGGACAAGACAAAAAATTAGAAATTGTGGATTTCCCACCCGATAACAACAAACAAACGGAATTCTTCTCATCACCACCACACCATAATAATACAAATAAAACCGAAACGCCAAGACACGCACTAGACAGTACCTTCAGACACGAAATATCATTATTCGAAATCGAAGGAATTACAGAGCAGCCAAGCCTAATAGGAAACCCAGACAAAAAACATAATCAAGAAAGCGTAATCTTGGACTGGGGAAACACAACAAACAATATGCCAGAACTCCAAAACCAAATGCAACCCTTAAGATTACCCTTAAAATATGTAGCAAATCTAGTACCAGAATTCGACGGAACAAATATTTCGGTCACAGAATACATAGAAAAGCTAAAACATGCAAAAAATATCTTAGCGCCAGTCGATGAACCAGGCTTAATTCCTATTTTAAAAATAAAACTCAAAGGAGAAGTATACAAAGCACTAATAAACTCACCAATAAACAATATAAATGATTTCATTCAAGCAATAAAACTATTACTACCATCCAACGAAAATATACACAGCTTATACGCGAAATTAACAGAATTAATGCAAAAACCAGACGAATCAGTACTCAGTTACGGAAATAGATTGCAGGAACTTGTAATACAAATCAAAGAACTAAAAAACTCGGAACCAGGCATGAGTCAACAGAATATACAGAATTTCGATAGAGTCATTAGAAACGACGCAGAGAAAAGTTTTAGAAATGGACTTAGACAAGAAATCAGGTTAGAATTAAAACAAACAGACAATTTAGATGCTCTCATACAAGAAGCTATAAACGTGGAATCTAGATTAAAGAAACAAAACATAATAAGAGGCGACCCAGCTAGCATACTATGCAGTTTCGGGAAAAGCAATGCAAACTCAGCAGTTTATACGTGTCAAATATGCCAAGACCCAAATCACGAAGCCTTATTCTGCGACAACGTGGCATGCGTATATTGTAAAAGCAAAGGCCATTTATCATACAACTGTAGATTCGTCAAAAATAAAATAGAACTCTTCTGTAAATATTGTAACGCGCAAGGACACTCCATCGACGCATGTAAAATGAACAGATCAAAAGGAAATCATTGCCAATATTGCCAAGTAATGGGCCATACAGTAAGTCAATGTCCATTTATAATTGAATACGAAGTATGTTGGAAATGCAAACGAAGCGGCCACGATCCAAACACCTGTGCAATAGCACCGAATGTCACAGAATCTTGCGAATTTTGCAACAGCATAAATCACACAATTAAAAATTGCCCAACAGTTATGTGCCAACGATGTAACAAACTGGGTCACACACTTAAATACTGCCCAATAATGAAAAACACCAGCTTCCAACTAATCATGTGCGCAATCTGCAACGAAGAAGGCCACAACGCAGAGGAATGCGAAGAAGCAAGAGTCCTAGTCAGCCAAAACAGAACTCGCCAGTATAATCAAGTTCAATGTCAAATTTGCAACCGATTAGAGCATTCGGCAGGAAACTGTCACAAGTTACAAAACCCGCAACACAAACCAAACAACCCATACAGAGATAACCATAATTTCAAGCACAATAATAACAACTTTCATACGAAATATAAACAAAATAATAACTTCAACAATAGTAGCCAGTTCAGAAACAATAGTAGAAATGAACCTCAAAAATTCTGCGATTATTGCAAAATTCCAAACCACACAATAGAAGAATGTAGGAAATTAAAGAACCTCGAAACACGAGCACAAAGGAGAGACATCTGCTCCTATTGCAAGGAAACTGGACACCCAATAGACTCCTGTAGGAAACTTAAAGAGTTAGAAAGAAGCAGCGGGAAATTCTGCAACGTCTGCAAAAACACAAGCCACGCAACCGAGGAATGCTATAGAGGACAAGGTCGTCAAATACCCCATAGACCGGGAAACGAATAGATTCTTCCTGGAAAGAGCGGACAGGAAGAAACGACGCTAAGTCGCTCACAACCCACATAAACAATAACGATACAAACACAAGACAAAGCTACTACGACACATTGCCAGAACCCACACTAACAACCAACCCAAACTCAGACAAGATAGGACAAGGAAAAATCGGCGGAAACACGGAAAGAAGCGAAAATAGCAATAACACAGAAGGCCCAAACCAAAGCAAGGAACCAAAAATGCACAACGAGCAAGCCATAAATGAAGAAAGGACACCAACAAGAATGGCAACGTATACACTAAAATTAGAGAATCTATTGCAATACATTACAACGGAAAACCCGTACACAAAAGAAGAATGCAACCTACTTATTGATAGTGGGGCACAACTAAACATAATAAAAAGAAACCAGATTCCTACAAACACGATACTAGAAGATAGGAGAATATCACTATCAGGAATCACCGACAAACCAATACAAACATTAGGAGTAGTAAAAATACCCATAAACTATTTATACTTCGATTTCCATGTAGCACCAGAAGACTTTTCAATGCCATACGACGGAATACTAGGAATAAAAATCCTCCTCGAACAAAGACTAAGACTAGACGAGGGATATTTAGAAATAAATAATAGAAAGTTCGAATTAAAATCAGGAGAAGCAGATCAAAGACGATTCTCACGCCAAATACAAACAATCCACAACTCCCTATCCATAGCCTCCATTTCACCAGACGAGTTCGCCTATAACATAATGGAAAAACCGGGGTATATCGCCAGGGTCGCAGGGGAGGTGGTACATATAATAAAGTGTACACCCAAAGAGGTAAAGCTACTGCACACGGATAAATGCTACACCGAACTGCCAGTAATATCAGGGAATCAAACACGATTTCTTACACCAAAAACACATATATTAACGAAAACCGGAACACAAATCGAGTGCAACACAATTATTCCGCAATACTACAAGCTAAATGATAACTGGATAACACTAACACCAAAACCAAGAAAAACAGAAAACCCAGAAACATTACAGCCAAGCACGAAGATCTCCTGGGAGTATAAGAAAATAAAATCGCTAGCATCAAGCGGAATCTACTCGCAGGAAGACCTCCAGGAACTCCAGCAGCACATTATGTTCCCCCTGGAAAAACCAGCCCTGCTGAACACAATAGCCAGGGGAATGCTGGGAGAGGAAAACGTACAAGGCGGATTAATAAACAACCTGTTCACAGAAAACACGCTATCACACATCGCCGAAAGCACGTGGAACAAAATTGTAGAAAAATTCATAAAATTCGGTTCAATAAGTTCGGCAGTAATAATGGTCATGATAATTATCCACGTGTGCAAGCTAATTATCGATACAGCAATAAGAGGGTACACGCTACACACTGTATACGGATGGTCCCTACACCTGTTGGGAGCTATTTTCAGTTCGATCACATACTTACTGGTAACGCTGGGAAAAAGCAACAACGGAGATCGCCACAAGATAAGATACATAAAGAACAACGAAGACATCGAACTCAGGGAAATCAAGATAGACAAACCACCCAGCCCAGAGATATCACCACCCATCCCACTACACCCTCCCGAAACCCGAAATAATTCCGACCACGAAACTCCAGAACCTGAACCAACCAAGCAAAAACAAATAACACTCTTCACACTAGAAGGCTTAAAATGAGCAAACTCAGGACTACAGAACACAAGACATAGAAATAAGATCAAAAATCAAAGGTTAAAAAAAATTTCTTTTATTATAAAAAGAAAAAAGAACAGAATACGGCCAACATGAAGGAAGGCCTCTCCAACGGCCAAGAGGTCAGTCTAACAGAACAGCGGAGCGATGTCCAATACTAGGTCTTCGTTCCAGTCCAGGTATTCTTCTAGACACCGCCGAAAACGCCGTCGATAGTCGCGCACCAAGCGCCGGTACCGAACATCAACAAGGTCGCCACAACAGACGAACCGACCATCACGAAGCTAAAAGAGCAAACAATAAATTATCAAAAAAGATATATATATATATAAATATATGCAACACTTACCCAGGAGGCGAATAGCTCCCGCTTGGGTCTACACAAACTTAAATGGAATGGTGCACCAAAGAGAACCATGATGAAGTTTTAACACTCTGCCAGGATCACCGGAATATATACAAAAAAAAAACCCCCCACCTAAAACGATAGAACGACCCGCAACTCAAAAGTCAACACATTCCAGGCGATCGCGCAATATCCTTACCCCAGCAATAAAAAGACCTAACGCGAACTCGCGTTCCTTCAAGGCCACCGAACCCTCTCCAAAAGTCATTGAACTTAAACACAGAGCCCAGAAATGTCGTTCTGCAAACCATTCGAGACACACACACCACAATTCACCCCCACCGCCCCAAACTCAGCGGGGAGGGAGGCAAATGGTCACCAAAGGAACCATTTACCTTTTATTACAAAACACAACAAAAGAAAACCACGAAACATCACCAACTAACCAACTATTGTAGACACTCATCAAACTTTGTAAAATTCATCACTCATATAACCCACACAAGCGGAAAAAGGGCAGGGAACTATGAATTCGGATGACATAATTTTTCTACTAAATGTTTACAATCCTGTTGATATCGTACCGATATGCAACAATCTAGGCGGCCAGGTGTCACGTCCTGTGACGCATTCTTTAAATTCTTCCGCGTCATCCAAATTCATCAATTTCCCAACTCCGAGTGAGCAATTTATTTGGGTCGCGCATTGCAAAAATGCCGACGATCTAAGTAAATGTAGCTCACCGGAATTAACAAATCATCGCTACGCCCTACTTGTGCGATATAAAATAATGCAACCGATCACCCGCGGACGCTGTCTTTTTTCTCAATTCTGCTCTGCTACACGCGCGACGAATTACGTTCACACTCATCATTACGTTATTAAACTCCTTGCGGCTCCACCGAAAAGTTTACGCGCCCTACTAAAGTTACGCGCAGCGTCCACTCGCGAGATACCTTGTACACGACACCGCGACTCTGCTACGAGGGCACCAGAACCTCGACAGAGGAAAATCTCGTCGACTCTGACACGAAGACGACAGAACTTCGGCAGAGCGAGATTTCGCCGCGTCAAGTGAACGATTGTAAAGCGACGACACGCGACGTTAACACCCGCGAATAACTGTGTAAGGAACGAACTGTACAACCTTTGAATAAACTGATTAGTGACCAAGTGCGTGGAATTCACTCCAGTCGCCTTGCCTACCTTCCCGCCACGAGTACGCTACTCCGAAGTCATCTCGATCACCCTCGATAAGGTAAGTACACACATCTTATCCTATCGTGAGAACCTTCGGGTTCTTACAAGAAAGTCCGCGGTTCAGTGAGAGGGGACCGCCACGCGACTTTACAATACACATTTTACGAGTATCCAGAATAGGAGTACATGTACAAAATGCCTAATGTGCCACAGTTACCAGATCATTTGCAGAATATTATCAGGCAAGGTGAATGGTTAGAAGACACGTATGTATGTACATGAATACGTTTCATTATCTTTTGCAGAAGTTGTGACGAGGCAAATTTCGCCTCGCCACGAGATAGCACAGGTCCGTCCACTCCCTCCACCCTGGCGAGTCCCCGCCTCGACCGCGCCGTCCTGCGCCCCGGGCATTGTTCCCCCACAGCCCCCCAGCATGGACAGAGTGTGTGGAGTAGAAAAGGGTGTCCACAATCCGAAACGGCGACAGTGTCCGCCGCCGGCCGCGGTCGCCCTCCACCGGGGCGAGGGAATGGCCGGACGGGCCCGCACCATCGTAGAACGACCCGGCTGACCGGTCGCCACCTCCGCCCCGGCAGCCTCCCCGGGAGCGACCGGCAGCCGGACTTCGAAATTGCCGGGCCTGGGGAAACGACCACGCTGCCTCCCTCACCAGCCCACAGAAGACTCCTCAGGTCCCGGCTGAAGCAGGACGACCCCTGGTGGCCCGCCTCGGCACCCAAACTCCCTGGGGAGGGGGAACCGCGAGCCGGCGAGATCGCGACCGCGGATAGAATTGGAAATTAGCGTGCGCGCAGAGAGGGAGAGAGTCCGCCGAGCAGTTTTTGTTGTTTTCTTTTTGCTTGTCGCAACCAATTGTTCTTTTTGCGGTCAATCGTTTTTTTTTTTTCGGGCTCCGGTGCATTACGTTGTGTGTGTGGAGCCGACCACCCGCCACGAAGGCCAACGACGTCCGGGGATCCGCCGATGCCGAGGTAGGATTCACGCCTCCCTACGTTACATTTTGGTGTTTGGTGCGTGTGTGCGAGGGTAGATCGACGAGAGTGAGCGGGAACCCGCCGGGCCCGCTACCGCCCCCGTCCCCTTCGCAACTTTGGCGACAGGACGAGATCCGAGATCCGAGAGGCGAGGACCCTCGAGGTCGATCCCTTGACCCCCGAATCTCCGCCCTTCGCTGTGCCAATTTCGAGTTGCGACGACTCGAAAGCCGAATCGTAACGGTTCGCCCGCGCCAACCGCCGAGTTCGTCCTCCGCGTTCGAACGAAGGTCGTCCTCGTTCCGCGAGCACGCGCATCGCCGCCGCTGTCGGTTTCGTCGAGGCCATCGAGACTCCGAATTTGAATCGCGGACGGGTACCCCCCCCCCCCCCCCGCATTCCCAAATTATCCTCTTTTTTTTTACTGTATTTGAAACTCTAGGGCCACCGACATTTTTGTACCGATTCCTAGTTTTAGTTTCAGCGGTCGAGAATTTTCTTTTGTATTGGGAATTTCCGCGTCGCGGTTCCTTTTTTTGCCGCACTTGGCGGCCGCGTGCCCTTTTCCTCTTCGTGAAAGTGTACCGCGGAATTCCCGTCTTTCTGTTGGTTGACACGGCCACTTCGGCCTTTATTAAAGTTCACGTTAAACGACACTCGTGGGTCAAGTATTCTTTAACCTCCCCTGAGCCCCGCTCCCATACTGAGCAGCCGGAAGGGCGAGGTTTCCGGACGAGTGCTACGGCACTGGCGCCCAGAAATTCAAATCGTCCGCGGAATTGTGCACGAGGCGCGCCGAGAGCGATTTTCCCTGATCGCTTCCGCGCAGGGCCACCCTTAGGCTGCCCCATAACCCGTACGTCACAAAGTATACTGATTTCCGCCCACAGAAAACATGGAAGTTACAGCGTCCCGAAAGAATAAATCCTATCCCACAAAAAGTACATTACATGTAAAAAGGTAACGTCAAGTAGTTTAGGCACTACGAGCGGAGTACCTTCTTGCACTAATACACAATGCATTTCAATGTGGCCCTGAAAACGTCGTGATATCCCACAAAAAGTACATTACATGTAAAAAAAAGGTAACGCCAAGTAGTTTAGGCACTGTGAGCGGAGAACTTCTTTCCACTAATACACAATGCATATTGAAAACATTTGGAAACTATTACATATTTGGTGAATTTTCTAAAAAAGTAATGGATATCATGTAAAACCAACGAAGTATTGAGTAATAGTATATATTTTTCAAAATATTTATGCTTGGCGTCTGGCTGCCTCGTTGCGATCCAACAAAATTAGTTGTATCTACGTTATTCCAAATCTGTGAATATATTATCGACTTTATATGTATAAAGTTAATTACTATAAATAGTTGTTTAATGCTATAACGAGGCAACCAGACGCCAAGCATAAATATTTTGAAAAATATATACTATAACTCAATACTTGGCTGGTTGTGCACGATATCCATTACTTTTTTAGAAAATTCACCAAATATGTAATAGTTTCCAAATGTTTTCAATATGCATTGTGTATTAGTGGAAAGAAGTTCTCCGCTCACAGTGAATAAACTACTTGGCGTTACCTTTTTTTTACATGTAATGTACTTTTTGTGGGATATCACGACGTTTTCAGGGCCACATTGAAATGCATTGTGTATTAGTGCAAGAAGGTACTCCGCTCGTAGTGCCTAAACTACTTGGCGTTACCTTTTTACATGTAATGTACTTTTTGTGGGATAGGATTTATTCTTTCGGGACGCTGTAACTTCCATGTTTTCTGTGGGCGGAAATCAGTATACTTTGTGACGTACGGGTTATGGGGCAGCCTAAGGGTGGCCCTGCGCGGAAGCGATCAGGGAAAATCGCTCTCGGCGCGCCTCGTGCACAATTCCACGGACGATTTGAATTTCTGCGCGCCAGTGCCGTAGCACTCGTCCGGAAACCTCGCCCTTCCGGCTGCTCAGTATGGGAGCGGGGCTCAGGGGAGGTTAAAGAAAACTTGACCCACGAGTGTCACAGATATTCACAGATTTGGAATAACGTAGATACAACTAATTTTGTTGGATCGCAACGAGGCAGCCAGACGCCAAGCATAAATATTTTGAAAAATATATACTATTACTCAATACTTCGTTGGTTTTACATGATATCCATTACTTTTTTAGAAAATTCACCAAATATGTAATAGTTTCCAAATGTTTTCAATATGCATTGTGTATTAGTGGAAAGAAGTTCTCCGCTCACAGTGCCTAAATTACTTGGCGTTACCTTTTTACATGTAATGTACTTTTTGTGGGTCCCTGATATCCTGCGATTGACGATGTTCTGGCGTGGCGTGCTTTTCAAGCGGTCATCTTGTTTTGCTTCATGGCACGAGTTGCGACGCGGCCCTTTCGTTTGCCGGTATTTTCTTCCCCGCGTCGCCAGATGGCGCGTTTGGCGTTCACGAGTGCCTTAATAAAACCTAATTTTCCTTTTTCTTATATGTTGGTTGCTGAGATAGGTTATCCACGCTCGTTATCTCCCTTTCGTAGCATTAACTTTCGTATTAAACTAAAGGGTGTCCAGCGAAAGATTTTCAACTTAAAAATGTAATTGAAAAAGAACTAATAAATAAATCTTATTTTTTATTAGTACATAATAAAGATTAACAATGCGGATTTTACTTTTTTAAAATAACATCTACTAAATGACGTCCTTTTCTTTGTACGCACTCCTGCAGTCGGGTTCTTAAATTAGTAACTACGCGAGAGCAAAGCGTCGGTTCAATGGCGGTAACTTCACGGCGTATATTTTCTTGCAGAGCTTGAATTGTTTGAGGGCTGTTGCTGTACACCTTGGACTTGAGATATCCCCATAAAAAAAAGTCACATGGTGTGATGTCCGATGAGCGAGGTGGCCAGGGTAAATCTCCATACTTGCTAATCCATTTATTCGGGAAAATTGCCCTCAGCTTTTCTATCGAAACTCTAGCTGTGTGTGGCGTGGCACCGTCTTGCTGAAACAGTGTTCTGTTGTTGTATCCGGGTAGCAGCTGCAGTTGCGGCTACAGAAACTCGTCTATCATTCTGCAATACACCTCAGCAGTAGCTGTCTCTCGCTCGTTAAAAAAATAAGGGCCAATTATTCCTCGGGCAGAAATTGCACACCACACCGTCGTTTTTCGGCAGTGCAGTTGTTTTTAATGACGTTCCCTGGGGTTATCATGGCTCCAATATCGCATGTTCTGTTTATTAACATAGCCATCAATGTGAAAATGTGCTTCATCTGTAAACAATATGTTTCCAAGCGTTCGTGCTGTTCGGAAACGTTCTAACATTGTCGTTGCGAAGGTTTCGCGTAAAGAATAGTCATTTTAGGGGGTTAATTTATTTTTCAAAATTACATGCACCGTTGATTTTTTTAATCCAGTAGAGGCTGAAATTTTTCTTACTGATTTCCGCGGATTTCGCATAATTTCTTGTCGAACTTGAGCCACATGTTCTGGCGTTGCTGCTGACGTTGATGGTCCTGGAGGAGTTCGATTGACCATTTTTCCGTCTTGTCGAAACCTTTGCACCCATGACCAAATAAGTTGCGTGCTCGGTCCATCACTTACTCGGCGAATATTGTAATGAGTACAAAAAGCGCGACGCGCACGAACCAGTGATTCACCACTCTACAAATATTGCTCGACCGCGAACGCGCGGTGCAATACCGACCAATAACTCATGGCGACTAATGAATCCGCAACTCACGCGCGTCAAACAGTACCATTTCGCTTACTTCGCCCCGCTAGCTTTTAAACAACTGCAGTTTTAACTTGAAAATTTTTTTACTGGACACCCTTTAAATTGGTCTGTAACATCTTGCCATACGTTGATTCCTGTTTGCTACACAGATGGCGTTTAGGGGCTTGCTTTACCTTCATTTATACTTCCTTTTATCAGATCTTGAACTGTTCTCCTCTAATATCTAAATGATTGTTCAATAGAATTTGTTCGTTAGTTCTTTCGGCTTGCTTTCATTCCGGTTTTCAAATTTTATTGCGTAATTACCGTTCGCGTTGTGCGTTGCGTATGAGGCCTTATGGCGCGGTCACAATGTTCAATGTTTCCGACTATCCGGGGCGTGATTTCACCAATAAATTTATACAACTCCCCGTTTTATTTTTCATTTGGCTATCTCATTATTCAATTATTGTTATTTTCTTACATTCGGGCGACTGGCTATTTGCTTAGTGATTTGGTATTTAGTCATTCTTGCCCTCGGTTGCAATCGAAATGTTTGATTGCTAATTTAACTATTTAATTTAAATTCATAGCTATTTAACTGTTGTCATATCGTTTAATTACTGATTTTTAAGTGTACTTTATACATAGTTATCGCTCTGTTCCTGAAATACTTGCTATTTGTTTCCATTACTATTTAATTATAAGCCCGATTATCATATTCAATTAAAGTAACTTTTCTTTAAATTAGCTATTTACTTCCCCCGGGCGGCAATTATTGTATTTTAACTTTCCCATGGTCCCATGAGCACTTGCAAATATATTCCATGTATTATTTATGAGTTTTATGTGCTGGTTTATATTATGACAAATATAACTTGTATACTGTTGGATCATGGTCTGGACAAAGTCTCTATTCGCATGTTTTGACTTTTAAACTTAAGGGTGCGCAGGAGCCACGGCCGAACTCCGAGCTGACTTCAGCGACAGTTGCGGAGATATTAGGAAGCTCTGTCTCTCCAACGGTGGTGCGACAGAGAGGGTGATGCAACAGTTGTAGGAGAAACGAAGATAGAGCATCGAAGCGGCTTGATTTTCCACCGACTTTGGTGCAACTTTTTGAGCTTAAAAAGCACTTTCTTTCTTACACTTTTTGTTTTGAAAAATTCCTTGTATCATTACGGAGGGGGGTACAAAGCCCTTTTTTCAAAAAAGTGTCTAGAAAAAAAGTTCTATAAAGATATACACTTTTATTTTTTATAAACTTTTCAGAGGGAAATTGCAAAATCGGGCTCTGTACCCCCCTCCGTAATGATACAAGGAATTTTTCAAAAAATAAAGTGTAAGAAAATATTGCTTTTTAAGCTGAAAAAGTTGCACCAAAGTTGGCGGAAAATCAAGCCGCTTCCATCGCTCTATCTTCGTCTATCCTACAACTGTTGCATCACCCTCTCTATCCTTGTTCTAGAGCTTCCTAATTTCTCCACAACTGTCGACAAAGGCGCTAGTTTACCTCCTGCGCACCCTTAATGGCTTATTATCTCCTTCTTTTGATACGTTTGCTGGTCATTGTATGCGCTTTACGTGTCTGATTATATTGTAACGCTATCGCTTGAATTTGACTCGAGTAGTAGATTGATAGAACCGCGTGAACATTGTTACGTAGCAATGGCGCCCCCTTGATACTGCGATCATAAATTGAGAGCGAAATACGAATAAACTAAACATCTGTGTACTACGAACAGGAAATTCATTGTTAATAAAAAAATTTTTGGAAAAAAAAATACAACCGACTTCGGAATGCACTAAAAAGGACGAAATAATATAAATTTATATTTTGGAGACGGCGCAAAATTAAAAATTGTGTAAATGAAGGATGTTGTTAATGTGAAAATATGTAAAAGGATTAAAGAATTTTGACAATTTCCAAAGTAGAAAATTTTTAATTTTGCGTTGTCTCCGAAATATAAATTTATATTATTTCGTCCTTTTTAGTGCATTCCGAAGTCGGTTGTATTTTTTTTTCCAAAAATTTTTTTATTTCACAATTTTTTAGTGGCGATTGGAGCATTCCTTGAAAAGTTCAACAAAGGGATGGGAAGAGAAGTGCAGGGAAGGGCAGGGTAGTGAAGGGAAGGGCAGGGAATGTTAAATGGGATCATCGTGGAAATATCTCCGGCCGCAAAATGTAATACTAGGCTTCATCGATATCAGGCCGAATATACGTGAAATAGCACGTTTTTGCGATAAAAGCGGAAAAAATGTAGAAATCCGAACCGGGTTTTTTTACGGGACCAACTGTTGGTCATACTCTATAAGATGCTAAAGGTTTCATTCCGCTTGTTCCATCCATCTTGGAGTAATCGATGACCATACACAACGCGGACGAAATCGTACGGTTTTTTGCAATAAAAAGGTGGCAAGCGGTGGGGAAATGCCAAAAATTTTTTTTACGGGACCAACTGGGAGTCATACCCTACAAGATGCAAAAGGTTTGGTTCCGATTGGTCCATCCATCTCGGCGTAATCGGGGCACATACATAAAAAAAAAATATATATATATATACATGTCGAATTGAGTAACCTCGTTCTTTTTCGAAGTCGGTTAAAGAAATATTCGCCGCGGGCGATCGAACAAGGGAAAGCTGAAGAGCCAGGAAACGAAAACCCGTCAATTAGGAAACTCTCGAGTAAATTTATTAGAGACCGTACCAAATTTGTTGTTTTTAGGTAAGTCACGTACGAGTTCGGAAAATAGAAGATTCCTCGCGACGTTGTCTCTATTCATGCGCTTCAAGAGGCTCGTAAATTTCCGTAAGGGTCGGTTGGGCTTGCCAATACAAGTTATCTTAGTTTTTTCGTAGTTTTTCCTGGGTCCCACGCTTTCTCTTAGCACATGGGCGCGATGTCGTCCGGGCCCTTGGCGGGGACACCGCCACCTCCACTCAACCGAGGGTGGACCAGGACCAGGAGAGAGGGATGCCACCGGACGGGGTGGGCATCGCCCCCATTGGACCAGGGGAGGACCCGGAATTTTCCGGAGGGAGGACCCAAAATTCCAGCGAAGAGGGGATCAGCCGAAATCGCGCGAAGACTTCGCCCGCCAAGAACAGAACGATATCGCACTTACTAACAGACGGTCGCATTCTTTTAACTTTACATTGCCTCGCTGAGTAGTATTTTCGCCAAGTATATTTTAACTTAGAGAATAAATTGAAGTCAAACTAGATCATGTCTTGTTTATTAATCGCGCCGTGAGCAGAGCGCTTCAGCGCTCCACGGGCACCTTACCCACGCCTTGAAAACCACAAAAATCCCTATTTCCGCACGGCGACGCCGCAACACGAGCGTCTTTAATTAATTTTTTTATTTAATTTTCTGGAATATTGGTTGCTGAGATAGGTTACCCACGCTCGTTATTTCCCTTCCGTAGCATTAACTTTCGCATTAAATTAAATTGGTTTATATCATCTTGCCATAAGTTGATTTCCCTTTGCTACACAGATGGCGTTTAGGGGCTCGCTTTTACTTTCATTCATACTTCTTTTATCGGATTTTGAACTGTTCTTTTCTAATATCTAAATGATTGTTCAATACTACTTGTTCGTTAATTCTTTCGACTTGCTTTCATTCCGGGTTTTAAATTTTATTGCGTAATTGCCGCTCGCGTTGTGCGCTGCGTATGAGACCTTATGGCGCGGTTACAATGTTCTATGTTTCCGATTATCGAGGGCGTGATTTTACCAATAAATATATACAACTCCTCGTTTTATTTTCATTTGATTATCTCATTATTTAATTATTTCTGTTATTTTCTTACATTCGGGCGACTTGTTATTTGCTTAGCGATTTGGTATTAGTTATTCTTGTCCTCTGTTTCAATTTAACTATCTGATTGCTAATTTAACTATTTAATTTGATTTCATAGCTATTTATCTATTGTCATATCGTTTAATTGCTGATTTTAATTATGCATAGTTATCACTCTGTTCCTGTAATATTTGCTATTTGGCTCTTGTATTCATTACTGAATTAATAAGTCTAATTATCATATTCAATTAAAGTAACTTTTCTTTAAATTAGTTATTTACTCCCCCCGGGCGGCAATTATTGTATTTTAACCTTCCCATGGTCCCATGAGCGCTTGCAAATATATTCCATGTACTATTTATGTGTTTTATGTGCTGGTTTATATTATGACAAATATAACTTGTACACTGCTAGATTGTGTCTGGATAAAGTCTTTATTTGCATATTTTGACATTTTAAATTTGATGTTATTATCTCATTCTTCTGATACGTTTGCTGGTCTTTATTTGTGTTTTACGTGTTTGATTATATTGATAAATAATTCTGCATGTTGCCAGACACAGTCTGGACAGTTCTTTCTTTATTTTATCAATTACTTGAAGTTTCTTTTATTTCTGTGCATTGATTTCAGTTATTGTTTACACATAATGTTTATTATTCATGCGTTCTATGCGTTTACTTAATATGACGTACATAAATCTATAACTTTATACATTTTAACTTTGCATTTTGCCAGGCCACGGTCTGGACAGTTCTTTATTTTCATCTATCTTATGTTATGTTTTATTTGATCATGTTTGAGCATTGACTTCACGTATTTTAATGTACATGCTGCTGTTATTATTACTTATTCATTTGCTTATGTACTTATTATGTTATGACTTTCACAATTTTACATGTTGTCAGACCATGGTCTGGATAGTTCTTTCTCTTTTGCATATATTTGTTGTTTTATTTATATACATTGGTTTTGTTTTCTTTAAATATACACTGTCTATTATTCATATGTTCTAATATGCATATGTGGTTATTACTACATGACAGGTATATTTTGTATATTGGCAGTCTACGGTTTACACAATTCTTTACTTACATATGCTTGAACCTTGTTTTATTTATACATTGTTTTGTCTTCTGCAATGTATACTTGTCTATTAATTACATGTTTTATATTTCAATTTGCAATTTACTAGAATATTTTGTGTATTGTCAGGCTAAAGTCTGCATAGCTTTCTATTCTCATATGTTTCACATGTTGACATTTTGTTAATTAACATTATTCGCTGAATGGCTTTTCAAGTGATACTTTAGTATTTAAAGCTCTCCAAATGATTCAAGATATTATTAATTGTTAGTTGCTAATTCTATTAACGTCAATGATAGGAATAAATAGGGTGTGATTATTATTCAGTAATCAAGCCAACATTTGGTTTTATTCAGTATAGATACAGTTTTAATCAACGAATACAGTACTGTTAATGAATTTTATGGGAAATTTTATGCTATCTGTGCTTTAAGGGTGCGCAGGAGTCACTAGAGAATTTTTCGTTGACTTCAGCGACAGTTGCGGAAAAAGTAGGAAGCTCGCAAACAAGGATCAATAGATCCTTGTCTCTCCAACGGTGCTGAGACAGAGAGGGTGATACAACACTCGTAGGAGAGACGAAGACAGACGATTCTGAAAAAGCTAGATTTTGCGGTCCACTTTGTGCAATTTCCTGCGGCGAAGAAGCAATATTTTCTTATACTTTTTTTTTAAAACATTCTTCGAACCATCCCGCATTGCAGTACAGAGCCCGATTTTTGAAAAATGGTCTACAAAAAAATGCTTCTATAAAAAAGATTGATTTTATTGTTTACAAAGTTGTAAGAGGGAAATTGCAAAAAAGGGCTCTGTACTGCAACGCGCAATAACACAAAGAATATTTTAAAATAGGATTCATGAAGAAATATTGCTTCTTCGCTTCAGGAAATTTCACAAATGTTGTCGATATAAAACCGAGACGATTTGTATGTCAACATGGCTGCCTCGGTATCGCGCTTTCCACCGCGGCGCTGCCGTCGTCTCTCGTTTCTGTTACTGTGTCTACGGTCTAAACATGCTTTCCAACTTGCTTAGCACATAACGTAGTAGCATAAATGAAATATCGATGGTTCGATCCCATGCTGTTTTACATTTTTTTTTTTTCTATGAAACTTATTAGTTTCTTTTATTAGTACTTTTTGTTAAATTCTTTTTCTGTATTATCTGTCAATTATCCCATTGCCTGTCATTTTCCTAAATGATAAATGAAAAGTTCAAAGGCATAGTTGCCAGATCTCATGGTTCTTTAACGATGTTGCCATACCTATGCAATTCTGCCAATTTTTAAATCTTGACGGAATTCTGTTCCAGCCTCGAGCCAGCCCAGCGTCTGAATGAAGGTGCAGAACTATCGATAGCCGTTATGTCGATAGCTTTTGATAGTTTCATACCTTACTATTGATAACGATCGATTCTTTTCGTTTCGAAATAAATCTGGAATGCATAATTTCTAAATCTCATCGTAGCAGAGTTCTGCCACCCGGCTTCTCAAACGTAAAAATTGACAGCTAGAGATAATGATAAAGCAATATAGAAATATAGATAATGATAAAACAATAATTTGTGTAATTGTTAAACTTCTTATTTATACTTTCAAGAACATTACATATAGGTACATCTACAGCGCGCGCTGTGTAGAAGGAATAAATTTAATTTTTTTTTCAAAGATTTTAAGCATTGCCCACATTAAATGTAAAAAAGTGGAAACAAAATGATAGAGCGGGATACATCGATAGATCCTCCTTCCCCATTGACATTTCAACAAAAAGTAGAATTTCAGTGTGCCCGCAGTCGGCCACATCATAAGGATGTTCGATGCGCCGCGGGAGGCACAGGAAGAAACGGCATGAATGAATGGTGAGAATACCACTGCGTCCGCGTTTTTTCCCAAGTCCGCTTCGACAGGTCGACGAAGCGACTACGAATGGTCAAATCTGTCGTACGACGGGGTTGGTCAAGCCCTGAAAGTCAAGCGTGGATCAGGGATCGAAGCAAAAAACGAAGAGGCTATCTTCGGTTCTCAGATTCTGGCGGTCACATAGCCTAAGGGTTCGTTTAGACTACGCCTGTAGCAGGTGCCAGTAAAGAGAGAAAACGGTCGTTTTCCTGTCGTCCGACAGAGAGAAAATGGTTGTTTTCTCTGTCGGACAACAGGAAAACACCGTTTTCTCTCTTTGGTGGCGCCCGCTACAGGCATGGTCTAAAGTCTAAACGAACCCTAATCGTGTGCTTTTCGTACGTCGTAAACGCAGTGGTATTCTCACCATTCATTCATACCGTTTCTTCCCGTGCTCCCCGCGACGCGCCGAACATCCGATCCTTATGATGTGGCCGACTACGGACACACTGAAATTCTACTCTTTGTTGAAATGTCAATGGGGAAGGAGGATGTATCGATGTATCCCGCTCTATTATTTTGTCTCCATTTTTTTACATTTAATGTGGGCAATGCTAAAAATCTTAAAAAAAAAAATTAAATTCATTCCTTCTACCAGGATATCAAGTAATTCAGTTATTTTGTTTATGGTACTTAATTGTTTATATTTTATTATTGATATTAGTTGTACTAATATCATGCGGACAACACTGGCGGCAGAACTTTAATAATTCAAAAACGAAGCCGTATCCGATATTTTTGCAAAGGAAACTGTTGTTCGGAATTGTTTCACCTCACGTTTTCGATTCTTGCAATAATTCTGAGACAACATGTACATATATGTAATGTTCTTGAAAGTATAAATAAGAAGTTTAACAATTACACAAATTATTGTTTTATCATTATCTATATTTCTATATTGCTTTATCATTATCTCTAGCTGTCAATTTTTACGTTTGAGAAACCGGGTGGCAGAACTCTGCTAAGATAAGATTTGGAAATTATGCATTCCAGATTTATTTCGAAACGAAAAGAATCGATCGTTATCAATAGTAAGGTATGAAACTATCAAAAGCTATCGACATAACGGCTATCGATAGTTCTGCACCTTCATTCAGACGCTGGGCTAGCTCGAGGCTGGAACAGAATTCCGTCAAGATTTACAAATGGGCAGAATTGCAGTAGATATGGCAACATCGTTAAAGGACGATGAGATCTGGCAACTATGCCTTTGAGCTTTTCGTTTATCATTTAGGAAAATGACAGGCAATGGGATAATTGACAGATAATACAGAAAAAGAATTTAACGAAAAGTACTAATAAAAGAAACTAATAAGTTTCATAGAAAAAAAATGTAAAACAGCGTGGGATCGAACCATCGATATTTCATTTATGCTACTACGTTATGTGCGAAGCAAGTTGAAAAGCATGATTAGACCGCAGGCACAGTAACAGAAAAGAGAGACGACACCAACGCCGCGGTGGGAAGCGCGATACCGAGACAGTCACAGTGACATACAAATCGTCTCGGTTTTATATCGACGACGTTTGTGCAATTTTCTGAAGCGAAGAAGCAATATTTCTTCATGAATCTTATTTTAAAATATTCAATGTGTTATTCCACATTGCAGTACAGAGCCCTTTTTTGCAATTTCGCTTTTAAAACTTGATAAAAATACGTTTAAAAGTCAGAATTTTTTTTTTTTTAGTTTTCCGAAAAAGCGCTTGGTACATCGATCCGTATACTTCTCCTGATTTTGAAAAGCATACTCATTATGTGTTTTGTTCCTTATTTTGTCTAAAAAACGCGAAAAACTATTTCGTAGTACACCTCTACTCCGATAGAGGCGCCACTATAATTCCTGCGCACCCTTAATTAATGTTTATGTAGTTGAACTTAAGTCTTATTTATTTCTAATATTTGATTTAATTAGAGGATTATAGTTAAAGGAAACGAACCCTGTTATTCAGATTTAAAGGCTTTAGCAGGTTATCTAATACTTCTTGAATTTTAGTTTTGTTAGTCGTTTGCAAATTGGAAGTATGTTGATAAATTTACACAGGTTCTTAATAATTGAATCATTTGAATGAGAATCTTAGGCGTATTTAAATAAAGGAGGATAATTTAAACGTACAAGGGTGATTGGTATTGATTTTCACACTAAACTATGTTTTCGTACTCTACTTTTATTTATTTGTCCAAGCGTTACATGCATTACTACAATTTCTCACCTCCAAGTTTAAGGGTGCGCAGGAGCCACGGCCAAACTCCGAGCTGACTTCAGCGACAGTTGCGGAGAAAGTAGGAAGCTCTAGAACAAGGATAGATAGATCCTTGTCGCTCCAATGGCGGTGCGACAGAGAGGGTGATGCAACAATTGTAGGAGAGACAAAGACAGAGCGATTTCAAGCTGCCTGATTTCTCGATGCAGTTATTGCAACTTTTTGAAGCGAAGAAGCAATATTTTCGCATACTTTTTTTTTTAAAACATTCCTTGGCTCATTCCGCAGCGCGCGACAGAGCCCTTTTTTGGAAAAAGAGTACAGAAAAAGATTTATTTATAAAAACGCAGTTTTACTTTTTGTGTAAACAATTGAGACTGAAATTTGGAAAAAGGGCTTTGTCGCGCGCCGCGGAATGAGCCAAGCAATGTTAAAAAAAAAAAAGTATGCGAAAATATTGCTTTGTTGGATCAGGGTATTCAATGAATTCATCGCTACAAATTTAGACGATTTGTATGGCAACATGGCTGCCTCGCTATCGCGCTCTCCACCGCAGCGCTATCGTCGTCTCCCTTTTCTATCGCTGTATCGGCGATCTGAACACGGTTTTCAACTCGCTTCGCACGTAACGTAATAGCACGAATGAAATATCGGAGGTTCGATCCCATCCTATCCTATACATTTTTTTTTTTTTTAATTAGTATTCCTTATCATACTTCTTTAAGGTGTATTATATAGAATTAATACAAAATAGTAGTATGGATAACATGATCAATTTTTTATTGTAATATTTGTCGCATATCATACATAATAGCTAATAGCATGAATGAAATATCGGAGGTTCGATTCCATCCTATTCTATACATTTTTTTTTTCTTTCTATGAAACTTATTATACCCCTCTTCTTGTAAATATTACATATTACATATTCATTATTTTTTTATTCATACTCTTTATTTTATTAAATACATTTAGTCAACATTAGCGGACAGAAGATTCGATTCTTCAATCCGTTTGTATTTTGCCGACGTCGACGAACGTAGAAAGAGACAGTTCGATAAAGAAGGAAGAAGAACTGAGACTCGAGATGGTCGTAAAAAATTAAATGCCTACATATCGGTGAGATAATACTAATGCAACGTACAGAACCATAAGAGGCATCGCGGATAAATAGACAGTCAAATGGTGTTTGGTGTAGCGAGTGACGTGCTTGCCTACAAATCCGAGGTTCCCGGGTTCGAGTCCCGGCCAGAGTAACATTATTACGGTTTTTTCCACGATGGCTAATATTACTTTTTATAAATAATATAGTTATGGGCAGCAAGTTTTGTTCTCCAGCGATTCGCAAGCCCTCAAACCCGAGCGTGAATCGAGGATCGAACCGAAAACCGAAGGTGCTATCCTCGCTTCTGAGATTCTCGAGATCTCACACATAGTCGAATTTGTGTGTGTTTCGTGCGACGTCGTAGTGGTATTCTCGCTACACATTCATTCTCACCGTTTCTTCTCCCCATTCCCCTCGCTTCAACCGATATCGAAGTCGTAAGTTGTGGTCGACTACAGCAAAAATTCTAAAATGCTCGAAAAGACCGATTTATTCCTACCACTGGGGGGGACGGTTCCCCCTCGGCGCGAGCACGGGTGCAATATGATACGGTGCGGTTTTCCTTTGAAACTCTGTATCGCATTCGTATCGGCGAAACAACACTAATGAACCGATGAAACTTTATTTTTTATTTATAACAATTTTATTAACGTATTGGTGAGGTTTTCCTGATCAAAATAAGACCAAACACGATATTGTTATAATAACTTTAACTAATCTAAATAATCTTAAAATAATCTACTTTCTATGAATGCTCACTTCACATGCTAAATTAACGGCGAATGAACAGTTAAATTTATATGTTACATATTGAAATGTTCCTCAATGATCTCGGATCGTGAACACTTATAGGAAGTATCTCTTTCTACGTTCGTCGACGTCGGCAAAATACAAACGGATTGATGAATCGAATCTTCTGTCCACTAATGTTGACTAAATGTATTTAATAAAATAAAGAGTATGAAAAGAAAATAATAAATATGTAATATTTAATATTTACAAGAACAGGCGTATAATAAGTTCCATTGAAAAATAAAAAAAAAAAATATATAGGATAGCATGGGATCGAACCACCGATATTTCATTCGTGCTATTGGCTATTACGTATGATATGTGACAAATATTACAATAAAAAATTGATCATGTTATCCATACTACTATTTTGTATTAATTCTATATAATACACCTAAAAGAAGTGTAATGAGGAATACTAATAAAAAAAAAGTAAAAAAAAATATATAGGAAAGGATGGGATCGAACCACCGATATTTCATTCGTGCTATTAGGCTAGGTTGCAAAGCGAGTTGAAAACCGTGTTCAGATCGCCGATACAGCAATAGAAAAAGTAGACGACACCAGCGCTGAGGTGGCCAGCGCGAAAGCCAAGCAGCCATGCTACCTTGCAAGCCGTCCCGATTTTATACCGATGAAGTTATTGTAACTTTTTGAAGCGAAGAAGCAATGTTTTTTGATAAATCTTTATTTAAAATATTCTTTGTATCATTTCGCAGCGCGCGACAGAGCCCGATTTTGTAATTTCGCCTTCAAAACTTGATAAAAATACGTTTAAAAGTCGGAAATTTCTTTTTTTGGCAAATTTTCGGGAAAAGCGCTTTGTTATTCGATCGGTATACTTCTCCCGATTACGAAAAGCATAATCATTAGGTGATTTTCTCCTTATTTTGCCAGAAAAACTGGAAAAACTGTTTAGTAGTTCACTACTTCTCCGATGGTGTCACTAGTTTACCTCCTCCGCACCCTTAAGGCGATGCGGGACCTGAAAACTTTACCGACCGAGCAATCGAAACGTAGTTCTCTAATTATTTCGTTATTACAAGACAGATTGCAACAAAATTTGACTGGCACGTTCTACGTGTGCTAAAGAATGGTTTGTTGGAGCTACTTTTTCCAAAATCGTCAAAAAATTATAAAGATTAAAATTAGTTAAAGTGATCTCATTTTTCATTAACATAATCAGTTCTGTAAATTAAATGGAAAATCGGGCTCCAACAAACCATTCTTTGGTTCGAAAGGAACAAAACGAGTTATCAACGGACCGTGTACACTTTATTATAAAGAAGATATTTGAGAACTACGATTTCACTATCATTCTTGTGAAGATATGCCAAAATGGCGTACGTCCGAGCTCTAGTTTAGTTCAGCATTTTCGCTGCAGAGCGCAGTGCAGTCGTTTTCTGCGTTCGACCGCTTTATGCAAGCGACTTATGTACACTCACCGCCACACTCGGCTTCCGCTAGGGAAAAACACTAGCGAGGGGAAGGGTCCCCCACCGCCGACTCCCAGGATAATTCCTAAACTTTACAGGAATCTAAATTCGAACAATTATGTGTATCAATACGCGAAGAAGCAACCATATTTCAGAATCGAAGCATTCAGAAGCAAAAATTATATATAAAATGACATCGCATTGACAATTATCATTCTCGTCGGTTTCCTCGATCGAGATGGCGCCTCAAATGATAGATCACATGAACCATATCTTTCTTTCTTCGCATTCCTCTAACGAATTGGCAGAATAAAATTGCTGTAATTGTCCAAATTTGTCATTATACTTACCAATTTCCTACCCTAACTGTCTTGATACTGAAAATTATAAAAATCATAATCGATGTTCCGCGAGAAATGTAAAGCGACATCTTTCCGCCGGGAGGAACGCCGCAACTCGATCTGCCATTGGCTGACACCGAGGGAAGCCGACTTTGACGGACCGAATTTTCGGCTTCGCATAAGAGCCTCTCTCTCGCACTCACGGTGACGAGAGAGGGGCTCTTTTTTCAGCCTTCGAGCATCCTCGTCTTGAAAATGTGATTACCATGATCGCTTCTCCGGCACGAGATGGCGCCAAACGAGAAGCCACACAAATCATATATTTATTCTTTCGACGTTCCTTTAATAAATTTACAGAATAAAATTAGTTTAATTCTCGAAAGTTGTTAATAAATTTTCCGATCTCCTACTACAGGTTTCTAGATAGCGAAAACTGCAAGAATCATATGCGTAATATGCGAGATGGTCGGAAATGGGATTAGCATTACACATTTATTATTGCAATCTCCCATTATTTTATTAAGATATAAATAGCAATAAATGAGAAACAGCAACTTATAATAATTATCTACCAATGTTAAAAACTTTATGTTGTGCTAAACGCGTTTCTGGCCATCACACATATGCTGCGTATGATTCTTGCAGTTTTCGCTATCTAGAAACCTGTAGTAGGAGATCGGAAAATTTATTAACAACTTTCGAGAATTAAACTAATTTTATTCTGTAAATTTATTAAAGGAACGTCGAAAGAATAAATATATGATTTGTGTGGCTTCTCGTTTGGCGCCATCTCATGCCGGAGAAGCGATCATGGTAATCACATTTTCAAGACGAGGATGCTCGAAGGCTGAAAAAAGAGCCTCTCTCTCGTCATCGTGAGTGCGAGAGAGAGGCTCTTATGCGAAGCCGAAAATTCGGTCCGTCAAAGTCGGCTTCCCTCGGTGTCAGCCAATGGCAGATCGAATTGCGGCGTTCCTCCCGGCGGAGAGATGTCGCTTTACATTTCTCACGGAACATCGATTATGATTTTTATAATTTTCAGTATCAAGACAGTTAGGGTAGGAAATTGGTAAATATAATGACAAATTTGGACAATTACAGCAATTTTATTCTGCCAATTCGTTAGAGGAATGCGAAGAAAGAAATATGTATGTATGTACATATGTATTTATTTTCTCTTTGGTTACCGTTACACCTCCGAGATGGCGCTTAAGAGTATCAGGAGACTCGGTAGAGTCTCCACGCCAAGTAGTTTAGGCCGAAGGCTGCTGCGCCAACGACAGCGAGACTCTACCGAGTATATTATCCCGAAGCAGAGCGTTTTGAGCGTCTTGCAAAAAATAATTTGCTATTGCAGAAAAAGTACGCAACTGAGCTTCATTTTAATAACAGAATCTGGTTCGACTTGTCTTTCTCCTTCTTTTAAGCTCAAGAACGCCGCAATCGGGGCATTTATTTGAGATATTAACTGTTTTTCATCGAAAAATTTCAATCAGTTTCATTAACCACCTACGTCATGCTGACGTCAGTGTGGATCACACATTTTTGCTGCTAGAGGCGCTGTTAGCGCTGTGGCTTACGTTACGCACATGCGCCGTTACTGATATTCGCGTTGGTTCAACATCATGGCGTGCGATACTCTCACACGTTAAGATCGTATTGCGACGGCGCGCGGCATCAGCCGCGTCGCGGCGGCGAGTACAAACTTCAAAACGGTAGTACATCGGTCGCCTATGCATTATTTTGAATAAAACATTTCCTTTACTTACTTAGAAATTATAATCTTTATAAGTAATCTTCTTTATTTCATGAGAACAGAAGAGGAGTAACGATTTATTTTACTCTAAATAATGTAATGTTAATTCACACCACAAATTATCATAAGATTATTTCAAACAATACTTAACTCTTATCATACCTTACGGAAATAATGAATTGTCCGTCTATTTACTTTACACGCGTATCATAACGCAAGATCATACTGCTATTACACATGTAAAATATCTTTTGTAACCACTACCTCTTTTCGTTGCTTGCCATAATTTTAGGAGTATTGATGAGAAATTACATATATAGCGTAATTACAGTAATCAACTTAAAGTGGTTGAATTAATAGCCAATTAAAGTAAAATTAAACCGATTTAAGTCGTGTTTGGACTCATTTTAATTGGAAAATTCCCAACAATCCGTTGGTGCGATTTTCATTGAGATTACATGAAAATTATTACAAGTGAAATTTTCTTTACTGGATGCTCATTTGTTTTACTCGCGGCATCCCTTTGAGGTGCCGTAGCTCGACCGTCGTTGCTCGACGTATACCTATACGATCTATCTCACTTCCTCTCGTTATTATATATATTCTTTTACGATAAAATTTAGCCGAGCATCGCTGTACTGTGTTTTTCTTTATGCCGATGAACGACACTGCCCTGTTGCCATGAATTTCCCTAATGTCCATATGTTATCCGGTGCACGGTAGCAGTTCGTTAGCGAACATTCACCTGAACACATCTCTAGCGATTACATATTTCTTTTGCCATTTTTCTCAGCTTTGTAAGTGTTTCACACTATACATATTTACTTTAATTATTTTGTAAATCTTTTATTCTAATTTTTTTTTCTTCCTTATTATTTCCTTCTTATTTTTTTTTTATTCTTTTCATTATTTCATTTATACTTCTTCTATTTTCTCCTACTTACCTTTTTTTCTACTTACGTTGAATAAAATAATATAAAAAAGTTCTTATGATTATACACGTTTTACGCGTATCCAGAATAGGAGTACATGTACAAAATGCCTAATATGCCACAGTTACCAGATCATTTGCAGAATATTATCAGGCAAGGTGAATGGTTAGAAGAGACGTACATGAATACGTTTTATTATCTTGTGCAGAAGTATACTGATTTCCGCCCACAGGAAACATGGAAGTTACAGCGTCCCGAAAGAATAAATCCTATCCCACAAAAAGTACATTGCATGCAGAGTTGGGCATTATTCGAATAAAATTTTATTTGAATAAAGCGTCGAATAAAACTTTCGAATAAATTGTCGTTATTCGAAAATAACTGATAGTTTTTTATTCGAATAAAAGTTGCGAATAAAACGAAATTATTCGAAAATAGCGAATAATGGTTATTTAAATAATTCTTTATTCGAATGAATTTTTATTTGGAATAATTTATTCGAAGCAACGAATAAAGATATTGTCGGATGCCGATAGAACTAGTTAGAATGACTTTTTCCGTGTCTTCTTATTTTATGATTTCACGAAGGTGTCATGACGGGGATGAATCACGCTGATTCGTGGTGCACTGAGCCGATTGACTTGTTTATCCGATGTAAATCTTGAGACTTCTAACTAACTTCCTGGTGTCGTTGCTTAAGTACTACAGGTGGCTATGAGGGTGTGTCCTATTTTGAAGAAAATGCAAAAGTGGGGAAGGTGGTTCTGTCCGATGAAACAAGTGAAATTGTCGGGGGTTTAAACGTACTTGTCGGGAAGTCACGCCTTGTAGGGGAAGTCCAAATGTCATGGGTTAACGTAAGGTGTACCGTTATGGTCCGGGCGCGGATGTCCACCGCAACCCGGCGCGTCCCCAGGTGGCGGATAGGGGAACGGCCAACAGATATGTTGGTTAGCTGCGAAATAAGCATCCTACGGGTTGACGAATAAGCAGTCGCGGACCAAATGGACTAAGGGAAGGAACCCTGAACAATAAACCAGCCATGGACTCAGTTTCATCAGGTGTTTCGACTACGGTGCAGGGGCTCGGAACCCCAGTACCGGCGTCCGCTGTGGGTGCGAAAGCAGGCCCCCGGACGTCGTTATCCAACGACTGCAGTGCTACGCAGGTGGACCACTTGGCCTGCGTAGCATTAAATGCTACAAGCGAAGACGCGACGGTTGGGAACCCCACCGTCCGTTTGGAGCGCATCGCCGTTCCGAGGACACGGCCTCGGTCGCGCGATGCGAGCGGAGACCGGGACCGGTCTCCGGTTCGACGAGCAGATGGCGCGGAGAGGGTACGGGCTTCCTCCCTCTCCCGTCTTGCCACCGAACCTGGAGAGGCGAAGGAGGGAACATCGGGGGAGGGCCGCACAATGCGCAGCGGCAAGCGCTGCGCACCTCCCACCGACGAAGAGGAGGACAGCGATGCGGACTCGGACGCCTCGTTCGAGTCCGTGCGATCGACGACGAGCAGGGCGTCGTCGTCAATCGCCTCCTCGAAGAGAGGGCGGCCAATAACGACCGGAGAGACTGAGCGCCGCGCGGAAGCGGTGCTGGAAGTCGCGGAGGCGCGCCAGTTGGCGGCGGAGAGGAGGGAGGCGGAGGATCCCCTCGACCCTACGGCCCCCCCACGGCCACCGAGCAAGGGGAGCATTCCACTCCCCGACGAGGTGGCAGTGGCGCGGGAGCTTCGCCAGCGCCCGACAGCGGACGTAGCAGCCGCTGTCCTGGAGGCGCAGGCGAACATTGAGAGGGTGGCTGGGGTTTCCAAGGGCCTGAAAGGCAATCTTGCCCGGGCCCTGAGGGTGGCTGCCCTCAACACTCGCGCGGCGGTGTCTGAGCTGGCCACCAGGTCAGCCAGCGCCGCCACAAAGAGACTGGAGGAGGAGAATCTCCTCCTCCGCGGGCAACTGGTGGAGCTGCGGGCCGAAGTGGCCCGCCTCCGCCAGGAAGTTGAGGGCGGGCGCGCTCTGATGCCGCCGCCACCCAGGCCACCAACGCCGAAAAAGCTGCCGATTCCGTCGACGCCTCCGCGTCAAGCCGCGACGGCGAAGGCGGCGGCACCGGCTGCTCCAACGATGGAGCCCTCGCGGCCCGTACCAGCGGCCACAGATCTGCTCACGCAGATCAGCTCTCTGATCGACGCCAAGCTGGCGTCGTTCAGGAGAGAGTTGGGGCCGCTGGCGGGCCCAGAGCGCGCGGCGCCCATAGCCGGACTCCCTGCGCCGGCGAAGAAGAAAAAGAAGAAGGAGGACGGCTGGCCCGCTGTGCGTGCGGGCCCTAGTAAGGCGCCGAGCCCGGCAGCAGGGGAGGCCAAGACGGCACCCCAGCCGGTAAAGGCGGCGGTCCCTCGACCCCCACCAACGGAAGAGTGGGCAAAGGTGGTGGGTCGAAAGGAGCGACGAAGGGCCGCGACTGCAACAACTGCCGCCGCCACAGCCCCCGCCCGCCCGGACCAGGCGGGTAAAAAGGCCCCGGCCAAGGCAGGGGCCAGAAAGGAGAAGGACGGGAAGGGAGCAGCAGGACTCCCGAAGAAGAAGGCCCTCCCGGCTCGTCCCCCCCGGACAGCGGCCGTCACCTTGACGGTCCCGCAGGGGGGGAAGGTGTCCTACGCGGAGGCGATGGCGACCGCCAGGTCGAAAATAAACCTGGCGGACGTTGGCATCGCCTCCCTGAAGCCGAGGAGGGCGGCAACCGGCGGTCTCGTGCTAGAGGTCGCCGGCCCGGAGGGGGCAGCCAAGGCCGATGCCTTGGCGGCAAAGATGGCGGAGGCCCTGGAGGGAACCGGGGTGAAGGTGGCCAGGCCAACGAAAACGGCGGAGTTGAGAATCCGTGGCCTGGTTGATGGCATCACCCCGGAGGAAGTTGCGGAGACCGTCGCCGCGACTGGAGGGTGCCGAAAGGAGGACGTACAGACCGGAGAAATCCGGTCCTCTGCCTCCGGTCTTGGCACCCTTTGGGTCCGGTGCCCAGCTGCTGCCGCCAGAAAACTGGCAGTGGCCGGCAAGGTCACCGTCGGGTGGACCCGGGCGACGGTCGAGGCCCTCCAGGCCCGACCCCTACAGTGTTACCGCTGTCTCGAGTTGGGACACACCAGACAGCGGTGCACAAATGAGGCGGACCGCACGGGTCGCTGCTACGTCTGCGGCGACCCGGGCCACGCGGCGAGCGCCTGCAAGGCCTCCCCCAAATGTCCGGTCTGTGCGGACCGGGGGAGGCCCTCGGCGCACCGCCTCGGGGGTCGGGCGTGCCACGCCGGCGCCGCCAAGGCGGCTGGCAAAAAGAATACCGGGAAGAAGAAGAGGGCGGGGGCCAAGGCAGCGGCCCCCGCCCCAACGTCAGTGAAGGGCGCGTCAGCCCCCACTGAAACAGCAAGAGGTGGGCCCGATAAGGCCCCAGCGGCCGCCGCTCCGGCGGTCGCAATGGAGGTTGTCCCAGAGGTGGAGTGATGGGGCCCGCTGGCCCCGTACTCCAGGTCAACCTGAACTGCTCGGCCAGAGCTCAGGATCTGCTGATGCAGACAATGGCCGAGCAGGGGGCCGGGTTGGCCGTGGTGGCGGAGCCATATAGAGTCCCCAACCATCCAAGTTGGATGGGGGACTCCGCGGGCTCCGTCGCCACCCTCTGGGGAGGGAGGCCAGGTGCCCCGCCGTGTACGCTGCTGGAGCGTGGGCGGGGGTACCTGGCGGTAGAGTGGGAGGGTTTCGCGGTGGTGGCGGTATACGCACCTCCGAGTTGGCCCCTCGAGCAGTTCGAAGAGTACTTGGACGGGTTGGGGAGATGCGTCTCCCGCTGCCATCCCCGTCCGGTACTCGTCCTGGGAGACTTTAACGCCAAGGCCACGGCCTGGTCGTCTCCCAGGACAGACTCGAGGGGCATGGAGGTGCTCGACTGGGCGGCGGGACTGGAGCTCCGTCTGTTAAACACGGGCTCCGTCCACACGTGCGTGCGGTACAACGGGGGGTCCATCGTTGACCTTTCGTGGGCAACGCCCCCCGCCGCGCGCCGTGTTTCGGGGTGGAGGGTTGCGGAAGAGGTCGAATCGTTATCGGATCATCGATACATCGTGATCGACCTCTCCGCTGCCCCCCAAGCGACACCCCGACGTCGCCCGGGAGGACAGCAGCCACCACCGCGATGGGCGCTACGGCGCCTGGACCGGGATGCGCTGATGGCGGCAGCCCAAGTCGTGGCCTGGCCCGAACATCCGGCCGGGCCTGTCGACGGGCGGGTGGAAGCCCGATGGTTCCGGGGTGCTATGACGTCCATATGTGACGTCGCTATGCCCCGGGCCAGGGTCCACCCGAGGAAGGCGGTGTACTGGTGGTCGAGCGAAATCGCGGAACTACGCACGCAGTGCGTCCGCGCGCGACGCCAGTACACCCGTGCCCGTCGACGAAGACGACGCGACGAACATCGGGCTGCCCAGCTGTACGGGGACTACAGGGAGAAGGTAGTCGCCCTGCAGCTGGCCATCAAGCGAGCGAAAGCCCAGGCATGGAAGGATCTCCTCGGCTCTCTGAACAAAGATCCGTGGGGGCGCCCTTATAAGTTGGTGATGGGACGTTTACGTCCCTGGGCGCCTCCCATTTCAGAGAGCCTCGACCCCCAGTTTCTCGGGAGGGTCGTGGACACGTTATTCCCCCCTGGTGGGGAGTTGTCCCGACCCCGACCCGAGACGGAGGCACGTTACACGTCCTCCGACGTGGGGGTCACCGAGGAGGAGATGGTCGGTGTCATCCGCTGGCTCCGGGGCAAGAACACCGCCCCGGGGCCCGATGGGATACCCGGCCGAGCCTGGGCGCTCGCTTTGCGCGTCCTGGGGGGGAGGCTACGTTCCCTCTATGGGGAGTGTTTTATGTCGGGGATGTTCCCCGACATATGGAAGAGGAGTAGGATGGTCCTCCTGAGAAAGGAGGGGAGGCCTGCGGATTCTCCCTCCGCGTACCGGCCCATTTGTCTGCTGGATGAGGCGGGCAAGATGTTCGAACGGATCATTGCCGCCCGCCTCACCAGCCATCTGTCCCGCGTTGGCCCCGATCTGGCTGACAGCCAGTTTGGATTCCGAGAGGGACGATCGACCGTAGACGCGGTCGATCGCGTCAAGTCCCTCTCGGACAATGCTGTCAGCAGGGGCGGGGTGTGTTTGGCGGTGTCGCTTGACATCGTCAACGCCTTCAACACCCTGCCCTGGCCCGCCATAAGGGAGGCACTGGTACGTCACCAAGTGCCTCCCTACCTTCAGGCGGTGATCGGGGATTACCTGCGGGACAGGGGGATAGAATTCCCGGGCCGGGACGGGACGATGCGGAGGGAAGTGGACCGTGGGGTCCCACAGGGGTCCGTTTTGGGCCCGCTTCTGTGGGACCTCGGATACAACACGGTCCTGCAGGCCTCGCTTCCCGACGGCGCCACCTTAGTCTGCTACGCGGACGACACGCTGGTGGTGACCGTCGGGAGCACGTTCGGGAGGACCATCCGAAGAGCGGAGGTTGCGGTGGCAGCCGTTGTCCGGAGGATCCACGACCTGGGGCTGAGAATAGCCCCGGAGAAGACCGAGGCCATATGGTTTCACGGCCGGCCTCGGTCCAAGCCTCCGGCGAGGTCGTGGATCCTGGTAGGTGGAGCCAGTGTCGAGGTGGGTTCCCGGATGAAGTATCTGGGACTCATCCTCGACAGCCACTGGAGTTTCGAGGCTCATTTCGACCGCCTCGTCCCCCGAGTTGAAAAGGCAGCGGCCTCCATGGGCCGTCTGCTGCCGAATCTCGGGGGACCTGGGGATTGGGTGCGCCGCCTGTATTTAGGCGTGGTACGGTCCATGGCCTTGTATGGTGCCCCTATATGGGCACCGGCCGGGATGGCAAGCCGGCGCAACAAGCAACTGTTGCGTCGGCTGCAGCGGACGATGGCCATTCGCCTCGTCCGCGGGTACCGTACCACGTCCACTATGGCGGCGCTGGCTCTGGCTGGGGAACTACCCTTCGAGCTGCTCGCGGCGGTGCGCGCCTATATTTATAGGCGCAACAGCATTTGCCGCAGCGCTCGGGGGGCCCCGCTGGAGCCTGAGGCGGTCCAGGAGCTGGAACTCCAGGCCCGGGGACGCATGTGGGAGGTCTGGCGGAGGGAGTTGTCCTCCCACGCCAGCGAACGCGTCCCCGGGGCCCTCCTGCCGCACCTGCTAAGGTGGCGGGAGCGGCGGCACGGTAGGCTCACCTACCGTCTGACACAGGTATTCACCGGACACGACTGTTTCGGTGTCTACCTGTGTCGGATAGGACGGGAGGAGACGGCGGTTTGCCACCACTGTGGGGAGGAGGAGGACTCGGCGCAGCACACGCTGGAGGAATGCCCCGCCTTTTCAGCGCTGCGTCGAGTCCTCCGATGTGAGATTGGGGGAGACCTCTCGCTCCCAGCAGTAGTTGGGGCAATGCTGGAGAGCGAGAGGAACTGGAAGCAGGTGGCCTCCTTCTGCGAGGAAGTATTAAAGCAGAAGGAGGCCGCCGAGCGGGATCGGGAACGATCCGATCCCGCTCGAAGAACCCGGGGGCGGCGGCGTGTGCGGCCTGTGAGAGGCCGCGCCGTGGGACCCCCGGACTAAGGAGGGTAGCTGACGGCGGGGGATGGATCACATCTGGGGTCCCCCTTGTTCCCCCGCCGTCAGCAGATCGAGACGTGGTAGTCGACGGGAGCGGGGGGACGGCATGTTTTAACGCCGTCCCCCCGGGCGGCCGTATTACCCAGGGCGGGGGCCCTGAGTAGTGGATAAGCGGCCGCCGGGATGGAGCGGTGCGGGGCGCGGCCTCCCCGCACTGCGGAAACAGAGGTCATAGGAGGGGGTGGAGTGAACACCCCCTCCTCGGGACGCGGCCGGTCATCAAAGGATGACCGGCCATGGCGAGGGGGAGTCGCGGTTGTGTTCTCTAAGAGTTCCCGTGACTCCCCCGAATCCGCCAGAGGTGGAAAAGCGTCCGAAGGTCGCCGTGGAGGTTTTAGTGGGTCGAACCCCACACTACCCCTCTGTCGCTCCCCCGAGCGGCAGGGGGGTGTCTGACGATCAGATTTCCTCCACGTAAAAAAAAAAAAAAAAAAAAAAAAAAAGGTGTACCGTTATGGTACCGGGCGCGGATGTCCACCGCAACCCGGCGCGTCCCAAGTGGCGGATAGGGGAACGGCCAACAGATATGTTGGTTAGCTGCGAAATAAGCATCCTACGGGTTGACGAATAAGCAGTCGCGGACCAAATGGACTAGGGGAAGGAACCCTGATTTTAAACCAATTATGGACAGTGTTACGTCAGGAGTATCGATTACGGTGCAGGGGATCGGAACCCCAGTACCGGCGTCCGCCGTGGGTGCGCAAGCAGGCCCCCGGACGTCGTTATCCTACGACTGCAGTGCTACGCAGGTGGACCACTTGGCCTGCGTAGCATCCCATGCTACAAGCGAAGACGCGGCGGTTGGGACTCCCACCGTCCGTTTGGAGCGCATCGCCGTTCCGAGGTCACGGCCTCGGTCGCGCGATGCGAGTGGAGACCGGGATCCGTCTCCGGTCCGGCGAGCAGATGGCGCGGAGAGGGTAGGGGCTTCCTCCCTCTCCCGTCTTGCCGCCGAACCTGTGGAGGCGAAGGAGGGGACATCGGGGGAGGGCCGCAAAATGCGAAGCGGCAAGCGCTGCGCACCTCCCACCGACGGTGAAGACGACAGTGATGCGGACTCGGACGCCACGTTCGAGTCCGTGCGATCGACGACGAGCAGGGCGTCGTCGTCGATCGCCTCGTCGAAGAGGGGCCGGCCATTAACGACCGGAGAGATTGAGCGCCGCGCCGAAGCGGTGCTGGAAGTCGCGGAGGCGCGCCAGTTGGAGGCGGAGAGGAGGGAGGCGGAGGATCCCCTCGACCCTACGGCCCCCCCACGGCCACCGAGCAAGGGGAGCATTGCGCTCCCCGACGAGGTGGCATTGGCGCGGGAGCTTCGCCAGCGCCCGACAGCGGACGTAGCAGCCGCTGTCCTGGATGCGCAGGCGAACATTGAGAGGGTGGCGGGGGTTTCCAAGGGCCTGAAAGGCAATCTTGCCCGGGCCTTGAGGGTGGCTGCCCTCAACACTCGCGCGGCGGTGTCTGAGCTGGCCACCAGGTCAGCCAGCGCCGCCACAAAGAGGCTGGAGGAGGAAAATTTCCTCCTCCGCGGGCAACTGGTGGAGCTGCGGGCCGAAGTGGCCCGCCTCCGCCAAGAAGTTGAGGGCGGGCGCGCTCTGATGCCGCCGCCGCCAAGGCCACCAACGCCACCGATACCGCCGACGCCTCTGCGTCAAGCCGCGCCGGCAAAGGAGGCGACACGGGCTGCCCCTACGGTGGAGCCCTCGCGGCCAGCGCCAGCGGCCAACGATCTGCTCCAGCAGATCAGCTCCCTGATCGACGCAAAGCTGGTGTCGTTCAGGAGGGAGCTTGGGCCGCTGGCGGGCCCAGCACGCGCGGCACCCACAGCCGCTTTCTCTTTGCCGGCCAAACCGCCGGCAAAGAGGAAGAAGAAGGAGGACGACGGGCCCGCCCAACGTGCGGCGCCGCAGCCGCTAAAGGCGACAGCCCCTCGACCCCCAGCGGAAGAGTGGGCCAAGCTGGTGGGGCGAAAGGAGCGGCGACGGGCCGCGACAGTAGCAACGGCCGCCGCCGCAGCCCCCACCCGCCCGGAACAGGCCGGCAAAAAGGCCCCAGTCATGGCGGGAGCCAGCAGCAAACAGAAGAGGCAAGCGAAGGGTGCTGCTGGGCAGCCGAAGAAGGCCCCCCCGGCTCGTCCCCCCCGGACAGCGGCTGTCACACTGACGGTCCCTCAGGGGGGGAATATCAGCTACGCGGAGGCGATGGCGACCGCCAGGTCCAAGATCAACCTGGCGGACGTGGGCATCGCCTCCCTAAAGCCGAGGAGGGCGGTGACCGGCGGCCTCGTTCTGGAAGTCGCCGGTCCGGAAGGAGCGGCAAAGGCCGATCAGCTGGCGGCCAGGATGACGGAGGCCCTGGAGGGAACCGGGGTCAAGGTGGCCAGGCCAATGAAGAAGGCGGAACTCCGTTTTCGCGGCCTGGTCGACGCAACGACCCCGGAGGAAGTTGCTGCGACTGTCGCAACGGGTGGAGGGTGCCGGAAGGAGGACGTTCAGACCGGAGAGATCCGGTCCTCTGCCTCCGGTCTCGGCACCCTTTGGGTCCGGTGCCCGGCTGCTGCCGCCAGAAAACTGGCAGTGGCCGGCAAGGTCACCGTCGGGTGGACCCGGGCGACGGTCGAGGCCCTCCAGGCCCGACCCCTACAGTGTTACCGCTGTCTCGAAATGGGACACACAAGACAGCGGTGCACAAACGAGGCGGACCGCACGGGTCGCTGCTACGTCTGCGGCGACCCGGGCCACGCGGCGAGCGCCTGCAAGGCCTCCCCGAAATGTCCGGTCTGTGCGGACCAGGAGAGGCCCTCGGCGCACCGCCCCGGGGGTCGGGCGTGCCCCTCCGGCGCCGCCAAGGCGGCCGGCAAAAAGAAGACCGGGAAGAAGAAGGGGGCGGGGGCCAAGGCAGCGGCCCCCGCCCCAACGTCAGTAAAGGGCGCGTCAGCCCCCACTGCAGCAGCAGGAGGTGGGCCCGATAAGGCCCCAGCGGCCGCCGCACCGGCGGCCGCAATGGAGGTAGTTCCAGAGGTGGAGTGATGGGGCCCGCTGGCCCCGTACTCCAAGTCAATCTGAACTGCTCGGCCAGAGCTCAGGATCTGCTGATGCAGACCATGGCCGAGCAGGGGGCTGGGTTGGCCGTGGTGGCGGAGCCATATAGAGTCCCCAACCATCCAAGTTGGATGGGGGACTCCGCGGGCTCCGTCGCCACCCTCTGGGGAGGGAGGCCAGGTGCCCCGCCGTGTACGCTGCTGGAGCGTGGGCGGGGTTACCTGGCGGTAGAGTGGGAGGGTTTCGCGGTGGTGGCGGTATACGCACCTCCGAGTTGGCCCCTCGAGCGGTTCGAAGAGTACTTGGACGGTTTGGGGAGATGTATCTCCCGCTGCCATCCCCGTCCGGTACTCGTCCTGGGAGACTTTAACACCAAGGCCACGGTCCAGTCGTCTCCCAGGACAGACTCGAGGGGCAGTGAGGTGCTCGACTGGGCGGCGGGACTGGAGCTCCATTTGCTAAACACGGGCTCCGTCCACACGTGCGTGCGGTACAACGGGGGGTCCATCGTTGACCTATCATGGGCAACGCCCCACGCCGCGCGCCGTGTTTCGGGGTGGAGGGTGGCGGAAGAGGTCGAATCGTTATCGGATCATCGATACATCGTGATCGACCTCTCCGCTGCCCCCCAAGCGACACCCCGACGTCGCCCGGGAGGACAGAAGCCACCACCGCGATGGGCGCTACGGCGCCTGGACCGGGACGCGCTGATGGCGGCAGCTCAAGTCGTGGCCTGGCCCGAACATCCGGCCGGGCCTGTCGACGGGCGGGTGGAAGCCCGATGGTTCCGGGGTGCTATGACGTCCATTTGTGACGTCGCTATGCCCCGGGCCAGGGTTCACCCGAGGAAGGCGGTGTACTGGTGGTCGAGCGAAATCGCGGAACTAAGGCACGCAGCGCGTCCGCGCGCGACGCCAGTACACCCGCGCCCGTCGACGACGACGACGAGAGGAACATCGGGCTGCCCAGCTGTACGGGGACTACAGGGAGAAGGTAGTCGCCCTGCAGCTGGCCATCAAGCGAGCGAAAGCCCAGGCATGGAAGGATCTCCTCGGCTCTCTGAACAAAGATCCGTGGGGGCGCCCCTATAAGATGGTCATGGGACGTTTACGTCCCTGGGCGCCTCCCATTTCAGAGAGCCTCGACCCCCAGTTTCCCGGGAGGGTCGTGGATACGTTATTCCCCCCTGGTGGGGAGTTGTCCCGACCCCGACCCGAGACGGAGGCACGTTACACGTCCTCCGACGTGGGGGTCACCGAGGAGGAGATGGTCGGCGTCATCCGCTGGCTCCGGGGCAAGAACACCGCCCCGGGGCCCGACGGGATACCCGGCCGAGCCTGGGCGCTCGCTTTGCGCGTCCTGGGGGGGAGGCTTAGATCCCTCTACGGGGAGTGTTTTGTGTCGGGGACTTTCCCCGACATATGGAAGAGGAGCAGGATGGTCCTCCTGAGAAAGGAGGGGAGGCCTGCGGATTCTCCCTCCGCGTACCGGCCCATATGTCTGCTGGATGAGGCGGGCAAGATGTTTGAACGCATCATTGCCGCCCGCCTCACCAGCCATCTGTCCCGCGTTGGCCCCGATCTGGCTGACAGCCAGTTTGGATTCCGGGAGGGACGATCGACCGTAGACGCGGTCGATCGCGTCAAGTCCCTCTCGGAGAATGCTGTCAGCAGGGGCGGGGTGTGTTTGGCCGTATCGCTTGATATCGTCAACGCCTTCAACACCCTGCCCTGGCCCGCCATAAGGGAGGCACTGGTACGTCACCAAGTGCCTCCCTACCTTCAGGCGGTGATCGGGGATTACTTGCGGGACAGGGGGATAGAATTCCCGGGCCGGGACGGGATGATGCGGAGGGAAGTGGACCGTGGGGTCCCACAGGAGTCCGTTTTGGGCCCGCTCCTGTGGGACCTCGGATACAACACGGTCCTGCAGGCCTCGCTTACCGACGGCGCCACCTTAGTCTGCTACGCGGACGACACGCTGGTGGTGACCGTCGGGAGCACGTTCGGGAGGACCATCCGAAGAGCGGAGGTTGCGGTGGCAGCCGTCGTCCGGAGGATCCACGACCTGGGGCTGAGAATAGCTCCGGAAAAGACCGAGGCCATATGGTTTCACGGCCGGCCTCGGTCCAAGCCTCCGGCGCGGTCGTGGATCCAGGTAGGTGGAGCCAGTGTCGAGGTGGGTTCCCGGATGAAGTATCTGGGACTCATCCTCGACAGCCACTGGAGTTTCGAGGCTCATTTCGACCGCCTCATCCCCCGAGTGGAAAAGGCAGCGGCCTCTATGGGCCGTCTGCTGCCTAATCTTGGGGGACCTGGGGATTGGGTGCGCCGCCTATACTTAGGCGTGGTACGGTCCATGGCCTTGTATGGTGCCCCTATATGGGCACCGGCTGGGATGGCAAGCCGGCGCAACAAGCAACTGTTGCGTCGGCTGCAGCGGACGATGGCTATCCGCCTCGTCCGCGGGTACCGTACCACGTCCACTATGGCGGCGCTGGCTCTAGCTGGGGAATTACCCTTCGAGCTGCTCGCGGCGGTGCGCGCCTATATTTATAGGCGCAACAGCATTTGCCGCAGCACTCGGGGGGCCCCGCTGGAGCCTGAGGCGGTACAGGAGCTGGAACTCCAGGCTCGGGGGCGCATGTGTGAGGTTTGGCGTAGGGAGTTATCCTCCCACGCCAGCGAACGCGTTCCCGGGGGCCTCCTGCCACACCTGCAAAGGTGGCGGGAGCGGCGGCACGGTAGGCTCACCTACCGTCTGACACAGGTAGACACCGAAACAGCCGTGTCCGGATAGGACGGGAGGAGACGGCGGTTTGCCACCACTGTGGGGAGGAGGAGGACTCGGCGCAGCACACGCTGGAGGAATGCCCCGCCTTTTCAGCGCTGCGTCGAGTCCTCCGATGTGAGATAGGAGGAGACCTCTCGCTCCCAGCAGTGGTTGGGGCAATGCTGGAGAGCGAGAGCAACTGGAAGCAGGTGGCCTCCTTCTGCGAGGAAGTAATAAAGCAGAAGTAGGCCGCCGAGCGGGGTCGGGAACGATCCGATCCCGCTCGAAGGACCCGCGGGCCCCGGCGTGTGTGGCCGGCTAGAGGCCGCGCCATAGGGCCCCCGGGATAAGGAGGGTAGCTGACGGCCGGGGGTGGATCACATCTGGGGTCCCCTTGCTCGCCCGCCGTGAGCTGAGCGAGATGCAGTGTTCGACGGGAGCGGGGGGACGGCATGTTGAACGCCGTCCCCCGGGCGGCCGTGTTACCCAGGGCGGGGGCCCTGGGTAGTTGATAAACGGCCGCCGGTATGGAGCGGTGCGGGGCGCCGCCTCCCTGCACTGCGGAACCAGAGGTCATAGGAGGGGGAGGAATAAACTCCCCCTCCTCGGGACGCGGCCGGTCATCAAAGGATAGATGACCGGCCATGGCGAGGGGGAGTCGCGGTTGTGTTCTCCGAGAGTTCCCGTGACTCCCCCGAATCCGCCAGATGCGGAATAGCGTCCGAAGGTCGCCGTGGAGGTTTTAGTGGGTCGAACCCCACACTACCCCTCTGTCGCTCCCCCGAGCGGCAGGGGGGTGTCTGCCGTTCAGATTTCCTCCACGTAAAAAAAAAAAAAAAAGGTGTACCGTTATGGTGTCGCGAGCTGCTATCGTCCTTTGTCTATTGTCTTGACCGTGCTGATTACCTTTTTGGGGTGCGTCTGTTTGCATTGTGCAGGGACGGTCGGAGTTTTTGGGCGCTAATTAGATATTGGGGTTTTTCCGATGTAATAAACTGTAATGTCCCTCAGGCTGAGGGCCTCAGCTGCAGAAGGTAATCCCACCTTTGACTAATAAAAAAATTTTTGGAAAAAAATACAACCGACTTCGGAATACACTAAAAAGGACGAAATAATTTTAATTTATATTTCGGAGACGGCGCAAAATTAAAAATTATGTAAATGAAAGTTGTTGCTAATGTGAAAATATGTAAAAGGATTAAAGAATTTTGACTATTTCCAACGTAGAAAATTTTTAATTTTGCTTCACTACTAGGCTTCATCGATATCAGGCCGTATATACGTGAAATAGTACGTTTTTTGCAATAAACGTGGAAAAACACGAAAAAATGCATAATGTGTTTGTTGCGGGATCAGTTGAAAGTCATACTCTACAAGATGCAAAACGTTTCGATCCGATTGGTCAATCCATCATGGAGTAATCGGTGACCATAGATTACGATTTATTCTGAACGGTTATTCGTCACGAATTGCCGTCGAATAACGAATAACCCCACAGACTTATTCGTGACTAACGAATAATACTTTGCCGAAAAAAACCGTTATTCGTGATTGAAGAATAAATTCCAAGATTTTATTCGAGATAACGAATAATTCTTCGTTGAATAAAATCTTTATTCGTTATTCACGAATAAATCGGGTACCTTATTCGTTATTTTTTATTCGTTATTCGAAATAAAATTTGCCCAACTCTGATTACATGTAAGAAGGTAACGCCAAGTAGTTCAGGCACTACGAGCGGAGTACCTTTTTGCACTAATACACAATGCATTTCAATGTGGCCCTGAAAACGTCGTGATATCCCACAAAAAGTACATTACATGTAAAAAAAAAAAGGTAACGCCAAGTAGTTTAGGCACTGTGAGCGGAGCACTTCTTTGCACTAATACACAATGCATATTGAAAACATTTGGAAACTATTACATATTTTTTGAATTTTCTAAAAAGGTAATGGATATCATGCAAAACCAGCCAAGTATTGAGTTATATATATTTTTCTAAATATTTATGCTTGGCGTTTGGTTGCCTCGTTATAGCACTAAACAACTGTTTATAGTAATTAACTTTATACAAAGTCGATAATATGTTCACAGATTTGGAATAACGTAGATACAAATCATTTTTTTGTATCGCAACGAGGCAGCCAGACGCCAAGCATAAATATTTTGAAAAATATATATAACTCAATACTTGGCTGGTTTTGCATGATATCCATTACCTTTTTAGAAAATTCAAAAAATATGTAATAGTTTCCAAATGTTTTCAATATGCATTGTGTATTAGTGCAAAGAAGTGCTCCGGTCACAGTGCCTAAACTACTTGGCGTTACCTTTTTTTTTTACATGTAATGTACTTTTTGTGGGTTTTACTCTTTTTCTGCCCAACGAACGCTTATCTTCTATTTTACAAAATGTTCTTACATCTAAATTTTTTACATTTGCACCTATCAGTCTTATGTCTTATTTTGTACACTATCTTGTGTTCCCTATATAAACTTACTTACATATAAATACATATATATAAACATACACATATAAATATATATTTCCGTCCTATATGCCTAATTCTCTCTGTATGTATATCTATCTGTGGTCTCTTATATGCTATTATCAACTCACAGTGACATTCTATCCCTGTTTTTTAATTGTAATATCCTATTCTATACTTTGACCTGTTATTCACTATCTTCTACACCTTTGGATTAATTGTCTTTATCACATTTTATATCACATTGTCTTGACCATCTCCTTTCCCCTCTTCGTATCCTTCCTCATATCCCCTTCCCTGTTTTATTGATGAATGCTGCTATTATCCTTAGTTCTGGTGCCTTGTTTGTCCTCAGGATATTCATTATCGGTTCTCCACTATTGATTCCCAGTCTTTCCAATTGCCTCTTCAACGTTTCCCTTCCTTCCTCCCTTTCCGGGCATTGCCATATATTATAATGATCTATATCTTGCACCTCATATCCGCATTCACATTCTGCCGTACTAACCAGTTTCTTTCTTTCCAGTGACTCATTTAGATTGTAATGGTTTGACCTTATCCTACTTAACGTATTTATGGATTTCCTTTCCAAATTCGCCACCTCCATGAACCAAGGTACTTTTTTATCATTATTTGAAATTCCGCTGCTAAAGTATTTTACTCCCTTATACGTTCCTTCTTCTTCATTCCTGTTTCTTGATCTCCTCCATGCTTCCTCCTTCGCCACCCCTATTAGATCCTCTTCTGGAATTTTGATTTCTGTTAAGCTGCCCTCTCTGGTTTTTTCCTTCGCCATCCTGTCAGCTCTTTCATTCCCCTCTATCCCCACACGTGCCGGAACCCATGCTATTCCTATCTTATTTCCCTCTATTCCTGACTCTCCTCTTCTCCTATTACTCTCTTTCATTTGCTTTATTATTTTTTTAATCCATGGGTTTTCCCTCCTTTTGGTGTATCCTTTTCCTATTGCTCTGATTGCACTTTCAGAATCTGTCAAAATCAATGTTGCTACATCCCCAAATTCCCTGTCCGCTTTCTCTATTGCTCTGCTTATCGCGATGGCCTCCGTCCTGTAAATTGTCATTCTATTATCTACGCTGACACCTTCCTCACTCCATCTATTTTCCTCCTTCGTAATAATCCCTATCCCATTTGATATCCCTTCCTCCGTCCGCGACCCGTCCGTGTATATTTCTATACATCTTTCCCCCTTAAATTGTAGTCTCTCTTTTATTACGTTTACCAGCATGTGATCGCTGATGCAGTCATTTCTTTGTCTTATGCTCCCTTCTTCTATTGTTATCACTTTGTGCATCTCTATATCCTCTTCCTCCCACCCAGTTTCCATCCCTCTTTTGAAGATTCTTTTTTCTATTGCATCCGTTTTTACCCACGCCTTTATCATACAATTCCTCCTTAAAGCTTGGCTATTTCTTGATTCTAATAATGTTTTTTATATTATCTTACTTACTTCGCTCTTCTTCCTAGCTCTTTGTCTTCTGCTGTACCTTTCTGCTAGTAATTCTGCTCTTTGCTGTACCCTCATGACTCCTGCTTCTGCGTGCATTACATTTATTGGTGTTGTTACTCTGTAACCCATAGCTATTCTTAAACCTGTAACCGTTGTTTCTCGCCCACGGGATTTCCCTTGGCGATGGTTACATAATTTCTTTAGATACGAGTGTTTCTAGATGAATTAACCGTACGCGATTGAAATCGATAAACGCAATTTAACTATTTAGGATGTCAGAAAATGGAATTGATTAGATGGAGGGATTCGGGCCTCCAGGTACTGGATAGCGGGGAGTTCTGATCGGTTGTTGAAGAAGTTGGAAACAATTTATGATGTAAACGAAATATATTCTGGTGAAAATTAAGTTAACAAAATTTATATTCGGCTGGTCAACAATTCTGGTAAATGTAAAAGAACTTCGTGATTTGTACAGGCTTGATTACGTTTCGTACAGTCTTCCCGCGTTCGCGAATGCAAATGTCTTAGTCCTTTCTTCTGTCACACGTTCGCGTGAAAACGCGAATATTTCGACCTTGGTTGTGGGGAAACGGATGTTTATCGATATTTGCGCGCGATATTATTTCGGCAGATTAGCATATATATATATATATATATATATATATATATATATATATATATATATATATATGTATTGGTTAAAAATGAGAAAAACCGCGTTGCGATAGAACCACGCCGGACCATTTTCAACGCACAACGAGAAATAAGGGTTCGCTCTTTTGGACGAATGAAAAAGAAAATAAGACGCCTGCGTGAGGTCTCTGACTTCTCTCCGCTTCTTCTTATCCTGCTCTCTATAAACATATTATTACAAATATGTTGTGTGGCGGTTCATCGTCTGGGTACACAAAACAAGAAATCGAAAAATGTCGTAACACACAAAATGATTGAACACGCTCTCTATAAGGAGAAAAAGTCGTAACACACAATACTATTATGGGTATGAACGTAAACGAAAGGATTATACAAAATGCTGGAAATACGAAAGAAAAGGATCATCATCATCGATATGATGAAATATATTATTGTTATTGGTTTACCCGTCGTTGCGATCGATACCCACACAGGTTAAATCGAGAGATAGAGAGAACCGGGGTGAAAAAGTGGAAGAAAAACAGAAGACCCGCCGTCTGTGATCTTTTTCTGCTAAAAGCAGCCTGATACTCTGTTTTTCATTTTTATCATGGTGGTCTGCGTTGCGTGGTTCGCGTATTGTCGCAGAAACGTATAAAACGGCGCGACGGCAAAAAGGAAGAAGAATGTGTTAAAATGGGATATAAAGAGACCGCGCGGTGGCAGAGCGGCTATTACCCGCCGCCCCTGCCGAGGCTGTTGAACAGAGGTACTGTACGGTTTGGACATAAGAACGAGAAACCGTCGAAACTTTGTTTTCGCGACGCTCATTCCACCGTCGGCCTCTCGCACCTTGGTCGGGCGTGTGTTTGCGGGGGTACTCTCCACAGCTCCACCGCGTTGTTGTTTTTCTTCTTTGCTCCGTTGCGTACAGTTATATACTGTCCTGGTGTATATATACAATAATATATATATACGACGACGAATCCGATATCATTCGCCTATCTGAGGAAACGGCGTGTGGATCGGGGTCGGGTAACCACAACAAACCTATATCGAATCGAAAACTCACAATCGCGCGTTGATCGTGAGTCCCGGTGTGGTGTGGTTTGTTTTCGTTACGGCTTGCAAATACGGACCGGCTGTGAAGCGAAGATTAAAAGAGGAGTCGCGTGACACACAACACGAGGATAAATATGGTGATAAATTGCGGTTAAATACGATGTTGTTGTTTGTCGTCACCGTAGACTCCTCAATCGACGCCGGCCGCGAAGTCCGTTGCAACTTTTGCAACAAAACGAAAACAGTTATAACCACACGACGCGCGCGGGACTCTGCCGCGCGAGAGGTGCGTTCGTTCGATTATATCGAGAAAAATTTGTCGAGGCGTTCTGAGAGACCACACACAACAGACACATTGGTTAAATACGATTGGTTAAATTGGCATGTTAAAATTTTGGTGTTGGATCTCTCGCCCTCTGTGTTTTTCTCGAAAGGTTTTTGAATGTATTTCTTTACGCCCTACCGTCGAAAGAGAGGAGAACGAACTTCTCTCTCGACGGTATTCGTCTCAGGACGCACAATCGTGTCGTCGAGCTGTGTGCGCACAGCGAATCGCGCGTCGTCCACCGGTAGGATAAATTGAGGATAAATAGAGAAAAATATACCGGTGCGACGTGTGGCGACGCTCAAAATCCTCTCCTTCGGTGCGCTGGTTGGAGAGGCGTTGCGAGCAATTCTCAAATCTTGTGTTAAACAGAGAGAAAATTTTAGAACCCCGAGATGAAACTGAATTTATATAAAATTTACGATTACCCTGAACGGTGGATCACTTGGCTCGTGGGTCGATGAAGAACGCAGCTAATTGCGCGTCAACGTGTGAACTGCAGGACACATGAACATCGACATTTCGAACGCACATTGCGGTCCACGGATACAATTCCTGGACCACGCCTGGCTGAGGGTCGTTTACATAACCAAAGACTGCTTGCGTTGTCTCTCGCTAAACCGGAGAAAATATTTTTGTTACTCGCCGTCGTTTTCACCTATCCAACAATATATGGCGGGGGAGAACGTTTCGGAGCGTGGAACTTGAATTTTTCGAAAACGGAGAGATTTCAACGTACGAGCGATGGTTGGGTCGTTCATCGGCGTTTGTCGCGGAAAGCGGTGTGCGCTTGCAACTTGAAAGTGGTGTGGCCACGGGATATAAAGGAAAATAGAATGTTTAATATATCTCCGTTGGGGTTGATGGCGGGCGAAGGGAGAACAAAATCGCCGGAATCGCATTTTGGACTGGCGCAAGTGCTTTTAGCGGCGTGTGAAGTCTTTTCTCGTTGTGTTAAATGTTTTGTCGAGAAACGACCGCCCGCGAGGAGCACCGAGTCCTTGATGAAAATATTCTCAGGCGAGGTTTCTCCACCCTGTCTATCCCCTGGTGTATATTTTGTAACGTTCGATTTTTGTGGTCATATTTATTAGTAGAGTTAGACAGCACCGCTGTTGAGGAATTTTACCTCGTCCGCGCTCCCGACGTGGCCTGAAACGAATTTTTTTTTTGCTAAAAAAAAAGCGAGAAAGGTGTTTGGAGCTTCAACACGTTGTATGTTGCGTTGGTTAAAAATGGATTTTTACTGGTTAAAAAGTCCGATGGGGTGTGTGCGTTTATCTTGGTAAGAGTGCACATTAATTGGTTAAAACGGTGTTAACTTCTTGCAGTCCCAGGGGTGTGAATACGTTGTGTGTGGATAGGAAGGAGTTCTTTCCCCCGCGCTTCTTAACTAAATATATATCCTCCTTACGATCGCAGAAAGTTTTCTGTAAGACTGCGTCAAGGGAGAGAGAGAACCTTCTCTCTCCGCCAGCGAGAAAACTGTGTACGGGATTTGTAACGAATGAGGATTATTTTAGCGGAAGCGATCGGTGAGGGAAGGAACCACCTGTCGCCCGCGCGTATATCTTATCGCACCCTCCTTGGCGAGACTCTCGAGGTTTTCAGGATAAAGATAATTAAAAAGCACATATACCAGATAAAACATCGCCGCCACTCCGTCGTGTTATAAAAATCCATATAATATAAATAACAACGCCGCGCGTGCTAAAAGATAAGCTTCAAATTTGTTAAAATACACGAAGGAGAGATTAACTACTTCGTCGTTGTTGAGACAAGCGAGACCGCGCGTCAAAGTTGCCGGTCGTCCAGTCCCCGAAACGCTCTATAATATATATATATATAAGTGTTCCAACGAGAAAATCCGAAAGAGAAGAAGAAGCGGAGAGAGATATATTTTGGAGGGAAAGATGGTTATACAGAGTTTGGTTTCCCCTTGCGCTCGGAATTACATATGAAAAATCTGTTGTGGTGGAGGAGAGTGGTTAAACGAGAAAGACTGCGCCCCGCGTTGGCTAAAACGAGAGATAAACGAACGCGCGCGGGTCAGCTCTTTCTGGCTCTGCCTGCTGCTCTCAGATTTTCATATCCGACGCGCCTAAAGGCGAATAAAACCAACCGATCGAACCACAACCCACCGGATGTGATAAAAAAGATCTCTCTCTCTCTCTCTCTCTCTCTCTATCTATCTCTGGGATCGTTGCAAACGGATAAAATGGATAAAATATACATAAACGGACGGACGTTAAACATTGTGCCGGACGATTGTCGTCCAGCGGAGTGTCTCGTTTTGTACGTGATAAATGTGAATAAAATTTGTTAAAAAGGAACAAAAAAGTCAACAACGAAAACACGAAGGAGAAATGTGGGTAAAACGCGGCAATGAAATTTGCTGTCGTCGTTCCCCCATTGAACTCTTACTCTTCTTCTTCTTCCTCCTCCTTGCTTTATTTCTTCGTTCGTTCCTGTGCTCGTTTCATTTGATAAAATTGTTTTACAACAGAGAGAGGAATAGGATAAATTGCATTGTGGATAAATCGAAAAAGATTTTTTTCTCTCTGTTTGTGTGAAACCGAAAGAGCACGATTGCTTAACAAGAGCAACACGAAGAGAGAGTCTTGGGAGCAAGTTGTAGGAGAGGAAGAAAGGAGAGAGAGAAGAGAAGAAAAATGGGT
>OX030932.1:2410000-2565517 GCA_943735885.1 Stelis phaeoptera
CGCGAAGTCGGCAAATTGGATCCGTAACTTCGGAATAAGGATTGGTTCTGAGGAGCGGGCGTGTCGGGCTTGGTCGGGAAGCGGGTCTGGCTGACGTGCCGGGCCTGGGCGAGGTGAACGGTTGGCGACTTCGGTCGCGTCCCGGGATCCGAGCTCGGTCCCGTGCCGTGGCCTCCCGCGGGTCTTCCTTGCTGCGAGGCTTCCGTGGCGGTTTTACCGTCGTGGTCGCTTCTTCGGCCGCCATTCAACGTTCTTAGCTCAGAACTGGCAAGGACTAGGGGAATCCGACTGTCTAATTAAAACAAAGCATTGCGATGGCCCCCACGGGTGATGACGCAATGTGATTTCTTCCCAGTGCTCTGAATGTCAACGTGAAGAAATTAAAAAAAAAAAAGCGCGGGTAAACGGCGGGAGTAACTATGACCCTTTTTGCATCTAAAGAGAACAGGTGTTGCAGAACTCGTTACGAAGCTCTTTAACGTCCTGATGCTCCTAAACCACTACCCGGAGCCATGGAAGGTAAACAGGACAACGCTAATTCCAAAATCTGGGAAGGATCCACTTGATGCGAGGAACTGGAGACCAATAACGATTGGCCCACTTTTCGCACGGATCTTTTCAGGAGCGATGGACGCCAGGATACGCAGTTTCTCCACGCAATCATGTAGGCAAAAGGGGTTCGTTGCCGAAGACGGATGTAAATACAATATAGTTCTGTTGGACAGAGCTATATCTCGAATGAAGGCGGAGAAAGGGGCAGTTGTCAGCATCATAGATATCTCGAAAGCCTTCGACACGGTACCCCACTCCGCGCTGGAACCCAGCCTAAGAAGAAAACGGGCACCAGAACGTATAACGGGTATGATTAACAATATGTACCGAAAATGTAAAACAGTAATCAATTCCAGAAACGAGGAAAGAGTAGAAATCACGCTAAAGAGGGGAGTAAAACAAGGGGACCCGCTATCACCGCTCTTGTTCAACCTAACCATAGAACCCGTTATCGAGAAAATAAACAACTCGACGTCAGGAATCAAAATAGGCGACTCCAACCTCGCAGTCTTGGCATTTGCGGACGACATGGTCCTACTAGCCAAAGATGCCAAAGAAGCAAAGGACCAAATGGAAATATGGATCGACTATCTCGGAGGCCTAGGTATGAGTGTAGCTCTAAACAAATGTTCTTGCTTCCAGATAGCGGCAAAGAACAAAATGTGGTATCTCACGGATCCGAAAATACAGATAAACCACGAGACTATCACATGTGTAAGACCAGAGGATGCTTTCAGATATCTAGGTGTTGGATTGGAGCCCTGGGGCGGACTAAAGCGAGGCGAGGAATTACCAACCATCATACAAGCAGTCAGGAACGTAAAACGTATGAAGTTGATACCCCATCAAAAACTACAGCTATTACAGACCTACCTATTGCCACACTTCATCTATCGATTGATCGCGAGCCCACCGCATGGGACAACCCTGCAGAACCTTCACCATGCACTGAAACAAGAGATCAAGCAAATTCTGCACCTGACGCCATCAACGACCGATGGCCTCATCTACACGGCCAGGTCCCGCGGTGGGCTAGGATTTCCTCGTCTCGAGCATATTGTCAAACTGGCGGTATAACGGCACGCCGTGAAAACGGCGACCTCGAAGGACCCTGTCCTCAAAGAAGTAATGCAAGATGAATTGTTACAGAAAAAGCTGAAAACATACGCCAATTCTCTTAGAATGAACTGGCCAACGACATTGGAGGGGATAGAAGCAGCGCGGAACCGGTTAAAGAAAGAGGAAACGGACCGATGGCAGCAACTGATATCCCAGGGACAGGGCGTAATCGACTTCCGACAGGATAAAATCGGAAACACGTGGCTACGAAAGCCGACGCTCCTGAAGCCGTCGAGATTCATAGATGCTCTCAAACTCAGAACCAATACATTTGGGAACAAAACGACGCTAAAGAGAGCAAAGCAATGCGCGGAAGTGATGTGCAGGAGATGTCAGGCACGGCCTGAAACTCTGGGACACATACTTGGTAGATGCACCCACGTCAAACCGATGAGGATACGAAGACACGACGAAATAAAGGAGCTGATCGCAAATGAGGCGAGCAAAACGCGCACGGTATTTACTGAACCAACGGTTAATGTGTTAGGTGAGCTTAGGAAGCCGGACCTGGTGATTAAAGACCGGGAAAGGCTCTTCGTAGTCGACATCACCGTCCGCTATGAGGAACAAGCCAACTTGAGACGCGCACACCAAGAGAAGGTCAGCAAATACCGAACCACAGCGGAGTACATCAGACCAAGAACGGGATGCACCTAGGCCAAGGTACTGCCGATTGTGGTTGGAGCAAAGGGTGCGATGCCGAGAAAAACGCTACGGAATCTTCGGGAGCTCGGTATTTCGAAAAAGGACTAGTTGACTATCTCAATGATAGCGTTGAGATCGTCAATCGAGATAGCGAACGCATTTATCGATTACGACAAAATTGACTAACCCTTAGGGGTTTTCACGATATGATGCAATCTTAAACACCTTAGATACACGTATCTATAAATACAAATGCGCAAACTTTCCGGTTGCGGGCGTACCGAGAGGTATCCATGCAGCCAAACCCAATCTCTACTCCTACGGTTTAACATTGTAATTAACGACTCAGTCGGTAATGCGTTCGCTTAATGAGCCCTTTGGAAACAAAGGTGCGAGTCGTATGGCCTCTCCGAGAGCTAATCTCGGAAAGTGCTACGGCGGCAGAGCGGGTTAGATCGCATGCACTAACCTGGGCGGACGCCTCCACGTGGCTTCCCTGGTAACACGCTCCTACGGAGCGTGGCTAAGTCCGCTTTCCTTTCGAGAGGACTCTGTTCGGTCTAATTTTTCCGACCCGTTCCAGATTTGGCTGGGTTCGCTAGAAAGTAGACTTCCCCTATCGAAAATCAGGGTCGATAGAGACCGCCTTTCACACTTCCCTCCGTCTCTTTCTTTTTCTTTCTCCCTCTGTATTCTCTCTTTTTTCTCTTTCTTTTCTATTCTTTTCTTCTTTTTTCTTCTTTTTTTCTCTCCTTCTTTTCTCGTCCTTTTTCTCTCTTTCTTCCTCTTCACCTTCACTATTCATCACTTCTCTTCTCTTTCTTCCCCTTCTCTATTTTCCCCATCTGCCCCCACCTCCTTCTTCGCTATTTTTCCCTCACTGCCCCTGCTTCGCGTAAACTCTCAAACCCAACGGGGGGGATTAAACCCCGGAAGTACACCCACTTGTACATCGTGCAAGTGGGTGCAGAGCCTACCAACAACCTATGACCCTCTATTCTTTTTCTTTTCTATTCTTCTTCTTTCTTCTTTTTCTCTCTCTTTCTCCTCTCTCTTCTTCTTCTACTCTCTCTTCCCTTACCACCCCGGCCCCTTGTTAAGTTTTAAGCCCAACGGGGGGGATTAAACCACGGAAGTACACCCACTTGTACGTCGTGCAATTCGGTGCAGAATTTAGGCGTAGTTACAGGGTCGGTGACGCGTAATACAGACCTCTCGTTTGGTCCCTCAGCCTCTCCGGACCAAGTCGTACTCATACCTCCTCGTGGTACCCGGCGGTAACGTGCTCATCTAGTGATTACTGGATGAACACGGCTAAACTGAGTACGACGACACAGGACCTTGCGGGCTGCCATCCCTCTCGGCCCTTATTAAGCTGGCCCTAAGACAAACAACCAAGCCTCGGATGCACCTAACCGCGGTGGGCCCACTGGCTCGTCCGCTCCAGCTACCCCTTCCCCATCGCAATCGACCCAAGCCAACCCGCCTGTATCGGGCCCTTCATCTTTCTCGTGCGAATTTCCTGGCTGTACTTGTTCCTTTGAAACTTCGAGAGGTCGAGGTGTCCACCATCGCAAAGCTCACCCTGACTGGAATGACTCACGCTGTAACGTTCCTGCCAGAAAACCTAGGTGGAACGACGAAGAGGATGCCATTTTGGCACGTAAAGAAGCTGAGCTGACCAGATTTGGTGTGAGATTCATGAACCAGGCGCTGCATAAGCTTCTTCCTGAAAGATCCCTAGAGTCCATTAAAAGTCACCGTAAAAATCCGAATATAAGAGGAGAGTCCTATCTCTTCTGGATACTGCACCACCGACCATTCCAGATATTTCTCCAGTAGCTCGCAATTTAGATCAACCGGATACACAAGACATTGCCGATTTCTTGTCCCAACTGCCTTCATCCCACAGTCCCGAGTTTAAACAGCCCCTCCTTAACAATATATGCGAACGCGTCCGCCTTGCATCGAAGGATGAAACCTTCGAAAAGCTCAGCATATATTTGAAATCCATCTTTCCTGCTCCATCTCGAACCAAATAGACCCGGAAACCTAGACAGATCAGATGTCTTTCGAAACGGAAACAGCGGCGCGTTGACAATGCCAATGTGCAGGACTTATGGTGGAAAAATAGATCACGCTGCGTGAGTGAAATCTTAAGCGACGTAGGAACTGTTACCTATCCACCTAAAGAACACATGGTCAATTTCTGGACTGCTATTATGTGCGATGGAACTGATGTCTCTCCGGGGGTCTTGCCTTGTAATAACATTCTGTCAGACCTGTGGAGACCTATTTCAACCGAGGAAATTAAGCGCGCATACTTAAGGGGGGGGGGGGGGGGGTAAGGCTAATTCGGTGAGAAAATAGCATATCTTTAAGAATTTTTTTAAACGCTACAGATAATGAAAATTTATTTAATTAATTGTAATGTGATAAAACAACATTTGAACTATATTTTTCTAAATTTTCAAAACAAAATATGTATAAATAAGCCATTTTCAGCAAATTTTCGCAAGCGCCTCAAAAAAAAGTTATTCTGCGGTGAACTTTATAACTCATCACTGGATCATCTGAGATAAAAAAATCAAAATAATTTTATTAGCTAATAAGTTTCTCAAGGTAACGCTGTCGAGTTTTCTTTTTTTTATTAATTTTTAAATTTTTGGTAACACTTGGAAGTCAAAACATCGATTTTTGCTAAGAAAATCGACAAATTTATTACTGTAAAATAACTAATAATTATAAAAAAAGAAAAAACTCGACAGCGTTACCTCGAGAAACTTATTAGCTAATAAAATCATTTTGATTTTGTTATTTCAGATGATCCAGTGATGAGTTATAAAGTTCACCGTAGTTTCTCGAGGCGCCTGCAAAGATTTGCTGTCAATGGCTTATTTATACATATTTTGTTTTGAAAATTTAAGAAAATATAGTTCAAATGTTGTTTTATTATATTACAAATAATTAAATAAATTTTCATTATCTGTAGCGTTTAAAAAAATTCTTAAAGATATGCTTTTTTTTCACCGAATTAATCTTACCCCCCCCCCCCCCCCCATTAAGGAACGGTTCAGCGGCCGGGCCTGACGGTGTCTCCGCGACTACTACGGAGTGTTCCACTGGGAGTACTCGTCAGGATTTTTAACCTATTCCTTTTCTAGGTAAGGTACCATCCTTTCTCCTTGAGTCCAGGACGACCTTCATTGCCAAGAAAGCCGGTGCCCATGAATCTGACGACTTCCGCCCGATTACCGTCTCCTCGGTATTGCTGCGCTCTTTCCACAAGGTCCTAGCGAACAGACTTTCTAAGGCCCTGCCTTTTGACCATCGGCAGCGTGCCTTTCGCTCTACCGACGGATGCTCTGAGAACATCTTCCTCCTCGACATTGCGCTGCGATACCATCATCGAAAATTTGAGCCTCTTTTCCTCGCCTCTCTGGATGTCTCAAAAGCTTTTGATTCATTCTCCCACAATGCGATTTTTGACACCTTGATGTCACTCGGCGTACCTAATATCTTCGTACACTATCTGCGTCATGCCTATATGACCGGTACAACACGTTTATCGTGCCCGGATTGGAGTTCTGATCCCATCAGACCTAGACGTGGTGTAAAGCAGGGCGACCCGCTTTCCCCTATATTATTCAACCTAGTGTTGGACCGTCTCTTTAAGTCTCTTCCAGCCGACATTGGCGCAGATATAGATGGACTTAAGATCAACGCTGCTGCTTTCGCTGATGACATAATTCTTATGTCCTCTGCAGCAAGAGGCTTGCAGATGCTACTTAATACTTGCGTATCATTCTTGTCACAGTCGGGACTCTTCATTAACACCGGTAAGTCTTTCACACTGACTATTAGATCAGTCCCGCATATTAAGAAGTCGATCGTCGACTCTGAGGTCATCTTTTCAGCCGATGATCGTAGCCTTCCGGCGTTGAAGAGAACCGATCAGTGGACCTATCTCGGTGTCCCGTTTACTCCAGAAGGTTGCCTTTCTATTAACTCGTCAGCGACGCTATCTACGAAAATACACAAGCCAACGAGAGCTCCGCTTAAACCACAGCAGAGGCTGTTTATTCTGCGCGTTTATATCATACCTGGTCTGTACCATCTATTATCTCTAGGAAATGTCAAGCTCGGTGTACTTGTGAAAATTGACAGGATTATCCGTGCCGCAGCTTGGAAGTGGCTATCCTTGCCTAACGATGCGCCCAACGGCTATTTTCACGCGACTATAAACGACGGCGGTCTTGGCCTTCCATCACTACGCTGGTCATTACCTCTTCACCGTGTGTCTCGTCTGAAGAATCTGCCGATAAGTACACAGGCCTCTACAAGCGCCTCTGGTCAATTCCTTGCAGAGGAGACGCAGTCAGCCTTGAGATTGCTCAATGACCACGGCACCGTCTATGATACGAAATACAAGGTGAATAACCGATGGGCTGAACACCTGTACCGTTCCGTTGACGGCGCAGCCCTTAAACAATCTCAGTGTGTGAAAGGCCAGCATGACTGGATAGGCGATGGAACACGCTTTTTGTCGGGCAAGGATTTTGTTAACGCATGCCGCGCGAGAATTAACGCCTACCCTACCCGTTCTCGCACATCAAGAGGACGATATGCGGATCGCAAATGTAGAGCCGGCTGTCTCGCTGTGGAAACACTCAATCACATTGTGCAGCACTGCCACCGCTCCCATTCCGCTAGAATCAAGCGACATGACGCTATAACACGATATGTCGAGCGTAACCTCAGGGCATCGAGGTACGCTGTCGACAGAGAACCACATTTTAGCACCGATGTGGGACTGAGGAAACCTGATCTAATAGCTTCCTCCGGTTCCACAGCATTCATTATCGATGCCCAGGTTGTCAGCGAGCAATCGTGTCTTAAAAGAGACAAAAGTTCGGTACTACGGAGAACACCAAGACCTATTACGGCAGATCAGGAATCGCTATAGCTGTACCGACATACGAACAGCATCCTGCACAATGACGTCGCGCGGTATCTGGTCCCCTCAATCGGTAACGGGATTACAGGAACTAGGACTTCTCAGGAAGAGCTATATAAAGGTTCTGGCCTCTCGCGCTCTGATTGGAACATTGCCCTGCTATAACATCTTTAGCACAACAACGCGCGTACAGTTCCCACTTACTGGTGTTGGTTAGGCACCACAACATCGGGAAGATTGTGCTGCCTGCTTTCAGGCATAATGTCAGGTGGTGTATGGACCGCTTGCGGAAGCACCACCCGATAAAAAAAGGAAGCCAAATGCCTCGACATCTAATTAGTGACGCGCATGGATGGATTAACGAGATTCCCAATCTACTGGGTCCTAAAAACCTCAGGGTGCTAAAGGGTCAAACAACCCACCTACGGCCCTGAAAGGTGTGCCAACCCCACCTCCTCGTGGTAGGAACCGATCAACATCGTTTTGGAGGGCTTCGCGCCATCGACGGTGGCTAACGGGGCTCTGGCCGGGCGAGAGTAGAGGAGGTTGTGCTAAACGAATGTTAACGCATTATACCGCAACAAGTGTTACGATGAGTCAAATGTCATAGTTACCAATAAAATTGAACTCGAACCGAGCCTGCGGGCGATGACGATAAAGTGGCAAGAACCGTGAAAGCGGCCCGGACCTAGGTGTCACCTGTCTATCGGTCGGCAGCGTGGCATCCTGAGCTGACGCGATGATGATAAACAGAGTCCGGGCCCTTGAGGGTAAACAAATGCGCCAACATAACCACGGCAACCATGCTTTTGCTGCTCACCCTCGGGGAACGCTTCGGCGCTTCTGAGGAAGGGAGATCCGTGTTGCGGAGGGTGTAGGGTGTGGCCGTTCTTGGAGGGTACGAACGGACGCATTCTCTCCTTACCGCCGTTTCTCCTACTCCTTCGGGAGTCGTCCTTACGGACGTAGAAATGTGTGTACCGCTGTACACTACGGGCCCGCCTCCTCGTGGTTCACCGTGGGCACTGCGCTCGCCAACAAATTGGTGAATGACTGGTTAAATGAGAGAGAAAACGTTGTGTGAAACAAATGGCGTTCGCAGTGGCTAAAGGACCCGTCCGCTAAATTTGCGAAGCGGCATTGCTAGATTTTCCCATCGCTCGTCTCCTCTTGGTGACGCCCGATCGTTGGGGAGTGGATTTGTATTTTGTTAAATTTGCTTATGCCGACAATGGCGAGGAAGCACAGCAGAAGTCGCCCTCGAGGTGGCCTGCTTTACATTAACTCTGTCCCTATTAACTTTCTAGCGAAACCACTGCCAAGGGAACGGCTTTAGAGAGTCGTAGTTACAAGGACGGTGACGCGCAATACAGGCCTTTGGCCCTTAGCCTCTCCCGTTCTTTGCTGCACTCCTACCTCCTCGTGGTCCCACCGGTAACATGGCTGCCGCTGGCAGGGGTTTCTATAGCGCTACCCCTGCCAGCGGCAGTCATGGCTAAATGGAGTGCAGTATCGGCACGGCAACATCACAGAGCCCTGCCTAGCTGGCTTAACATCAAGCCTGGAATGCACCATTGTGCGACTATCAGCACACATAAGTTGCATTTGCAACAATGGCACAACAAGCGCTGTAATTTATTGGCGAATCATCTGCCTCTATGGTGCTTTAACACACGTCACCGTCTAGCCAGTATCTTGCTATAATTTATATATGGGTATGGCGACCCTTATACGCCCATTAGTCTCCTTGTGGGACAACTAAACATGAACGTTTGTGAAGGTGAAGCCTCGGAGGCGGGTGGTACTATGGACCCCGAAGTACCACTCGCTGCGGAGTTAATCGCAAATGAGCTAGGGGTAGCCGGCGGCGTAATCGTTGTTCCTGGTACGTCGCAGGCCGAGGGCCATCCCTTAGAATGGCAAGGGAACATCACTGAAAGACGCACCACGCGAAGTATGAATATACTCGAGCACGCGAACTATACCATCAGAGTATCAAACGCAACCCAACTGCCTTGCCCTAAATGTAGGGATTCTGGTAAATCTCTTCTGTTCCAAAATGCTAGGAAGCTATCAGATCATTTTACGCTAACGCACCCAGAGATGAGAGCTCGCTGGGAATGCGCTAGATGCAATAAGGTATTTGATACGGCGCACGGATGGGCTGTTCACCATCTTAAATGCAAAGGCCCGCCAAAAGCCGTTAACTACCAATATCAGTGCGAGCAATGCTCCGCCTCTTTTGCTACCAAGGTGGGTCTATCGCAACACGAGAGGCACGAACACCCAGCTTTGCGTAATTTTAAAAGAATAGCTGCCGCCAATAGTGGTGAAACAGAAAGGAGAGGACATGTATCTAAATGGACAGAAGACGAGACTAGAATATTGGAGGTGCTGGACTCTAAATATAGAAACGACCCAAATATTAACCAAATAAATAAACATATCGCACAGTTTATTCCAAACAAGACCTTTAAGCAAATCTCAGGTAAAAGACGTCTATTGATGAAACCTGTAGCGGAAGTCAACCTTGACTCGACTCTGGCAGATTCCCAAGCAGCAAGTGGCGAATCAGCAATAATATGTGATCCGGACGCAGCAAATACCCCCTCTCCTGAGGAGGATGCCACTCACGAACCTCTTCTTCAGCAGTCAATAGGCGCAGCTACTTGTCCAGATAATTGGACAGCAATACTTAATGAAATTAAGCAGTGCGCTGAGATGCAAAGACAACAACATGAAATCCTTGATAATATTGCCAGGCAAGCAATGTCGCTGCATATCCGGACTAAGCCACTACAACAAAAAGCCAGAGGGCAACGAACAGATAAAAACAAAAATAATAATAATAAAAAACAACGCATGGAAACCGACAGCACAAATAAAACGAGAGAAAGGCAATTTTAGTTCGCGAAATGCCAAGATATCTATGCTAAATGCCCTAAGCGCCTAGCTGATATGGTCGCCAGTAACGACCTTTCCTTGTTCGAAGCTACACAACCACTACCAAAGGCTGATGTTGAAAAGCTCTACGGTGAGCTTTGGGGCCAGCCAGGGCCGGAAGTTGCTATCAGAGTTCAATCTGAACCCAACGTAGACGCGAGTACAGTTTTCAGACCATTTACTGCCGCCGAGGTCAAGAAGAAGGTAGATAAAATATCCGGAACATCCGCTCCTGGCCTGGACAAAATCAAGAAATATCACTACGAACATTAGGTGCCGATGAAATCTTAGCAGCGTATTTTAATTTGATGATCTAGAAGGAATACTATCCTGATGAATGGCGCAGAAACAGGACGGTACTCATTCCGAATCCCGGCAGGAATAAAGCCGATGTGAAAAACTGGCGCCCATTAACTATCAGCTCAACGCTTGTCAGAGTGTTATCTGGGCTTATCGACGCACGAATAAGGTCTTGTATCGTACAACACCCGCGACAAAAAGGATTTACACCTGTGAATGGCTGTTACGCGAACATAACCGCATTAAACGCGGCAATAGAAGCAGCCAAAGCAACGGGCGGTGTATTTATGGTAGCGGATATAGAAAAGGCATTCGACACCGTGCCGCATGCTGCTATCGAAACTGCGCTATTAAGAAAAGGCTTACCGCATGCTGTGGTGCGCTATATACGTAGCATGCAAACAAATTGCACGACAGTTATTAAAACGCAGAATGGTGATGCAGCAATCGAAATGCGTAGAGGCGTAAAGCAGGGCGATCCTCTCTCGCCTTTGCTCTTTAATCTGTGTGTGGAGCCAGTGTTAACCGAGTTGGATGAGACTGGCGGAATCCAAGTCGGTCAGGCCCGAATACCGGGCCTCGTATTTGCGGATGACGTGGTCACGTTGGCAGCAAACGACAAAGAAGCCGAGCGGCAGCTTGAAATACTACACAGCTATCTATCTAAGCTTGGTATGAAACTGTCGATAAACAAATGTTCAGCGTTTCAGTTTGTTCCTGGTAACAAAACTTGGTATGTAAAGGACCCTAAGCTGAGCCTTGGTCTGCAACAGGTACAAGCTGTGGCAACGGAATAGGCCTTTAAATACTTAGGTATTAAAGTCAGCCCTTGGCAAGGTCTTCTAAACGGGTTTGAAAATCAAACTTTCGAAGACATGATACGACGAGTTCGGCGACTACCACTCAGGCCTCTACAGAAAATTGAACTATTAAGAACCTACTTGATTCCAAGGTACATGTATTGTCTCATAATTAAGCCGCCATGTCAAGGAGTTCTCAGAATGATCGACACCACAATTCGCACACAGGTCAAAGAAATTTTACACATTAGTCAATCGACCACGACAAACTTCCTATACACACCAACCAGATCTGGAGGGCTAGGCTTACCAGAAATTGAAAAGCATGTACTGATAGCAGCTCTACGCAATGGTATTAAGGCCATAGCCACAACTGATGAAGTGATGCAGGAAGTTATGCAGAGAGAGTTTGTGGAAAATAGGCTTGAAAAATATGCTGCGTTGCTGAGGCTAAATTGGCCTGTCACTTTGGAGGACATCGACCAGCTTAAAGCCAGAATAAAAAGAAATCGAATATTCGGCTGGGCCAGGGACCCTGCACAAGGCCAAGGCGTCCTTGAATTCAATGACGATCCCGTCAGTAATGTCTGGCTGAAGCAACATAATCTGTTGATGCCGTCGCGTATCGCTGACGCGATAATGCTACGAACCAATACGGCTGGTAATAAGACGGCACTGAGTAGATACACTGCCAATCTCGATGTCAAATGCCGACGCTATGGCGAATGCAGAGAAACACTCGGCCATATTTTAGGTCTCTGTATTGCGACTAAAGACGCGCGCATCCACAGACACAATGAGATTAAAGATCTTATCAAGGAGCGACTTAGCGCGATGTTTCAAGTGCTGGATGAACCATCGATCAGTGTTTCTGGTGAGTTGTACAAGCCCGACCTCGTCGTTGATGCGAATGAGGAAAGTGCTCTTGTGCTCGACGTCTCCGTCCGGTACGAGAAGAGCAACTACTTAAAAGAAGCACACGATGAGAAAGTTCGAAAGTATGCCAGGATAATGCCACGAGTTCGAGAGATGCTTAGACAGCAGAAAGTTAGAGTGATCCCAGTGATTGTGGGTTCGAGAGGAGCACTTCCGAACACGACGAAAACCGAGCTCAAACGACTAGGCATACCGAAGAAGGACCTAATAACAATTTCGATGATAGCACTAAGGAGCTCCATCGAAATATACAATAAATTCATCGATTACGGCTGACGAACTCCAGGTGAAATGAAATGACGATCGCAGCTAACTATAATTTTAATCATTAAAGAATTTTAGCATCTAGTAAAATTAATTTTAACTATTTTACTGTAACGGCATGTCTACTCAGCAGCTTGGTTAATTTTATTTTATTTTTTTTTATTTTTAATTTTTTCTACATGCACTCACACTTATGTATGTAATAGATTTTATATACTGACATACTCAGCCATTTTTATTTTTACCTGTTAGACTATAAATATACATTGTATTTTCTACTTCTTTTCTTCTCCTCTCTTTCTTCTTTTTCTTTTTTTTTTCTCTTTTTCTCCTTCTTCTTTACTTCCTCATTTTTTCCTCTCTTCTTTTTCTTTCTTTATCTCTTCCCTGTCTTTTCTTCCTTTTCTTATCCCAAATTTTAATCCTTTTCTATGGCTATTTTTAGTCATTTTATATTTTAGTATTGCATGCCATGTGCGGGGCTATACCGCACGCAGTCCGTTCACACTTTGTGCTGAGCGCAAGATACTAGCCAAATGCCTCGTCATCTAATTAGTGACGCGCATGAATGGATTAACGAGATTCCCAATCTGTCCCTATCTAGAGAGACGCCATCTTGGATTTGTCGAGGACTGACGCGCTTCACGTCGCTCCGCAAATTTTATTGATTTCTCCGGAAAAACTCGAGTGAAATACTCTCAGCTTGTTTCTGTGTGTGCAGTTAGTACCTGTGATCGTCTAGAGACATAAAGTTCTGTGAAATCTGTGTCGGAAGAGTGGAAAAGTGTGGAAACCAATACCTGGCTCGCCGAGTCAGTCGTGGACAAACGCCCATCGCTTCAATCACCGTTATTCCCGCACTGACTAGCGTTCCAGTGAAACCCAACAAAGTATAACACCGCAGGAAGCGCCAAGCTTCTAGGGAGGCCCTGGATTGCTGTGAAAGGTAAGTGCTCAGTAAATAATTGTCATATTTCAGCATTTTTTCAGAAGATATGTTAGACCGCCATATTGGCAGCCATATTGCATCGCTGCACTCAAGCACCACCTGAAGCGCCGATGCTGTAACCACACGCTGTTCGTTGATTGGACGGCACCAACGGAATCAAGACAGGGATACACTCGATCAGCGGTTGGCCACCACTCTTGCAACCAACGTGGCGTCTAAACGGCGCCGCGTAGTTTGAATATATTATGACGACCCCCGAGACCGCACCTGAAATGGAAGCTGAAATGGAAGAATTCGTTCAAGTAAAGAGGAAGGCCAGGAAGAGGAAAGAAGAGTCTTCAGATAACTCAGACTCTGAAGCACTGAAGCGAATTACGCGTCGGAAGAGGAAGCCAACCATCCGAAACTCAAGTGAGGAGGACACAGTAGTTTGCGTGGAGGAACCAAGAAGCAATGTACTTGTTGGCACAGCAAAACAACTTCTTATGCTCCTGAACGAAGTGCGCAGCTACGATGACCTGAAGAAAGCCAAAAAGCTCGCAGCAAAACTATGCACGTTGGCATCCTGCGCTGAAAAGGAAAGGGCAGTACTGAAACAGACGGTCAATTCAGCTGAGATGATTGACAAGAGGTTCGAGGCAATAGATGCTACCCTCAACAGCGTGGTAGGAACCATAAAGCAGCTAAGTAATGCTCAAAAACAACAGCTGCAGATGTCCTACGCTGAGAAGCTGAAAGCTAAGACAAACGCCAGCCTGGAGGCTGCGAAACGGACGAAGAAGTACGTCCTCACCTTCTTCCCAGAGGAAGACAGCAAAATAGCCGACAGCAGTGAAACCAAACAGGTCATTCTATCGTCCGTTGCACCAACGAAGGAGAAATTGAAGATAGTGAATGTCTGCAAAATAAATAAGAAGGGCGTTCTTATAGAAACAAAAACAGCGGAGGACTTAAAAAGCGTACTAGAGAATACCAAACTAAAAGCTGCTGGGCTAACAGTTGGCCTTCCTGAAAAGACGAAATCGAGGCTCATTATTAGGCGCGTACTAACAGAACTCGAAGAGAAAGAGATCACTGCTGCAGTACGACACCAAAACTTAGATCAATACCAGAAGGATAAACTACAAGAGCACTTTAAACTATCTTTCCGAACAGGACCGAAAGACAGAGCTTCCGTTGACTGGGTAGCAGGAAGGGATGTTAGCCCTGAAGCCAGGGAAAAAATCCTCAAAGAAGGATGGGTGTACATCGGATGGCACGCCTGCTACGTCCAAGATTTCCTAGCAGTCATGCGATGTTATAAATGCCAGTCGTTCGGACATACATATATCAAAATACTGCAAAGCCACCGCGGACACCTGCGGTCACTGCGCTGCAAGTGGGGACTCACAGAAGAGCTGCCCCAACGCAAAGGAAAGCCCTCAATGCGTTAATTGCAAACGAGCTGGGAAACCTCACAACCACTGTTCCCGTTCAAAAGAATGCCCAACATACTAAATCGCACTCAAATCGCAAGCCTTAAGGATTGACTATGGACAGAATTGAAGATCAAGACAGCGCATCTCTGGTCACACAACCTATACTCGCAACGACACACTGGACACAACTCTCGCCACTGCGCATTGTCCAAATAAATGCACACCACTCGAAAATAGTAATGGACGAACTCAGAGAGGAAATCTCTAGCAAAAGGATCGACATCACCGCAATCCAAAAACCGTACTGTTATAACAATACAATACCCGGGTTAGGAACAGCTACCAAAGTGATCGCCGATACCAAAACCTTCACCCGCATCCCCACAGTTAACAAAATTCACACCGCAATAGCCGTCACAAATCCAGAATACACTGTGCTAAAACTTGAACGGCTATCTAACACACACTTTACCTGTATTGAGGTCACGGGAAGGCATTACAACCGCTACATAATCAGCGTATACTTCCAATGGTCTGAAGATATCGAGCAGTATATTCAACATCTTGACAAAGCTTTGCAATACCTGAAAGGAAAAAGTATCATCATCTGCGCCGATACAAACGCAAAGTCTAACCTGTGGTACAGTGCCGGTACCGACGAGAGAGGGGAAATGCTGGAAAACTTGATAGCCCAACACAACCTCTACATCGTAAACAAGCCGTCGAAAGTCCACACATTTAGTAGCATCAACGGAACATCAAACATCGACGTCACACTAGCCACATCAGCCTGCTACAATAAAATACCACACTGGAAAATACATGACAACTGCACAACTAGTGATCACAATCTGATAACATTTGATCTGAGAGCATCAACAACAGACACCACATCACCACAAGGAACAACGGGAAGATACAACATGAAGCGAGCAGATTGGAACGAATACGCAAGACTCCTCGAACAAGAAGCCCAGCGGAACCGAGTTTCTCTACATGACATAAACACAACGGACCCGGAGATCCTCGCAGCCGAGCTTTAACATATGTTAATAGCAGCCTGCAATGGCTCCATTCCGAAGACGACCCGTTTTCCAGTTTCAGCGCCGTGGTGGACGAAACGCCCGACGTCACTGAAAAAGTACGTAAGGTGCGGCGTAACTTCCAATCCGCACAAAACCAAGATCGCAAAGAACACCTAAAAACACAGTATCAAATACTGCGGAACAAATACATAGGCGAAATTCGGCGAGCCAAAATCACTAGCTGGAAGGAGTTTGTCACGAAGGAGGGAAATTCCAATCCCTGGGGTATTATCTACAAAATTAAGACCGAGAAAATTCAATCCGAAATAGCGTACGAAAGCATCAACACTGGCAAAAACCAGACCATGACGTGGGAAGAAACAGGAAACGTACTCCTTGACACCCTTGTCCCAGACGACGATCCTACCGGGGAGACACTGTGGCATAGAACCGTCCGCGACGAAGCAACCAGCCCCCCCCCCCCCCCCCCCCAACACACAGGACACGCCAGGATTCCTAATAAAAGAAGTACAGAAGGTAGTGCGCAAACTCAAAAACAGGAAAGCTCCAGGACGGGACCTAATAGAAGCCGAGGCGGTCAAGGCCGCATGGCCAATATTACAATATCAGATAACGAAACTTATCAACTCCTGCCTCTCTCACGGAACGTTTCCAGGAGTCTGAAAGGAAGGGGTGATAAGGATACTTCTCAAAGCACAAAACAAGGACAGGACCAACGCAAAATCATATCGACCGATTTGCCTTCTGCCAATACTCAGCAAAGTACTAGAAAAGTTAATATCCCAGAGATTGGAATCTCTATTTCACATGCACCCACTCTCCTCAAATCGACAGTACGGATTCAGGAAAGGTAAATCAACCGAAGATGCGATAGTCAAGCTCAGAAGCATAGGAAATCAAACATCCCAGAAATATGTAGTCGCCCTCCTCTTCGACATATCCGGAGCATTTGACAACGTATGGTGGCCGACAATATTATACAACCTGAAAAGGCGGAACTGCCCCAGGAACATTTACAAACTGATCCAGAGCTATCTCTCAAACAGGTCAGTCACTATAGGCAGCAATAGTGGAACCAGCGTCAGTAAAACTGTAAACAGGGGCTGCCCGCAAGGGTCCATCCTGGGCCCAAATTTTTGGAATATCATTTTCGACGACTTACTAATATCCCTGGAAAATCGCGGATACCAGACCATAGCATACGCAGACGACTTCGTGGTAATAACGCCAGGCAACTCAAGAATACAGATCGAGAATGCAGCAAATGCCGCAGTAAAACTCATTAGCAATTGGTGTTCAAACCACAAACTACAGCTGTCTCAAGCAAAATCAGAAATGATCTTACTGAAAGGCTTTCTAGATATTAGACGCCCACCAACGGTAAAGATCGGCCAAGGCTCACTGAGAATGGTACCAACTGCAAGATACCTTGGAATACACTTCGGCACAAGATTCAACATAGCACCACATATACACCACACCACATCCAAAAGCAAGAAAGTCTTTAACAAACTCTCACATATTGCAAAGGCACACTGGGGAGTCACACACAAAAACATGATGACGCTATACAAAGGCATTATCATCCCAGTTATAATGTACGCAGCAGCGGGATGGAGTGACAAAATATACGCATGGCACCTAAAGCTCTTAACACAAGCTCAAAGATACGCCCTCGTACGTGCAACGAGGGCCTACCGCACCATCTCAACCGAGGTTCTAACAGTACTTGCAGCTGCAGCGCCCATAGAACTGGTAATGGAAGAAAGGCGAACGGAATACATGTTAAGGCACAATGTATCGTTTAACATAGGAAATCTATCCTACACAACGAAGGAAAGAGCACCGGATGTAACCGAAATCAATCACATAAAACAGCAAATAAAGAAAGAGACCGTAAAATAGTGGCAACGAAACTGGGAACAATCCACGAAAGGGGCGATTACACACCAATTCTATAGCAACGTGGAAGATAGGCTCAACTCGGACTGGGTAAAGCTGACCTTGTATAACATACAGCTACTCTCTGGCCACGGGTTACTGAAGAACTACCAGAGGAAAATAATGGTGGCCCCATCAGAGGATTGCCATTGTAGCCAACCAGACTCCGTACAACACATGATCTACAACTGCACGGAATTAACAGCTTACCGAACAATGCTGATAAACGCACTGGAGGAACAGAGCATCCAATGGCCAAGCCAACTACAAGATCTGGTCCAGAAGGAAGCGTTCAAGTGGTTCACGGAATTCGCCACAGAAGTACTTAAGCATAGACAGCAGATGGAGAGGACGACTACGACAAACACAAGCAACAAAATTCCACAACAACGTACCAAGACTATTCTGCAAAACGTAACAAGACGGATAACCAGGGCAGCAGCGCAACAGGATTAATCAAGATATCCGATACCACCAGTTCATATCACTAAAAGCACACGCTACCCAGACGAAAGAACGAATCCGTTTCGGCAATGCGGGCCCAAGCTCGATAGAGCATGGTGTGCACGAAGCGAAAACATGCGCAACACGCATGCCCGTACGAGATTGAGTCTTGCGCTGGCGACCCCACCTCCTCGTCGTCCCCGCTGGGCAACGCCTCATCTGCAAGTTCGTGCCTGCACGGACCTCCAGGTCAAGCGGCTAAGTGGGTCGCTCTCCTTCGGGAGCGGTCTAACCTTCTGATGATCCTTGAATGGTGAATGAGGGGTTTTTCCAAGCCCGCCGGTCATAACACCTAAGAACTTGACCCTTTGCAGTGGTTTGTAACGCTACCCACCACCTGCCGGTATAAGCGAAAGCTTAGGTACGGCAGAGCGGCGTATACGCCATATCGCTCAACATCGACAATAACCTGCCCCTATCTACTTTCTAGCGAAACCACTGCCAAGGGAACGGGCTTGGAAAAATTAGCGGGGAAAGATGACCCTGTTGAGCTTGACTATAGTCTGGCACTGTAAGGAGACATGAGAGGTGTAGCATAAGTGGGAGATGTTTTCTTTAATATCGCCGGTGAAATACCACTACTTTCATCGTTTCTTTACTTACTCGGTTGGGCGGAGCGCGTGCACCGTGGTTTCGACCCGGTTGTCACGGGATTCTAGAACCAAACGTTAAAGAGTGGTGTGAGGCCTTGCGCCGATCGCCGATAATACTCCCGCGTGATCCGATTCGAGGACACTGCCAGGCGGGGAGTTTGACTGGGGCGGTACATCTGTCAAAGAATAACGCAGGTGTCTTAAGGCCATCTGAGCGAGGACAGAAACCTCGCGGAGAGCAAAAGGGCAAAAGCTGGCTTGATCTCGATGTTCAGTACGCATAGAGACTGCGAAAGCACGGCCTATCGATCCTTTTGGCTTAAAGAGCATTCAGCAAGAGGTGTGGGAAGGGAGCTGCAGGTCCCCCGAAAAAGAAGGCCCTCCCGGCTCGTCCCTCCCGGCTCGTCCCTCCCGGACAGCGGCCGTCACCTTGACGGTCCTGCAGGAGGGGAAGGTGTCTTATGCGGAGGCGATAGCGACCGCCAGGTCGAAGATAAACCTGGCAGACGTGGGCATCGTCTCCCTAAAACCGAGGAGGGCAGTGACCGGCGGCCTCGTTCTGGAGGTCGCCGGCAAAGATGGTGCTGCGAAGGCCGACGCACAGGCGGCCAAGATGGCAGAGGCGCTGGAGGGCACTGGGGTGAAGGTGGTCAGGCTGACCAAGACGGCGGAACTGAGTATCCGCGGCCTGGTCGACGGTATCACCCCGGAGGAGGTTGCAGCGACCGTCGCTGCGGCTGGAGGGTGCCGGATGGAGGAGGTGCAGACCGGACAGATCCGGTCAACCGCCTCCGGTCTTGGCACCCTATGGGTCCGATGCTCGGCCGCTGCCGCCAGGAAACTGGCGGTAGCTGGGAAGGTGTTGGTCGGGTGGACCCAGGCGACGGTCGAGGCCCTCCAGGCCCGACCCCTGCAGTGCTACCGCTGCCTAGAACTGGGTCACACCAGGCAGCGGTGCACAAATGAGGCGGACCGCACGGGTCGCTGCTACGTCTGCGGCGACCCGGAACACGCGGCGAGCGCCTGCAACGCCCCCCCGAAGTGTCCGGTCTGTGCGGACCAGGGGAGGCCGTCGGCGCACCGCCTAGGGGGTCGGGGGTGCCCTGCCAGTGCCGCCAAGGCGGCCGGCAAGACGAGGGGCGGGAACGGAAAGAGTGCGGGGGCCAAGGCAGCGGCAGTGGTGGGCGCATCAGCGCCCACCGCCCGAAAGGATGGCGGGCCGGATAAGGCCCCAGCGGCCGCCGCCCCGGCGGTCGCAATGGAAGTTGTCCCAGAGGTGGAGTGATGGGGCCCGCTGGCCCCATACTTCAGGACAACCTGAACTGCTCGGCCAGAGCTCAAGATCTGCTGATGCAGACCATGGCCGAGCAGGGGGCCGGGTTGGCCGTGGTGGCGGAGCCATATACAGTCCCCAACCATCCAAGCTGGATGGGGGACTCCGCGGGCTCCGTCGCCACCCTCTGGGGAGGGAGGCCAGGTGCCCCGCCGTGCACGCTGCTGGAGCGTGGGCGGGGTTACCTGGCGGTAGAGTGGGAGGATTTCGTGGTGGTGGCGGTATACGCACCTCCGAGTTGGCCCCTCGAGCAGTTTGAAGAGTACCTGGACGGGTTGGGGAGATGTTTCTACCGCTGCCATCCCCGTCCGGTACTCGTCCTGGGAGACTTTAACGCCAAGGCGACGGCCTGGTCGTCTCCCAGGACAGACTCGAGGGGCATGGAGGTGCTCGACTGGGCAGCGGGACTGGAGCTCCGTTTGCTAAACACGGGTTCCGTCCACACGTGCGTGCGGTACAACGGGGGGTCCATCGTTGACCTCTCATGGGCAACGCCCCCCGCCGCGCGCCGTGTTTCGGGGTGGAGGGTGGCGGTAGAGGTCGAATCGTTATCGGATCATCGATACATCGTGATCGACCTCTCCGCTGCCCACCACGCGACACCCCGCCGTAGCCCGGGAGGACAGCAGCCACCACCGCGATGGGCGCTTCGGCGCCTGGACAGGGACGCGCTGATGGCGGCAGCCTAAGTCGTGGCCTGGCCCGAGCATCCGGCCGGGCCTGTCGACGGGCGGGTGGAAGCCCGATGGTTCCGGGGTGCTATGACGTTCATTTGTGACGTCGCTATGCCCCGGGCCAGGGTCCACCCGAGGAAGGCGGTGTACTGGTGGTCGAGCGAAATCGCGGAGCTACGCACGCAGTGCGTCCGCGCGCGGCGCCAGTACACCCGCGCCCGTCGACGACGACGACGAGATGAAAATCGGGCTGCCCAGCTGTACGGGGACTACAGGGAGAAGGTAGTCGCCCTGCAGCTGGCCATCAAGCGAGCGAAAGCCCAGGCATGGATGGATCTCCTCGACTCTCTGAACAAAGATCCGTGGGGGCGCCCTTACAAGATGGTGATGGGACGATTACGTCCCTGGGCGCCTCCCATTTCAGAGAGCCTCGACCCCTAGTTTCTCGGGAGGGTCGTGGACACGTTATTCCCCCTGGTGGGGAGTTGTCCCGACCCCGACCCGAGACGGAGGCACGTTACACGTCCTCCGACGTGGGGGTCACCGAGGAGGAGATGGTCGGCGTCATCCGCTGGCTCCGGGACAAGAACACCGCCCCGGGGCCCGATGGGATACCCGGCCGAGCCTGGGCGCTCGCTTTGCGCGTCCTGGGGGGGGGGGGGAGGCTTAGATCCCTCTACGGGGAGTGTTTTGTGTCGGGGACTTTCCCCGACATATGGAAGAGGAGCAGGATGGTCCTCCTGAGAAAGGAGGGGAGGCCTGCGGATTCTCCCTCCGCGTACCGGCCCATATGTCTGCTGGATGAGGCGGGCAAGATGTTTGAACGCATCATTGCCGCCCGCCTCACCAGCCATCTGTCCCGCGTTGGCCCCGATCTGGCTGACAGCCAGTTTGGATTCCGGGAGGGACGATCGACCGTAGACGCGGTCGATCGCGTCAAGTCCCTCTCGGATAATGTAGTCAGCAGGGGCGGGGTGTGTTTGGCGGTGTCGCTCGACATCGTCAACGCCTTCAACACCCTGCCCTGGCCCGCCATTAGGGAGGCACTGGTACGTCACCAAGTGCCTCCCTACCTTCAGGCGGTGGTCGGGGACTACCTGCGGGACAGGGGGATAGAATTCCCGGGCCGGGACGGGACGATGCGGAGGGAGGTGGACCGTGGGGTCCTACATGGCTCCGTTTTGGGCCCGCTTCTGTGGGATCTCGGGTATAACACGGTCTTGCAGGCCTCGATTCCCGACGGCGCCACCCTAGTCTGCTACGCGGACGACACGCTGGTGGTGACCGTCGGGAGCACGTTCGGGAGGACCATCCGAAGAGCGGAGGTTGCGGTGGCAGCCGTCGTCCGGAGGATCCACGACCTGGGGCTGAGAATAGCCCCGGAGAAGACCGAGGCCACATGGTTTCACGGCCGGCCTCGGTCCAAGCCTCCGGCGCGGTCGTGGATCCTGGTAGGTGGAGCCAGTTTCGAGGTGGGTTCTCGGATGAAGTATCTGGGACTCATCCTCGACAGCCACTGGAGTTTCGAGGCTCATTTCGACCGCCTCGTCCCCCGACTTGAAAAGGCAGCGGCCTCTATGGGCCGGCTGCTGCCGAATCTCGGGGGACCTGGGGATTGGGTGCGCCGCCTATACTTAGGCGTGGTACGGTCCATGGCCTTGTATGGTGCCCCTATAGGGGCACCGGCCGGGATGACAAGCCGGCGCAACACGCAACTGTTGCGTCGGCTGCAGCGGACGATGGCTATCCGCCTCGTCCGCGGGTACCGTACCACGTCCACTATGGCGGCGCTGGCTCTAGCTGGGGAACTACCCTTCTAGCTGCTCGCGGCGGTGCGCGCCAATATTTATAGGCGCAATAGCATTTGCCGCAGCGCTCGGGGGGCCCCGTTGGAGCCTGAGGCGGTCCAGGAGCTGGAACTCCAGGCCCGGGGGCGCATGTGGGAGGTCTGGCGGAGGGAGTTGTCCTCCCACGCCAGCGAGCGCGTCCCCGGGGCCCTCCTGCCACACCTGCAAAGGTGGCGGGAGCGGCGGCACGGTAGGCTCACCTACCGTCTGACACAGGTATTCACCGGACACGGCTGTTTCGGTGTCTACCTGTGTCGGATAGGACGGGAGGAGACGGCGGTTTGCCACCACTGTGGGGAGGAGGAGGACTCGGCGCAGCACACGCTGGAGGAATGCCCCGCCTTTTCAGCGCTGCGTCGAGTCCTCCGATGTGAGATAGGAGGAGACCTCTCGCTCCCAGCAGTAGTTGGGGCAATGCTGGAGAGCGAGAGGAACTGGAAGCAGGTGGCCTCCTTCTGCGAGGAAGTAATAAAGCAGAAGGAGGCCGCCGAGCGGGATCGGGAAAGACCCGATCCCGCTCGAAGAACCCGGGGCGGCGGCGTGTGCGGCCTGTGAGAGGCCGCGCCGTGGGGCCCCCGGACTAAGGAGGGTAGCTGACGGCGGGGGGTGGATCACATCTGGGGTCCCCCCTTGTTCCCCCGCCGTCAGCAGATCGAGACGTAGTAGTCGACGGGAGCGGGGGGGACGGCATGTTTTAACGCCGTCCCCCCAGGCGGCCGTATTACCCAGGGCGGGGGCCCTGGGTAGTGGATAAACGGCCGCCGGGATGGAGCGGTGCGGGGCGCGGCCTCCCTGCACTGCGGAACCAGAGGTCATAGGAGGGGGAGGATTAAACTCCCCCTCCTCGGGACGCGGCCGGTCATCAAAGGATAGATGACCGGCCATGGCGAGGGGGAGTCGCGGTTGTGTTCTCCGAGAGTTCCCGTGACTCCCCCGAATCCGCCAGATGCGGAAGAGCGTCCGAAGGTCGCCGTGGAGATTTTAGTGGGTCGAACCCCACACTACCCCTCTGTCGCTCCCCCGAGCGGCAGGGGGGTGTCTGCCGATCAGATTTCCTCCACGTAAAAAAAAAAAAAAAAAAAGGTTATGGGTATAAGATAGGTTTCAGTAATTCTTAGACAGGCGGATGAGGGCAAACAATCTGATATATTCTGTGTGTTATATTATATTACATACCCTTCGCTGGTTCTGCGTCGCTTCTTGTAATCCACACTTCGACCGTCACTCACACTATTAGGTCTCGATTCTCTCTACTATGCGGAACGGGGTTACACTCAAAACTCGCGTTTCGCGGACGGGCAGCACTACGTCTTTAGCTCACGTAATCAAGGAACTAGCGTACTAGCGTCGCGCCGATACTTATACTCCCCGAGGGGAGTAGGTCACGCTTGCCGGTTACGACAACCTGCTGTCAAAGTGTTTTCGCCATCGCATTCCGCGAGTCCCCTGATTTCATGTTACCGGGGCGAAAACGCTGATGCTTCGCGGATTCCAGAGCAAGACCTACTTTGGAATGGCGAAGGACGAAAATTGAGGTTATTGTTAGGGACGTAACAGCACATAACTTGCGTTTCGCGCACAGAATCGCCGCTTTTGCTCAGTTATGGCACAAACCCCGCCTTTCGTGCGCAGAATCGCAGCTTTTGCTCAGTTTTGGCTCAAAACGTGCGTTTCGTTCGCAGAATCGCCGCTTTTGCTCAGTTTTGAAACAAAACCTGCGTTTCGGGCGCAGAATCGCCGCTTCTGCTCAGTTTTGGCACAAAACGTGCGCTTCGTGATCAGAATCGCCGTTTTGCTCAGTTTTGGCACAAAACCAGCGTTTCGTTCACAGAATCGCAGCTTTTGCTCAGTTATGGCACAAACCCCGCCTTTCGTGCACAGAATCGCAGCTTTTGCTCAGTTTTGTCACAAAACGTGCGTTTGGTGCGCAGAATCGCCGCTTTTGCTCAGTTTTGGCACATAACTTGCGTTTCGTGCACAGAATCGCCGCTTTTGCACCGTATTGGCACAAAACGTGCGTTTCACGCTCCGAATTGGCACAAAACGTCCGTTTCCTGCACTGAATCGCCACTTTTGCTCTGTTTTGGCACAAAACGGGCGCTTCGTGCATAGAATCGCCGCTTTTGCTCTGATTTGGAACAAAACGTGCGTTTCGTGCACAGAATCGCCGCTTTTGCTCAGTTTTGGCACATAACTTGCGTTTCGTGCACAGAATCGCCGCTTTTGCACCGTATTGGCACAAAACGTGCGTTTCACGCTCCGAATTGGCACAAAACGTCCGTTTCCTGCACTGAATCGCCACTTTTGCTCTGTTTTGGCACAAAACGGGCGCTTCGTGCATAGAATCGCCGCTTTTGCTCTGATTTGGCACAAAACGTGCGTTTCGTGCACAGAATATCCGTTTTTGCTCAGTTTTGGAACAAAACGTGCGTTATGTGCACCGAATCGCCGCTTTTGCTCAGTTTTGGCAGAAGTCCCGCGTTTCGGGCACAGAATCGCCGCTTTTGCTCAGTTTTGGCAGAAGTCCCGCGTTTCGTTCACAGAATCGCCGCTTTTGCTCAGTTTTTGCTCAAAACGTGCGTTTCGTTCGCAGAATCGCCGCTTTTGCTCAGTTTTGAAACAAAACCCGCGTTTCGTGCGCAGAATCGTCGCTTCTGCTCAGTTTTGGCACAAAACGTGCGCTTCGTGCTCAGAATCGCCGTTTTGCTCAGTTTTGGCACAAAACCAGCGTTTCGTTCACAGAATCGCCGCTTCTGCTCAGTTTAGGCACAAAACGTGCGCTTCGTGCACACAATCGCCGCTTTTGCTCAGTTATGGCACAAACCCCGCCTTTCGTGCTCAGAATCACAGCTTTTGCTCAGTTTTGTCACAAAACGTGCGTTTGGTGCGCAGAATCGCCGCTTTTGCTCAGTTTTGAAACAAAACGTGCGCTTCGTGCACAGAATCGCCTTTGCTCTGTTTTGGCACATACCCCGCCTTTCGTGCACAGAATCGCCGCTTTTCCTCAGTTTTGGCACAAAACCCGCGTTTCATGCACAGAATCGCCGCTTTTGCATCGTATTGGCACAAAACGTGCGTTTCACGCTCCGAATTGGCACAAAACGTCCGTTTCCTGCACAGGATCGCCACTTTTGCTCTGTTTTGGCACAAAACGTGCGCTTCGTGCACAGAATCGCCGCTTTTGCTCAGTTATGGCACAAAACCCGCCTTTCGTGCACAGAATCGCAGCTTTTGCTCAGTTATGGCACAAAACCCGCCTTTCGTGCACAGAATCGCAGCTTTTGCTCAGTTTTGAAACAAAACGTGCGCTCCGTGCACAGAATCGCCGCTTTTGCTCTGATTTGGCACAAAACCCGCCTTTCGTGCACAGAATCGCCGCTTTTGCTCTGTTTTTCAGCAAAACGTGCGTTCCGTGCACAGAATCGCAGCTTTTGCTCAGTTATGGCTCAAAACCCGCCTTTCGTGCACAGAATCTCAGCTTTTGCTCAGTTTTGTCACAAAACGTGCGCTTCGTGCGCAGAACCGCCGCTTTTGCTCTGATTTGGCACAAAACGTGCGTTTCGTGCACAGAATCGCCGCTTTTGCTTAGTTTTGGCACAAAACGTGCGTTTCGTGCACAGAATTGCTGCTTTTGCCCAGCTTTGACACAAAACGTGCGTTTCGTGCACAGAATCGCAGCTTTTGCTCAGTTTTGGCACAAAACGGGCGTTTCGTGCACAGAATCGCCGGTTTTGCTCTGGTTTGGCACAAAACGAGCGCTCCACGCACTGAATTGCTCCGTTTGTCACTAAACGTGCGTTTCGTGCACAGAATCGCCGCTTCTGATCAGTTTTGGCACAAGACGTGTGTTTCGTGCCCTGAATCGCCGCTTCCGCTCAGTTCTGATGCAAAAGGTGCGCTTCGTGCACAGAATCGCCGGTTTTGCTCAGTTTTGGCACAAAGCGAGCGCTTCACGCACTGAATTGCTCCGTTTGGCACAAATCGTTCGTTTCGTGCACAGAATCGCCGCTTTTGCTCAGTTTTGGCACTAAACGAGCGTTTCGTGCACAGAATCGCTGCTGTTGCTCAGTTTTGGCACAAAAACCGCGCTTCGTGCACCGAATCTCTGCTTTTGCTCAGTTTTGAAACAAAACCTGCGTTTCGTGCACAGAATCGCCGCTTCTGCTCAGTTTTGGCACAAAACGTGCGCTTCGTGCACAGAATCTCCGCTTTTGCTCAGTTTTGGCAGAACAAGGGCGTTTCGTGCACCGATTCGCCGCTTTTGCTCAGTTATGGTACAAAACCCGCCTTTCGTGTACAGAATCGCAGCTTCTGCGCTGTTCTGGCACAAAACGTGCGTCTCACGCACCGAACTGCTCATTCTGTCATAAAACGTGCGTTTCGTGCCCTGAAACGCTGCTTTTGCTCAGTTTTTGTACAAAACGTGCGTTTCGTGCACAGAATCGCCGCTTTTGCTCAGTTTTGGCACAAAACGTGAGTTTCGCTCACAGAATTGCCACTTCTGCTCAGTTTTGGCACAGATCGTGTGTTTCGTGCACAGAATCGCCGCTTTTACTCAGTTTTGGCACAAAACGTGCGTTTCGTGCACAGAATCTCCGCTTTTGCGAAGTTCTGTTACAAAACGTGCGTTTCGTGCGCAGAATCGCCACTTTTGCTCTGTTTTGGCACAAAACGTGCGCTTCTTGCACAGAATCGCCGCTTTTGCTCAGTTATGGCACAAAACCCGCCTTTCGTGCACAGAATCGCAGCTTTTGCTCAGTTTTGTCATAAAACGTGCGTTTCGTGCACAGAATCGCCGCTTTTGCTTATTATTGGCACAAAACGTGCGTTTCGTGCACAGAATCGCCGCTTTTGCTCAGTTTTGGCTCAAAACGTACGTTCCGTGCACTGAATCGCCGCTTTTGCTCAGTTTCGGCACAAAACGTGCGTTTCACGCACCGAATTGATCCTTTTGAAACAAAACGGGCGTTTCGCGCACAGAATCGCCGCTTCTGCTCAGTTTTGGCACAAAACGGGCGTTTCGTGCGCAGAATCGCCGCTTTTGCTCCGAATTGGCACAAAACGTCTGTTTCACGCACCGAATTGCTCCTTTCGGCACAAAGCGGGCTTTTCGTGCACAGAGTCGCCGCTTTTTCTCCGTATTTGCACAAAACGTGCGTTTCACGCACCGAATTGCTCCTTTTGAAACAAAACGGGCGTTTCGTGCACAGAATCGCCGCTTTTGCTCAGTTTTGGCACAAAACGGGCGTTTCGTGCACAGAATCGCCGGTTTTGCTCAGGTTTGGCACAAAACGAGCGCTCCACGCACTGAATTGCTCCGTTTGTCACTAAACGGGCGTTTCGTGCACAGAATCGCCGCTTCTGCGCAGTTTTGGCACAAAACGTGTTTCGTGCACAGAATCGCCGCTTCTGCTCAGTTATGGCACAAAACGTGCGCTTCGTGCACAGAATCGCCGATTTTGCTCAGTTTTGGAACAAAACGTGCGTTTCGTGCACAGAATCGCCGCTTCTGCTCAGTTATGGCACAAAACGTGCGCTTCGTGCACAGAATCGCCGATTTTGCTCAGTTTTGGAACAAAACGGGCGTTCCGTGCACTGAATCGCCGCTTTTGCTCAGTTTTGCGACAACACGTGCGTTTCGTGCCCTGAAACGCTGCTTTTGCTCAGTTCTGGCACAAAACGTGCGTTTCGTGCACAGAATTGCTGCTTTTGCCCAGCTTTGACACAAAACGTGCGTTTCGTGCACAGAATCGCAGCTTTTGCTCAGTTTTGGCACAAAACGGGCGTTTCGTGCACAGAATCGCCGGTTTTGCTCAGGTTTGGCACAAAACGAGCGCTCCACGCACTGAATTGCTCCGTTTGTCACTAAACGTGCGTTTCGTGCACAGAATCGCCGCTTCTGCTCAGTTTTGTCACAAAACGTGCGTTTCGCGCGCAGAATCGCCGCTTTTGCTCAGTTTTTGCTCAAAACGTGCGTTTCGTGCACAGAATCGCCGCTTTTGCTTATTATTGTCACAAAACGTGCGTTTCGTGCACAGAATCGCCGCTTTTGCACCGTACTGGCACAAAACATGCGTTTCACGCTCCGAATTGGCACAAAACGACCGTTTTCTGCACAGAATCGCCACTTTTGCTCTGTTTTGGCACAAAACGTGCGCTTCGTGCGCAGAATCGACGCTTTTGCTCAGTTATGGCACAAAACCCGCCTTTGGTGCACAGAATCGCAGGTTTTGCTCAGTTACGGCTCAAAACCCGCCTTTCGTGCACAGAATCGCAGCTTTTGCTCAGTTTTGTCACAAAACGTGCGTTTCGTGACCAGAATCGCCGCTGTTGCTCAGTTTTGACACAAAAGCCGCGTTTCACGCACCGAATCGCTGCTTCTGCTCAGTTTTGGCACAAAACGTGTGTTTCGTGCACAGAATCGCCGCTTCTGCTCAGTTATGGCACAATACGTGCGCTTCGTGCACAGAATCGCCGATTTTGCTCAGTTTTGGAACAAAACGTGCGCTTCGTTCACAGAATCGCCGCTTTTGCTCAGTTTTGGCAGAACAAGGGCGTTTCGTGCACCGATTCGCCGCTTTTGCTCAGTTATGGTACAAAACCCGCCTTTCGTGTACAGAATCGCAGCTTCTGCGCAGTTCTGGCACAAAACGTGCGTCTCACGCACCGAACTGCTCATTCTGTCACAAAACGTGCGTTTCGTGCCCTGAAACGCTGCTTTTGCTCAGTTTTTGTACAAAACGTGCGTTTCGTGCACAGAATCGCCGCTTTTGCTCAGTTTTGGCACAAAACGTGAGTTTCGCTCACAGAATTGCCACTTCTGCTCAGTTTTGGCACAGATCGTGTGTTTCGTGCACAGAATCGCCGCTTTCACTCAGTTTTGGCACAAAACGTGCGTTTCGTGCACAGAATCTCCGCTTTTGCGAAGTTCTGTTACAAAACGTGCGTTTCGTGCGCAGAATCGCCACTTTTGCTCTGTTTTGGCACAAAACGTGCGCTTCTTGCACAGAATCGCTGCTTTTGCTCAGTTATGGCACAAATCCCGCCTTTCGTGCACAGAATCGCAGCTTTTGCTCAGTTATGGCACAAAACCCGCCTTTCGTGCACAGAATCGCAGCTTTTGCTCAGTTTTGAAACAAAACGTGCGCTCCGTGCACAGAATCGCCGCTTTTGCTCTGATTTGGCACAAAACCCGCCTTTCGTGCACAGAATCGCCGCTTTTGCTCTGTTTTTCAGCAAAACGTGCGTTCCGTGCACAGAATCGCAGCTTTTGCTCAGTTATGGCTCAAAACCCGCCTTTCGTGCACAGAATCTCAGCTTTTGCTCAGTTTTGTCACAAAACGTGCGCTTCGTGCGCAGAACCGCCGCTTTTGCTCTGATTTGGCACAAAACGTGCGTTTCGTGCACAGAATCGCCGCTTTTGCTTAGTTTTGGCACAAAACGTGCGTTTCGTGCACAGAATTGCTGCTTTTGCCCAGCTTTGACACAAAACGTGCGTTTCGTGCACAGAATCGCAGCTTTTGCTCAGTTTTGGCACAAAACGGGCGTTTCGTGCACAGAATCGCCGGTTTTGCTCTGGTTTGGCACAAAACGAGCGCTCCACGCACTGAATTGCTCCGTTTGTCACTAAACGTGCGTTTCGTGCACAGAATCGCCGCTTCTGATCAGTTTTGGCACAAGACGTGTGTTTCGTGCCCTGAATCGCCGCTTCCGCTCAGTTCTGATGCAAAAGGTGCGCTTCGTGCACAGAATCGCCGGTTTTGCTCAGTTTTGGCACAAAGCGAGCGCTTCACGCACTGAATTGCTCCGTTTGGTACAAATCGTTCGTTTCGTGCACAGAATCGCCGCTTTTGCTCAGTTTTGGCACTAAACGAGCGTTTCGTGCACAGAATCGCTGCTGTTGCTCAGTTTTGGCACAAAAACCGCGCTTCGTGCACCGAATCTCTGCTTTTGCTCAGTTTTGAAACAAAACCTGCGTTTCGTGCACAGAATCGCCGCTTCTGCTCAGTTTTGGCACAAAACGTGCGCTTCGTGCACAGAATCTCCGCTTTTGCTCAGTTTTGGCAGAACAAGGGCGTTTCGTGCACCGATTCGCCGCTTTTGCTCAGTTATGGTACAAAACCCGCCTTTCGTGTACAGAATCGCAGCTTCTGCGCTGTTCTGGCACAAAACGTGCGTCTCACGCACCGAACTGCTCATTCTGTCATAAAACGTGCGTTTCGTGCCCTGAAACGCTGCTTTTGCTCAGTTTTTGTACAAAACGTGCGTTTCGTGCACAGAATCGCCGCTTTTGCTCAGTTTTGGCACAAAACGTGAGTTTCGCTCACAGAATTGCCACTTCTGCTCAGTTTTGGCACAGATCGTGTGTTTCGTGCACAGAATCGCCGCTTTTACTCAGTTTTGGCACAAAACGTGCGTTTCGTGCACAGAATCTCCGCTTTTGCGAAGTTCTGTTACAAAACGTGCGTTTCGTGCGCAGAATCGCCACTTTTGCTCTGTTTTGGCACAAAACGTGCGCTTCTTGCACAGAATCGCCGCTTTTGCTCAGTTATGGCACAAATCCCGCCTTTCGTGCACAGAATCGCAGCTTTTGCTCAGTTATGGCACAAAACCCGACTTTCGTGCACAGAATCGCAGCTTTTGCTCAGTTTTGAAACAAAACGTGCGCTTCGTGCACAGAATCGCCGCTTTTGCTCTGATTTGGCACAAAACCCGCCTTTCGTGCACAGAATCGCCGCTTTTGCTCTGTTTTTCAGCAAAACGTGCGTTCCGTGCACAGAATCGCAGCTTTTGCTCAGTTATGGCTCGAAACCCGCCTTTCGTGCACAGGATCGCCACTTTTGCTCAGTTTTGGCACAAAACGTGCGCTTCGTGCACGGAATTGCTGCTTTTGCCCAGCTTTGACACAAAACGTGCGTTTCGTGCACAGAATCGCAGCTTTTGCTCAGTTTTGGCACAAAACCTGCGTTTCACGCACCGAATTGCTCCTTTTGGCACACAACTTGCGTTTCGTAACCAGAATCGCCGCTGTTGCTCAGTTTTGGCACAAAAGCCGCGTTTCAAGCACCGAATCGCTGCTTCTGCTCAGTTTTGGCACAAAACGTGTGTTTCGTGCACAGAATCGCCGCTTCTGATCAGTTTTGGCACAAGACGTGTGTTTCGTGCCCTGAATCGCCGCTTCTGCTCAGTTCTGATGCAAAAGGTGCGTTTCGTGCACAGAATCGCCGGTTTTGCTCAGTTTTGGCACAAAGCGAGCGCTTCACGCACTGAATTGCTCCGTTTGGCACAAATCGTTCGTTTCGTGCACAGAATAGCCGTTTTGCTCAGTTTTGGCACAAAACCAGCGTTTCGTGCACAGAATCGCCGCTTCTGCTCAGTTTAGGAACAAAACGTGCGCTTCGTGCACAGAATCGCCGCTTTTGCTCAGTTATGGCCCAAAACCCGCCTTTCGTGCTCAGAATCGCAGCTTTTGCTCAGTTTTGAAACAAAACGTGCGCTTCGTGCACAGAATCGCCGCTTTTGCTCTGATTTGGCACAAAACCCGCCTTTCGTGCACAGAATCGCCGCTTTTGCTCTGTTTTTCAGCAAAACGTGCGTTCCGTGCACAGAATCGCAGCTTTTGCTCAGTTATGGCTCAAAACCCGCCTTTCGTGCACAGGATCGCCACTTTTGCTCAGTTTTGGCACAAAACGTGCGCTTCGTGCACGGAATTGCTGCTTTTGCCCAGCTTTGACACAAAACGTGCGTTTCGTGCACAGAATCGCAGCTTTTGCTCAGTTTTGGCACAAAACCTGCGTTTCACGCACCGAATTGCTCCTTTTGGCACACAACTTGCGTTTCGTAACCAGAATCGCCGCTGTTGCTCAGTTTTGACACAAAAGCCGCGTTTCAAGCACCGAATCGCTGCTTCTGCTCAGTTTTGGCACAAAACGTGTGTTTCGTGCACAGAATCGCCGCTTCTGATCAGTTTTATCACAAGACGTGTGTTTCGTGCCCTGAATCGCCGCTTCTGCTCAGTTCTGATGCAAAAGGTGCGTTTCGTGCACAGAATCGCCGGTTTTGCTCAGTTTTGGCACAAAGCGAGCGCTTCACGCACTGAATTGCTCCGTTTGGCACAAATCGTTCGTTCCGTGCACAGAATAGCCGTTTTGCTCAGTTTTGGCACAAAACCAGCGTTTCGTGCACAGAATCGCCGCTTCTGCTCAGTTTAGGAACAAAACGTGCGCTTCGTGCACAGAATCGCCGCTTTTGCTCAGTTATGGCCCAAAACCCGCCTTTCGTGCTCAGAATCGCAGCTTTTGCTCAGTTTTGTCACAAAACGTGCGTTTCGTGGGCAGAATCGCCGCTTTTGCTCAGTTTTGAAACAAAACCTGCGTTTCGTGCGCAGAATCGCCGCTGTTGCTCAGTTTTTGCTCAAAACGTGCGTTTCGTGCACAGAATCGCCGCTTTTGCTCAGTTATGGTACAAAACCCGCCTTTCGTGCACAGAATCGCAGCTTTTGCTAAGTTTTGTCACAAAACGTGCGTTTCGTGCGCAGAATCGCCGCTTTTGCTCAGTTTTTGCTCAAAACGCGCGTTTCGTGCACAGAATCGCCGCTTTTGCTTATTATTGGCACAAAACGTGCGTTTCGAGCACGGAATCGCCGCTTTTGCTCAGTTTTGGCACATAACTTGCGTTTCGTGCACAGAATCGCCGCTTTTGCATCGTATTGGCACAAAACGTGCGTTTACGCTCCGAATTGGCACAAAACGTCCGTTTCCTGCACAGAATCGCCACTTTTGCTCTGTTTTGGCACAAAACGTGTCTTTCGTGCACGGAATCGCCGTTTTTGATCAGTTTTGGCTCGAAACGTGCGTTTCGTGCGCAGAATCGCAGCTTTTGCTCAGTTTTGAAACAAAACCTGCGTTTCGTGCACAGAATCGCCGCTTCTGCTCAGTTTAGGAACAAAACGTGCGCTTCGTGCACAGAATCGCCGCTTTTGCTCCGTTATGGCCCAAAACCCGCCTTTCGTGCTCAGAATCGCAGCTTTTGCTCAGTTTTGTCACAAAACGTGCGTTTCGTGCGCAGAATCGCCGCTTTTGCACAGTTTTGAAACAAAACCTGCGTTTCGTGCACAGAATCGCCGCTTCTGCTCAGTTTTGGCACAAAACGTGCGCTTCGTGCACAGAATCGCCGCTTTTGCTCAGTTTTGGCAGAACAAGGGCGTTTCGCGCACAGATTCGCCGCTTTTGCTCAGTTATGGTACAAAACCCGCCTTTCGTGCACAGAATCGCAGCTTTTGCTAAGTTTTGTCACAAAACGTGCGTTTCGTGCGCAGAATCGCCGCTCTTGCTCAGTTTTTGCTCAAAACGCGCGTTTCGTGCACAGAATCGCCGCTTTTGCTTATTATTGGCACAAAACGTGCGTTTCGTGCACGGAATCGCCGCTTTTGCTCAGTTTTGGCACATAACTTGCGTTTCGTGCACAGAATCGCCGCTTTTGCATCGTATTGGCACAAAACGTGCGTTTACGCTCCGAATTGGCACAAAACGTCCGTTTCCTGCACAGAATCGCCACTTTTGCTCTGTTTTGGCACAAAACGTGTGTTTCGTGCACGGAATCGTCGTTTTTGATCAGTTTTGGCTCGAAACGTGCGTTTCGTGCGCAGAATCGCAGCTTTTGCTCAGTTTTGAAACAAAACCTGCGTTTCGTGCACAGAATCGCCGCTTCTGCTCAGTTTAGGAACAAAACGTGCGCTTCATGCACAGAATCGTCGCTTTTGCTCCGTTATGGCCCAAAACCCGCCTTTCGTGCTCAGAATCGCAGCTTTTGCTCAGTTTTGTCACAAAACGTGCGTTTCGTGCGCAGAATCGCCGCTTTTGCTCAGTTTTGAAACAAAACCTGCGTTTCGTGCACAGAATCGCCGCTTCTGCTCAGTTTTGGCACAAAACGTGCGCTTCGTGCACAGAATCGCCGCTTTTGCACAGTTTTGGCAGAACAAGGGCGTTTCGCGCACAGATTCGCCGCTTTTGCTCAGTTATGGTACAAAACCCGCCTTTCGTGCACACAATCGCTGCTTTTGCTCAGTTTTGGCACTAAACGTGCGTTTCGTGCACAGAGTCGCCGCTGTTGCTCAGTTTTGACACAAAACCCGCGTTTCGTGCACAGAATCGCCGATTTTGCTCAGTTGTGGCACAAAACGTGCGTTTCGTGCACAGAATCGCCGCTTTTGCTCCGTATTGGCACAAGCAGTGCGTTTCACGCACCTTATTGCTCCTTTTGAAACAAAACGGGCGTTTCGTGCACAGAATCGCCGGTTTTGCTCAGTGTTGGCACAAAACGAGCGCTCTACGCACTGAATTGCTCCGTATGGCACAAAACGGGCTTTTCGTGCACAGAATCGCCGCTTCTGCTCACTTTTGGTACAAAACGTGTGTTTCGTGAACAGAATCGCCGCTTCTGCTCAGTTTTGGCACAAAACGTGAGTTTCGTGCACAAAATCGCCGCTTCTGCTCAGTTTTGGCACAAAACGTGAGTTTCGTGCACAAAATCGCCGCTTCTGCTCAGTTTTGGCACAAAACGTGTGTTTCGTGCACAGAATCGCCGCTTTTGCTCCGTATTGGTACAAAACGGGCGTTCCGTGCACAGAATCGCCGGTTTTGCTCAGTTTTGGCACCAAATGAGCGCTCCACGCACTGCATTGCTCCGTTTGTCACTAAACGGGCGTTTCGTGCACAGAATCGCCGCTTCTGCTCAGTTTTGGCACAAAACGTGTGTTTCGTGCACAGAATTGCCGCTTCTGCTCAGTTATGGCACAAAACGTGCGCTTCGTGCACAGAATCGCCGATTTTACTCAGTTGTGGCACAAAACGTGCGTTTCGTGCACAGAATCGCCGCTTTTGCTCCGTATTGGCACAAACCGTGCGTTTCACGCACCGTATTGCTCCTTTTGAAACAAAACGGGCGTTTCGTGCACAGAATCGCCGGTTTTGCTCAGTGTTGGCACAAAACGAGCGCTCTACGCACTGAATTGCTCCGTATGGCACAAAACGGGCTTTTCGTGCACAGAATCGCCGCCTTTGCTCAGTTTTGGCACAAAACGTGTGTTTCGTAGACAGAATCGCCGCTTTTGCTCCGTATTGGTAGAAAACGGGCGTTCCGTGCACTGAATCGCTGCTTTTGCTCAGTTTTGGCACAAAACGTACGTTTCACGCATCGAATTGATACTTTTGAAACAAAACGGGCGTTTCGCGCACAGAATCGCCGCCTCTGCTCGGTTTTGGCACAAAACGGGCGTTTTGTGCACAGAATCGCCGCTTTTGCTCCGAATTGGCACAAAACGTTCGTTTCACGCACCGAATTGCTCCTTTTGAAACAAAACGGGCGTTTCGTGCACAGAATCGCCGCTGTTGCTCGGCTGTGGCACAAAAGGTGCGCTTCGTGCACAGAATCGCCGGTTTTGCTCAGTTTTGGCACAAAGCGAGCGCTTCAAGCACTGAATTGCTCCGTTTGGCACAAAACGTTCGTTTCGTGCACAGAATCGCCGCTTTTACTCAGTATTTGCACACATCGTGCGTTTCGTGCTCAGAATCGCCGCTTTCGCTCAGTTTTGGCACAAAACGTGCGTTTCGTGCTCAGAATCGCCGCTTTTGCTCAGTTTCGGAACAAATCGTGCGTTTCGTGCTCAGAATCGCCGCTTTTGCTCAGTTTTGGATCAGAACGACCGTTTCGTGCACAGAATCGCCGCTTTTGCTCAGTTTTGCGACAACACGTGCGTTTCGTGCACAGAAACGCAGCTTTTGATGTGTTTTTGCACAAAACGTCCGTTTCGTGCATAGAATCGCCGCTTTTGCTCAAATTTCGGCACAAAACGTGCGTTTCACGCACCGAATTGCTCCTCCTGGCACAAAAACTGCGTTTTACGCACCGAATTGCTCCTCTTCGCACAAAACGTGCGTTCCGGGCACAGAATCGCCGCTTTTGCTCAGTTTTGGCACAAAACGTGCGTTTCGTGCACCAAATCGCTGCTTTTGCACAGTTTTGACGCAAAACGTGCGTTTCGTGCACCAAAACGCCGCTTTTGCAGCGAAACGTGCGTTTCGTGCACCAAATCGCTGCTTTTGCACAGTTTTGACGGAAAACGTGCGTTTCGTGCAACAAAACGCCGCTTTTGCAGCGAAACGTGCGTTTCGTGCACCAAATCGCTGCTTTTGCGCAGTTTTGACGCAAAACGTGCGTTTCGTGCACCAAAACGCCGCTTTTGCAGCGAAACGTGCGTTTCGTGCACCAAATCGCTGCTTTTGCACAGTTTTGACGCAAAACGTGCGTTTCGTGCACCAAATCGCTGCTTTTGCTCAGTTTTGACGCAAAACGTGCGTTTCGTGCACAGAATCGCCGCTTTTGCTCAGTTTTGCAACAGCACGTGCGTTTCGTGCACGGAATCGCCATTTTTGATCAGTTTTGGCTCGAAACGTGCGTTTCGTGCACAGAATCGCCGCTTTTGCTCCGTATTGGTACAAAACGGGCGTTCCGTGCACTGAATCGCTGCTTTTGTTCGGTTTTGGCACAAAACGTGCGTTTCACGCACCCAATTGATCCTTTTGAAACAAAACGGGCGTTTCGCGCACAGAATCGCCGCTCCTGCTCTGTTATGGCACAATACCCGCGTTTCACGCACCGTTTTGCTCCTTCTGGCACAAAACGTTCGTTTCGTGTACAGAATCGCCGGTTTTGCTCCGAATTGGTACAAAACGTGCGTTTCACGCCCCAAGTTGCTCCTTTCTGCACAAAACGGGCGTTTCTTGCACAGAATCGCCGCTGTTGCTCAGTTTTGGCACAAAACCCGCGTTACGTGCACAGAATCGCCGCTTTTGCTCAGTTTTGGCACAAAACCAGCGGTTCGTGCACAGAATCGCCGCCTCTGCTCAGTTTTGGCACAAAACGTGTGTTTCGTGCACAGGATCGCCGCATCTGCTCAGTTCCGGCACGAAACGTGCGCTTCGTCCACAGAATCGCCGGTTTTGCTCTGTTTTGGCACAAATCGAGCGCTTCACGCACCGAGTTGCTCCTTTTCGCACAAAACGGGCGTTTCGTGTACAGAATCGCCGCTTTTGCTCAGTTTGGCACAAAACGTGCGTTTCACGCACCGACTTGCTCCTTCTGGCACAAAACGTGCGTTTCGTGCACAGAATCGCCGCTATTGCTCAGTCTTGGCACAAAACGTGCGTTTTGTGCACTGAATCGCCGCTTTTGCTCAGTTTTGGCACAAAACGTGCGTTTCACGCATCGAATTGATACTTTTGAAACAAAACGGGCGTTTCGCGCACAGAATCGCCGCCTCTGCTCGGTTTTGGCACAAAACGGGCGTTTCGTGCACAGAATCGCCGCTTTTGCTCCGAATTGGCACAAAACGTTCGTTTCACGCACCGAATTGCTCCTTTTGAAACAAAACGGGCGTTTCGTGCACAGAATCGCCGCTGTTGCTCAGCTCTGGCACAAAAGGTGCGCTTCGTGCACAGAATCGCCGCTTTTGCTTAGTTTTGGCACAAAACGTGCGTTTCGTGCACAGAATTGCTGCTTTTGCTCTGTTTTGGCACAAAACGTGCGTTTCGTGCACAGAATCGCCGCTTTTGCTTAGTTTTGGCACAAAACGTGCGTTTCGTGCACAGAATTGCTGCTTTTGCCCAGCTTTGACACAAAACGTGCGTTTCGTGCACAGAATCGCAGCTTTTGCTCAGTTTTGGCACAAAACGGGCGTTTCGTGCACAGAATCGCCGGTTTTGCTCTGGTTTGGCACAAAACGAGCGCTCCACGCACTGAATTGCTCCGTTTGTCACTAAACGTGCGTTTCGTGCACAGAATCGCCGCTTCTGATCAGTTTTGGCACAAGACGTGTGTTTCGTGCCCTGAATCGCCGCTTCCGCTCAGTTCTGATGCAAAAGGTGCGCTTCGTGCACAGAATCGCCGGTTTTGCTCAGTTTTGGCACAAAGCGAGCGCTTCACGCACTGAATTGCTCCGTTTGGCACAAATCGTTCGTTTCGTGCACAGAATCGCCGCTTTTGCTCAGTTTTGGCACTAAACGAGCGTTTCGTGCACAGAATGGCTGCTGTTGCTCAGTTTTGGCACAAAAACCGCGCTTCGTGCACCGAATCTCTGCTTTTGCTCAGTTTTGAAACAAAACCTGCGTTTCGTGCACAGAATCGCCGCTTCTGCTCAGTTTTGGCACAAAACGTGCGCTTCGTGCACAGAATCTCCGCTTTTGCTCAGTTTTGGCAGAACAAGGGCGTTTCGTGCACCGATTCGCCGCTTTTGCTCAGTTATGGTACAAAACCCGCCTTTCGTGTACAGAATCGCAGCTTCTGCGCAGTTCTGGCACAAAACGTGCGTCTCACGCACCGAACTGCTCATTCTGTCATAAAACGTGCGTTTCGTGCCCTGAAACGCTGCTTTTGCTCAGTTTTTGTACAAAACGTGCGTTTCGTGCACAGAATCGCCGCTTTTGCTCAGTTTTGGCACAAAACGTGAGTTTCGCTCACAGAATTGCCACTTCTGCTCAGTTTTGGCACAGATCGTGTGTTTCGTGCACAGAATCGCCGCTTTTACTCAGTTTTGGCACAAAACGTGCGTTTCGTGCACAGAATCTCCGCTTTTGCGAAGTTCTGTTACAAAACGTGCGTTTCGTGCGCAGAATCGCCACTTTTGCTCTGTTTTGGCACAAAACGTGCGCTTCTTGCACAGAATCGCCGCTTTTGCTCAGTTATGGCACAAATCCCGCCTTTCGTGCACAGAATCGCAGCTTTTGCTCAGTTATGGCACAAAACCCGCCTTTCGTGCACAGAATCGCAGCTTTTGCTCAGTTTTGAAACAAAACGTGCGCTTCGTGCACAGAATCGCCGCTTTTGCTCTGATTTGGCACAAAACCCGCCTTTCGTGCACAGAATCGCCGCTTTTGCTCTGTTTTTCAGCAAAACGTGCGTTCCGTGCACAGAATCGCAGCTTTTGCTCAGTTATGGCTCGAAACCCGCCTTTCGTGCACAGGATCGCCACTTTTGCTCAGTTTTGGCACAAAACGTGCGCTTCGTGCACGGAATTGCTGCTTTTGCCCAGCTTTGACACAAAACGTGCGTTTCGTGCACAGAATCGCAGCTTTTGCTCAGTTTTGGCACAAAACCTGCGTTTCACGCACCGAATTGCTCCTTTTGGCACACAACTTGCGTTTCGTAACCAGAATCGCCGCTGTTGCTCAGTTTTGACACAAAAGCCGCGTTTCAAGCACCGAATCGCTGCTTCTGCTCAGTTTTGGCACAAAACGTGTGTTTCGTGCACAGAATCGCCGCTTCTGATCAGTTTTGGCACAAGACGTGTGTTTCGTGCCCTGAATCGCCGCTTCTGCTCAGTTCTGATGCAAAAGGTGCGTTTCGTGCACAGAATCGCCGGTTTTGCTCAGTTTTGGCACAAAGCGAGCGCTTCACGCACTGAATTGCTCCGTTTGGCACAAATCGTTCGTTTCGTGCACAGAATAGCCGTTTTGCTCAGTTTTGGCACAAAACCAGCGTTTCGTGCACAGAATCGCCGCTTCTGCTCAGTTTAGGAACAAAACGTGCGCTTCGTGCACAGAATCGCCGCTTTTGCTCAGTTATGGCCCAAAACCCGCCTTTCGTGCTCAGAATCGTAGCTTTTGCTCAGTTTTGAAACAAAACGTGCGCTTCGTGCACAGAATCGCCGCTTTTGCTCTGATTTGGCACAAAACCCGCCTTTCGTGCACAGAATCGCCGCTTTTGCTCTGTTTTTCAGCAAAACGTGCGTTCCGTGCACAGAATCGCAGCTTTTGCTCAGTTATGGCTCAAAACCCGCCTTTCGTGCACAGGATCGCCACTTTTGCTCAGTTTTGGCACAAAACGTGCGCTTCGTGCACGGAATTGCTGCTTTTGCCCAGCTTTGACACAAAACGTGCGTTTCGTGCACAGAATCGCAGCTTTTGCTCAGTTTTGGCACAAAACCTGCGTTTCACGCACCGAATTGCTCCTTTTGGCACACAACTTGCGTTTCGTAACCAGAATCGCCGCTGTTGCTCAGTTTTGACACAAAAGCCGCGTTTCAAGCACCGAATCGCTGCTTCTGCTCAGTTTTGGCACAAAACGTGTGTTTCGTTCACAGAATCGCCGCTTCTGATCAGTTTTATCACAAGACGTGTGTTTCGTGCCCTGAATCGCCGCTTCTGCTCAGTTCTGATTCAAAAGGTGCGTTTCGTGCACAGAATCGCCGGTTTTGCTCAGTTTTGGCACAAAGCGAGCGCTTCACGCACTGAATTGCTCCGTTTGGCACAAATCGTTCGTTCCGTGCACAGAATAGCCGTTTTGCTCAGTTTTGGCACAAAACCAGCGTTTCGTGCACAGAATCGCCGCTTCTGCTCAGTTTAGGAACAAAACGTGCGCTTCGTGCACAGAATCGCCGCTTTTGCTCAGTTATGGCCCAAAACCCGCCTTTCGTGCTCAGAATCGCAGCTTTTGCTCAGTTTTGTCACAAAACGTGCGTTTCGTGGGCAGAATCGCCGCTTTTGCTCAGTTTTGAAACAAAACCTGCGTTTCGTGCGCAGAATCGCCGCTGTTGCTCAGTTTTTGCTCAAAACGTGCGTTTCGTGCACAGAATCGCCGCTTTTGCTCAGTTATGGTACAAAACCCGCCTTTCGTGCACAGAATCGCAGCTTTTGCTAAGTTTTGTCACAAAACGTGCGTTTCGTGCGCAGAATCGCCGCTTTTGCTCAGTTTTTGCTCAAAACGCGCGTTTCGTGCACAGAATCGCCGCTTTTGCTTATTATTGGCACAAAACGTGCGTTTCGAGCACGGAATCGCCGCTTTTGCTCAGTTTTGGCACATAACTTGCGTTTCGTGCACAGAATCGCCGCTTTTGCATCGTATTGGCACAAAACGTGCGTTTACGCTCCGAATTGGCACAAAACGTCCGTTTCCTGCACAGAATCGCCACTTTTGCTCTGTTTTGGCACAAAACGTGTCTTTCGTGCACGGAATCGCCGTTTTTGATCAGTTTTGGCTCGAAACGTGCGTTTCGTGCGCAGAATCGCAGCTTTTGCTCAGTTTTGAAACAAAACCTGCGTTTCGTGCACAGAATCGCCGCTTCTGCTCAGTTTAGGAACAAAACGTGCGCTTCGTGCACAGAATCGCCGCTTTTGCTCCGTTATGGCCCAAAACCCGCCTTTCGTGCTCAGAATCGCAGCTTTTGCTCAGTTTTGTCACAAAACGTGCGTTTCGTGCGCAGAATCGCCGCTTTTGCACAGTTTTGAAACAAAACCTGCGTTTCGTGCACAGAATCGCCGCTTCTGCTCAGTTTTGGCACAAAACGTGCGCTTCGTGCACAGAATCGCCGCTTTTGCTCAGTTTTGGCAGAACAAGGGCGTTTCGCGCACAGATTCGCCGCTTTTGCTCAGTTATGGTACAAAACCCGCCTTTCGTGCACAGAATCGCAGCTTTTGCTAAGTTTTGTCACAAAACGTGCGTTTCGTGCGCAGAATCGCCGCTCTTGCTCAGTTTTTGCTCAAAACGCGCGTTTCGTGCACAGAATCGCCGCTTTTGCTTATTATTGGCACAAAACGTGCGTTTCGTGCACGGAATCGCCGCTTTTGCTCAGTTTTGGCACATAACTTGCGTTTCGTGCACAGAATCGCCGCTTTTGCATCGTATTGGCACAAAACGTGCGTTTACGCTCCGAATTGGCACAAAACGTCCGTTTCCTGCACAGAATCGCCACTTTTGCTCTGTTTTGGCACAAAACGTGTGTTTCGTGCACGGAATCGTCGTTTTTGATCAGTTTTGGCTCGAAACGTGCGTTTCGTGCGCAGAATCGCAGCTTTTGCTCAGTTTTGAAACAAAACCTGCGTTTCGTGCACAGAATCGCCGCTTCTGCTCAGTTTAGGAACAAAACGTGCGCTTCATGCACAGAATCGTCGCATTTGCTCCGTTATGGCCCAAAACCCGCCTTTCGTGCTCAGAATCGCAGCTTTTGCTCAGTTTTGTCACAAAACGTGCGTTTCGTGCGCAGAATCGCCGCTTTTGCTCAGTTTTGAAACAAAACCTGCGTTTCGTGCACAGAATCGCCGCTTCTGCTCAGTTATGGCACAAAACGTGCGCTTCGTGCACAGAATCGCCGATTTTACTCAGTTGTGGCACAAAACGTGCGTTTCGTGCACAGAATCGCCGATTTTGCTCAGTTGTGGCACAAAACGTGCGTTTCGTGCACAGAATCGCCGCTTTTGCTCCGTATTGGCACAAGCAGTGCGTTTCACGCACCTTATTGCTCCTTTTGAAACAAAACGGGCGTTTCGTGCACAGAATCGCCGGTTTTGCTCAGTGTTGGCACAAAACGAGCGCTCTACGCACTGAATTGCTCCGTATGGCACAAAACGGGCTTTTCGTGCACAGAATCGCCGCTTCTGCTCACTTTTGGTACAATACGTGTGTTTCGTGAACAGAATCGCCGCTTCTGCTCAGTTTTGGCACAAAACGTGAGTTTCGTGCACAAAATCGCCGCTTCTGCTCAGTTTTGGCACAAAACGTGAGTTTGGTGCACAAAATCGCCGCTTCTGCTCAGTTTTGGCACAAAACGTGTGTTTCGTGCACAGAATCGCCGCTTTTGCTCCGTATTGGTACAAAACGGGCGTTCCGTGCACAGAATCGCCGGTTTTGCTCAGTTTTGGCACCAAATGAGCGCTCCACGCACTGCATTGCTCCGTTTGTCACTAAACGGGCGTTTCGTGCACAGAATCGCCGCTTCTGCTCAGTTTTGGCACAAAACGTGTGTTTCGTGCACAGAATTGCCGCTTCTGCTCAGTTATGGCACAAAACGTGCGCTTCGTGCACAGAATCGCCGATTTTACTCAGTTGTGGCACAAAACGTGCGTTTCGTGCACAGAATCGCCGCTTTTGCTCCGTATTGGCACAAACCGTGCGTTTCACGCACCGTATTGCTCCTTTTGAAACAAAACGGGCGTGTCGTGCACAGAATCGCCGGTTTTGCTCAGTGTTGGCACAAAACGAGCGCTCTACGCACTGAATTGCTCCGTATGGCACAAAACGGGCTTTTCGTGCACAGAATCGCCGCCTTTGCTCAGTTTTGGCACAAAACGTGTGTTTCGTAGACAGAATCGCCGCTTTTGCTCCGTATTGGTAGAAAACGGGCGTTCCGTGCACTGAATCGCTGCTTTTGCTCAGTTTTGGCACAAAACGTGCGTTTCACGCATCGAATTGATACTTTTGAAACAAAACGGGCGTTTCGCGCACAGAATCGCCGCCTCTGCTCGGTTTTGGCACAAAACGGGCGTTTCGTGCACAGAATCGCCGCTTTTGCTCCGAATTGGCACAAAACGTTCGTTTCACGCACCGAATTGCTCCTTTTGAAACAAAACGGGCGTTTCGTGCACAGAATCGCCGCTGTTGCTCAGCTGTGGCACAAAAGGTGCGCTTCGTGCACAGAATCGCCGGTTTTGCTCAGTTTTGGCACAAAGCGAGCGCTTCAAGCACTGAATTGCTCCGTTTGGCACAAAACGTTCGTTTCGTGCACAGAATCGCCGCTTTTACTCAGTATTTGCACACATCGTGCGTTTCGTGCTCAGAATCGCCGCTTTCGCTCAGTTTTGGCACAAAACGTCCGTTTCGTGCATAGAATCGCCGCTTTTGCTCAAATTTCGGCACAAAACGTGCGTTTCACGCACCGAATTGCTCCTCCTGGCACAAAAACTGCGTTTTACGCACCGAATTGCTCCTCTTCGCACAAAACGTGCGTTCCGGGCACAGAATCGCCGCTTTTGCTCAGTTTTGGCACAAAACGTGCGTTTCGTGCACCAAATCGCTGCTTTTGCACAGTTTTGACGCAAAACGTGCGTTTCGTGCACCAAAACGCCGCTTTTGCAGCGAAACGTGCGTTTCGTGCACCAAATCGCTGCTTTTGCACAGTTTTGACGGAAAACGTGCGTTTCGTGCAACAAAACGCCGCTTTTGCAGCGAAACGTGCGTTTCGTGCACCAAATCGCTGCTTTTGCGCAGTTTTGACGCAAAACGTGCGTTTCGTGCACCAAAACGCCGCTTTTGCAGCGAAACGTGCGTTTCGTGCACCAAATCGCTGCTTTTGCACAGTTTTGACGCAAAACGTGCGTTTCGTGCACCAAATCGCTGCTTTTGCTCAGTTTTGACGCAAAACGTGCGTTTCGTGCACAGAATCGCCGCTTTTGCTCAGTTTTGCAACAGCACGTGCGTTTCGTGCACGGAATCGCCATTTTTGATCAGTTTTGGCTCGAAACGTGCGTTTCGTGCACAGAATCGCCGCTTTTGCTCCGTATTGGTACAAAACGGGCGTTCCGTGCACTGAATCGCTGCTTTTATTCGGTTTTGGCACAAAACGTGCGTTTCACGCACCCAATTGATCCTTTTGAAACAAAACGGGCGTTTCGCGCACAGAATCGCCGCTCCTGCTCTGTTATGGCACAATACCCGCGTTTCACGCACCGTTTTGCTCCTTCTGGCACAAAACGTTCGTTTCGTGTACAGAATCGCCGGTTTTGCTCCGAATTGGTACAAAACGTGCGTTTCACGCCCCAAGTTGCTCCTTTCTGCACAAAACGGGCGTTTCTTGCACAGAATCGCCGCTGTTGCTCAGTTTTGGCACAAAACCCGCGTTACGTGCACAGAATCGCCGCTTTTGCTCAGTTTTGGCACAAAAGCAGCGGTTCGTGCACAGAATCGCCGCCTCTGCTCAGTTTTGGCACAAAACGTGTGTTTCGTGCACAGGATCGCCGCATCTGCTCAGTTCCGGCACGAAACGTGCGCTTCGTCCACAGAATCGCCGGTTTTGCTCTGTTTTGGCACAAATCGAGCGCTTCACGCACCGAGTTGCTCCTTTTCGCACAAAACGGGCGTTTCGTGTACAGAATCGCCGCTTTTGCTCAGTTTGGCACAAAACGTGCGTTTCACGCACCGACTTGCTCCTTCTGGCACAAAACGTGCGTTTCGTGCACAGAATCGCCGCTATTGCTCAGTCTTGGCACAAAACGTGCGTTTTGTGCACTGAATCGCCGCTTTTGCTCAGTTTTGGCACAAAACGTGCGTTTCACGCATCGAATTGATACTTTTGAAACAAAACGGGCGTTTCGCGCACAGAATCGCCGCCTCTGCTCGGTTTTGGCACAAAACGGGCGTTTCGTGCACAGAATCGCCGCTTTTGCTCCGAATTGGCACAAAACGTTCGTTTCACGCACCGAATTGCTCCTTTTGAAACAAAACGGGCGTTTCGTGCACAGAATCGCCGCTGTTGCTCAGCTCTGGCACAAAAGGTGCGCTTCGTGCACAGAATCGCCGGTTTTGCTCAGTTTTGGCACAAAGCGAGCGCTTCAAGCACTGAATTGCTCCGTTTGGCACAAAACGTTCGTTTCGTGCACAGAATCGCCGCTTTTACTCAGTATTTGCACACATCGTGCGTTTCGTGCTCAGAATCGCCGCTTTTGCTCAGTTTTGGCACAAAACGTGCGTTTCGTGCTCAGAATCGCCGCTTTTGCTCAGTTTCGGAACAAATCGTGCGTTTCGTGCTCAGAATCGCCGCTTTTGCTCAGTTTTGGATCAGAACGACCGTTTCGTGCACAGAATCGCCGCTTTTGCTCAGTTTTGCGACAACACGTGCGTTTCGTGCACAGAAACGCAGCTTTTGATGTGTTTTTGCACAAAACGTCCGTTTCGTGCATAGAATCGCCGCTTTTGCTCAAATTTCGGCACAAAACGTGCGTTTCACGCACCGAATTGCTCCTCCTGGCACAAAAACTGCGTTTTACGCACCGAATTGCTCCTCTTCGCACAAAACGTGCGTTCCGGGCACAGAATCGCCGCTTTTGCTCAGTTTTGGCACAAAACGTGCGTTTCGTGCACCAAATCGCTGCTTTTGCACAGTTTTGACGCAAAACGTGCGTTTCGTGCACCAAAACGCCGCTTTTGCAGCGAAACGTGCGTTTCGTGCACCAAATCGCTGCTTTTGCACAGTTTTGACGGAAAACGTGCGTTTCGTGCAACAAAACGCCGCTTTTGCAGCGAAACGTGCGTTTCGTGCACCAAATCGCTGCTTTTGCGCAGCTTTGACGCAAAACGTGCGTTTCGTGCACCAAAACGCCGCTTTTGCAGCGAAACGTGCGTTTCGTGCACCAAATCGCTGCTTTTGCACAGTTTTGACGCAAAACGTGCGTTTCGTGCACCAAATCGCTGCTTTTGCTCAGTTTTGACGCAAAACGTGCGTTTCGTGCACAGAATCGCCGCTTTTGCTCAGTTTTGCAACAGCACGTGCGTTTCGTGCACGGAATCGCCATTTTTGATCAGTTTTGGCTCGAAACGTGCGTTTCGTGCACAGAATCGCCGCTTTTGCTCCGTATTGGTACAAAACGGGCGTTCCGTGCACTGAATCGCTGCTTTTGTTCGGTTTTGGCACAAAACGTGCGTTTCACGCACCCAATTGATCCTTTTGAAACAAAACGGGCGTTTCGCGCACAGAATCGCCGCTTCTGCTCTGTTATGGCACAATACCCGCGTTTCACGCACCGTTTTGCTCCTTCTGGCACAAAACGTTCGTTTCGTGTACAGAATCGCCGGTTTTGCTCCGAATTGGAACAAAACGTGCGTTTCACGCCCCAAGTTGCTCCTTTCTGCACAAAACGGGCGTTTCTTGCACAGAATCGCCGCTGTTGCTCAGTTTTGGCACAAAACCCGCGTTACGTGCACAGAATCGCCGCTTTTGCTCAGTTTTGGCACAAAACCAGCGGTTCGTGCACAGAATCGCCGCCTCTGCTCAGTTTTGGCACAAAACGTGTGTTTCGTGCACAGGATCGCCGCATCTGCTCAGTTCCGGCACGAAACGTGCGCTTCGTCCACAGAATCGCCGGTTTTGCTCTGTTTTGGCACAAATCGAGCGCTTCACGCACCGAATTGCTCCTTTTCGCACAAAACGGGCGTTTCGTGTACAGAATCGCCGCTTTTGCTCAGTTTGGCACAAAACGTGCGTTTCACGCACCGACTTGCTCCTTCTGGCACAAAACGTGCGTTTCGTGCACAGAATCGCCGCTATTGCTCAGTCTTGGCACAAAACGTGCGTTTTGTGCACTGAATCGCCGCTTTTGCTAAGTTTTGTCACAAAACGTGCGTTTCGTGCGCAGAATCGCCGCTCTTGCTCAGTTTTTGCTCAAAACGCGCGTTTCGTGCACAGAATCGCCGCTTTTGCTTATTATTGGCACAAAACGTGCGTTTCGTGCACGGAATCGCCGCTTTTGCTCAGTTTTGGCACATAACTTGCGTTTCGTGCACAGAATCGCCGCTTTTGCATCGTATTGGCACAAAACGTGCGTTTACGCTCCGAATTGGCACAAAACGTCCGTTTCCTGCACAGAATCGCCACTTTTGCTCTGTTTTGGCACAAAACGTGTGTTTCGTGCACGGAATCGTCGTTTTTGATCAGTTTTGGCTCGAAACGTGCGTTTCGTGCGCAGAATCGCAGCTTTTGCTCAGTTTTGAAACAAAACCTGCGTTTCGTGCACAGAATCGCCGCTTCTGCTCAGTTTAGGAACAAAACGTGCGCTTCATGCACAGAATCGTCGCTTTTGCTCCGTTATGGCCCAAAACCCGCCTTTCGTGCTCAGAATCGCAGCTTTTGCTCAGTTTTGTCACAAAACGTGCGTTTCGTGCGCAGAATCGCCGCTTTTGCTCAGTTTTGAAACAAAACCTGCGTTTCGTGCACAGAATCGCCGCTTCTGCTCAGTTATGGCACAAAACGTGCGCTTCGTGCACAGAATCGCCGATTTTACTCAGTTGTGGCACAAAACGTGCGTTTCGTGCACAGAATCGCCGATTTTGCTCAGTTGTGGCACAAAACGTGCGTTTCGTGCACAGAATCGCCGCTTTTGCTCCGTATTGGCACAAGCAGTGCGTTTCACGCACCTTATTGCTCCTTTTGAAACAAAACGGGCGTTTCGTGCACAGAATCGCCGGTTTTGCTCAGTGTTGGCACAAAACGAGCGCTCTACGCACTGAATTGCTCCGTATGGCACAAAACGGGCTTTTCGTGCACAGAATCGCCGCTTCTGCTCACTTTTGGTACAAAACGTGTGTTTCGTGAACAGAATCGCCGCTTCTGCTCAGTTTTGGCACAAAACGTGAGTTTCGTGCACAAAATCGCCGCTTCTGCTCAGTTTTGGCACAAAACGTGAGTTTGGTGCACAAAATCGCCGCTTCTGCTCAGTTTTGGCACAAAACGTGTGTTTCGTGCACAGAATCGCCGCTTTTGCTCCGTATTGGTACAAAACGGGCGTTCCGTGCACTGAATCGCTGCTTTTGCTCGGTTTTGGCACAAAACGTGCGTTTCACGCACCCAATTGATCCTTTTGAAACAAAACGGGCGTTTCGCGCACAGAATCGCCGCCTCTGCTCGGTTTTGGCACAAAACGGGCGTTTCGTGCACAGAATCGCCGCTTTTGCTCCGAATTGGCACAAAACGTTCGTTTCACGCACCGAATTGCTCCTTTTGAAACAAAACGGGCGTTTCGTGCACAGAATCGCCGCTGTTGCTCAGCTGTGGCACAAAAGGTGCGCTTCGTGCACAGAATCGCCGGTTTTGCTCAGTTTTGGCACAAAGCGAGCGCTTCAAGCACTGAATTGCTCCGTTTGGCACAAAACGTTCGTTTCGTGCACAGAATCGCCGCTTTTACTCAGTATTTGCACACATCGTGCGTTTCGTGCTCAGAATCGCCGCTTTCGCTCAGTTTTGGCACAAAACGTGCGTTTCGTGCTCAGAATCGCCGCTTTTGCTCAGTTTCGGAACAAATCGTGCGTTTCGTGCTCAGAATCGCCGCTTTTGCTCAGTTTTGGATCAGAACGACCGTTTCGTGCACAGAATCGCCGCTTTTGCTCAGTTTTGCGACAACACGTGCGTTTCGTGCACAGAAACGCAGCTTTTGATGTGTTTTTGCACAAAACGTCCGTTTCGTGCATAGAATCGCCGCTTTTGCTCAAATTTCGGCACAAAACGTGCGTTTCACGCACCGAATTGCTCCTCCTGGCACAAAAACTGCGTTTTACGCACCGAATTGCTCCTCTTCGCACAAAACGTGCGTTCCGGGCACAGAATCGCCGCTTTTGCTCAGTTTTGGCACAAAACGTGCTTTTCGTGCACCAAATCGCTGCTTTTGCACAGTTTTGACGCAAAACGTGCGTTTCGTGCACCAAAACGCCGCTTTTGCAGCGAAACGTGCGTTTCGTGCACCAAATCGCTGCTTTTGCACAGTTTTGACGGAAAACGTGCGTTTCGTGCAACAAAACGCCGCTTTTGCAGCGAAACGTGCGTTTCGTGCACCAAATCGCTGCTTTTGCGCAGTTTTGACGCAAAACGTGCGTTTCGTGCACCAAAACGCCGCTTTTGCAGCGAAACGTGCGTTTCGTGCACCAAATCGCTGCTTTTGCACAGTTTTGACGCAAAACGTGCGTTTCGTGCACCAAATCGCTGCTTTTGCTCAGTTTTGACGCAAAACGTGCGTTTCGTGCACAGAATCGCCGCTTTTGCTCAGTTTTGCAACAGCACGTGCGTTTCGTGCACGGAATCGCCATTTTTGATCAGTTTTGGCTCGAAACGTGCGTTTCGTGCACAGAATCGCCGCTTTTGCTCCGTATTGGTACAAAACGGGCGTTCCGTGCACTGAATCGCTGCTTTTATTCGGTTTTGGCACAAAACGTGCGTTTCACGCACCCAATTGATCCTTTTGAAACAAAACGGGCGTTTCGCGCACAGAATCGCCGCTCCTGCTCTGTTATGGCACAATACCCGCGTTTCACGCACCGTTTTGCTCCTTCTGGCACAAAACGTTCGTTTCGTGTACAGAATCGCCGGTTTTGCTCCGAATTGGTACAAAACGTGCGTTTCACGCCCCAAGTTGCTCCTTTCTGCACAAAACGGGCGTTTCTTGCACAGAATCGCCGCTGTTGCTCAGTTTTGGCACAAAACCCGCGTTACGTGCACAGAATCGCCGCTTTTGCTCAGTTTTGGCACAAAAGCAGCGGTTCGTGCACAGAATCGCCGCCTCTGCTCAGTTTTGGCACAAAACGTGTGTTTCGTGCACAGGATCGCCGCATCTGCTCAGTTCCGGCACGAAACGTGCGCTTCGTCCACAGAATCGCCGGTTTTGCTCTGTTTTGGCACAAATCGAGCGCTTCACGCACCGAGTTGCTCCTTTTCGCACAAAACGGGCGTTTCGTGTACAGAATCGCCGCTTTTGCTCAGTTTGGCACAAAACGTGCGTTTCACGCACCGACTTGCTCCTTCTGGCACAAAACGTGCGTTTCGTGCACAGAATCGCCGCTATTGCTCAGTCTTGGCACAAAACGTGCGTTTTGTGCACTGAATCGCCGCTTTTGCTCAGTTTTGGCACAAAACGTGCGTTTCACGCATCGAATTGATACTTTTGAAACAAAACGGGCGTTTCGCGCACAGAATCGCCGCCTCTGCTCGGTTTTGGCACAAAACGGGCGTTTCGTGCACAGAATCGCCGCTTTTGCTCCGAATTGGCACAAAACGTTCGTTTCACGCACCGAATTGCTCCTTTTGAAACAAAACGGGCGTTTCGTGCACAGAATCGCCGCTGTTGCTCAGCTCTGGCACAAAAGGTGCGCTTCGTGCACAGAATCGCCGGTTTTGCTCAGTTTTGGCACAAAGCGAGCGCTTCAAGCACTGAATTGCTCCGTTTGGCACAAAACGTTCGTTTCGTGCACAGAATCGCCGCTTTTACTCAGTATTTGCACACATCGTGCGTTTCGTGCTCAGAATCGCCGCTTTTGCTCAGTTTTGGCACAAAACGTGCGTTTCGTGCTCAGAATCGCCGCTTTTGCTCAGTTTCGGAACAAATCGTGCGTTTCGTGCTCAGAATCGCCGCTTTTGCTCAGTTTTGGATCAGAACGACCGTTTCGTGCACAGAATCGCCGCTTTTGCTCAGTTTTGCGACAACACGTGCGTTTCGTGCACAGAAACGCAGCTTTTGATGTGTTTTTGCACAAAACGTCCGTTTCGTGCATAGAATCGCCGCTTTTGCTCAAATTTCGGCACAAAACGTGCGTTTCACGCACCGAATTGCTCCTCCTGGCACAAAAACTGCGTTTTACGCACCGAATTGCTCCTCTTCGCACAAAACGTGCGTTCCGGGCACAGAATCGCCGCTTTTGCTCAGTTTTGGCACAAAACGTGCGTTTCGTGCACCAAATCGCTGCTTTTGCACAGTTTTGACGCAAAACGTGCGTTTCGTGCACCAAAACGCCGCTTTTGCAGCGAAACGTGCGTTTCGTGCACCAAATCGCTGCTTTTGCACAGTTTTGACGGAAAACGTGCGTTTCGTGCAACAAAACGCCGCTTTTGCAGCGAAACGTGCATTTCGTGCACCAAATCGCTGCTTTTGCGCAGCTTTGACGCAAAACGTGCGTTTCGTGCACCAAAACGCCGCTTTTGCAGCGAAACGTGCGTTTCGTGCACCAAATCGCTGCTTTTGCACAGTTTTGACGCAAAACGTGCGTTTCGTGCACCAAATCGCTGCTTTTGCTCAGTTTTGACGCAAAACGTGCGTTTCGTGCACAGAATCGCCGCTTTTGCTCAGTTTTGCAACAGCACGTGCGTTTCGTGCACGGAATCGCCATTTTTGATCAGTTTTGGCTCGAAACGTGCGTTTCGTGCACAGAATCGCCGCTTTTGCTCCGTATTGGTACAAAACGGGCGTTCCGTGCACTGAATCGCTGCTTTTGTTCGGTTTTGGCACAAAACGTGCGTTTCACGCACCCAATTGATCCTTTTGAAACAAAACGGGCGTTTCGCGCACAGAATCGCCGCTTCTGCTCTGTTATGGCACAATACCCGCGTTTCACGCACCGTTTTGCTCCTTCTGGCACAAAACGTTCGTTTCGTGTACAGAATCGCCGGTTTTGCTCCGAATTGGAACAAAACGTGCGTTTCACGCCCCAAGTTGCTCCTTTCTGCACAAAACGGGCGTTTCTTGCACAGAATCGCCGCTGTTGCTCAGTTTTGGCACAAAACCCGCGTTACGTGCACAGAATCGCCGCTTTTGCTCAGTTTTGGCACAAAACCAGCGGTTCGTGCACAGAATCGCCGCCTCTGCTCAGTTTTGGCACAAAACGTGTGTTTCGTGCACAGGATCGCCGCATCTGCTCAGTTCCGGCACGAAACGTGCGCTTCGTCCACAGAATGGCCGGTTTTGCTCTGTTTTGGCACAAATCGAGCGCTTCACGCACCGAATTGCTCCTTTTCGCACAAAACGGGCGTTTCGTGTACAGAATCGCCGCTTTTGCTCAGTTTGGCACAAAACGTGCGTTTCACGCACCGACTTGCTCCTTCTGGCACAAAACGTGCGTTTCGTGCACAGAATCGCCGCTATTGCTCAGTCTTGGCACAAAACGTGCGTTTTGTGCACTGAATCGCCGCTTTTGCTCAGTTTTGGCACAAAACGTGCGTTTCACGCATCGAATTGATACTTTTGAAACAAAACGGGCGTTTCGCGCACAGAATCGCCGCCTCTGCTCGGTTTTGGCACAAAACGGGCGTTTCGTGCACAGAATCGCCGCTTTTGCTCCGAATTGGCACAAAACGTTCGTTTCACGCACCGAATTGCTCCTTTTGAAACAAAACGGGCGTTTCGTGCACAGAATCGCCGCTGTTGCTCAGCTCTGGCACAAAAGGTGCGCTTCGTGCACAGAATCGCCGGTTTTGCTCAGTTTTGGCACAAAGCGAGCGCTTCAAGCACTGAATTGCTCCGTTTGGCACAAAACGTTCGTTTCGTGCACAGAATCGCCGCTTTTACTCAGTATTTGCACACATCGTGCGTTTCGTGCTCAGAATCGCCGCTTTTGCTCAGTTTTGGCACAAAACGTGCGTTTCGTGCTCAGAATCGCCGCTTTTGCTCAGTTTCGGAACAAATCGTGCGTTTCGTGCTCAGAATCGCCGCTTTTGCTCAGTTTTGGATCAGAACGACCGTTTCGTGCACAGAATCGCCGCTTTTGCTCAGTTTTGCGACAACACGTGCGTTTCGTGCACAGAAACGCAGCTTTTGATGTGTTTTTGCACAAAACGTCCGTTTCGTGCATAGAATCGCCGCTTTTGCTCAAATTTCGGCACAAAACGTGCGTTTCACGCACCGAATTGCTCCTCCTGGCACAAAAACTGCGTTTTACGCACCGAATTGCTCCTCTTCGCACAAAACGTGCGTTCCGGGCACAGAATCGCCGCTTTTGCTCAGTTTTGGCACAAAACGTGCGTTTCGTGCACCAAATCGCTGCTTTTGCACAGTTTTGACGCGAAACGTGCGTTTCGTGCACCAAAACGCCGCTTTTGCAGCGAAACGTGCGTTTCGTGCACCAAATCGCTGCTTTTGCACAGTTTTGACGGAAAGCGTGCGTTTCGTGCAACAAAACGCCGCTTTTGCAGCGAAACGTGCGTTTCGTGCACCAAATCGCTGCTTTTGCGCAGTTTTGACGCAAAACGTGCGTTTCGTGCACCAAAACGCCGCTTTTGCAGCGAAACGTGCGTTTCGTGCACCAAATCGCTGCTTTTGCACAGTTTTGACGCAAAACGTGCGTTTCGTGCACCAAATCGCTGCTTTTGCTCAGTTTTGACGCAAAACGTGCGTTTCGTGCACAGAATCGCCGCTTTTGCTCAGTTTTGCAACAGCACGTGCGTTTCGTGCACGGAATCGCCATTTTTGATCAGTTTTGGCTCGAAACGTGCGTTTCGTGCACAGAATCGCCGCTTTTGCTCCGTATTGGTACAAAACGGGCGTTCCGTGCACTGAATCGCTGCTTTTGTTCGGTTTTGGCACAAAACGTGCGTTTCACGCACCCAATTGATCCTTTTGAAACAAAACGGGCGTTTCGCGCACAGAATCGCCGCTTCTGCTCTGTTATGGCACAATACCCGCGTTTCACGCACCGTTTTGCTCCTTCTGGCACAAAACGTTCGTTTCGTGTACAGAATCGCCGGTTTTGCTCCGAATTGGAACAAAACGTGCGTTTCACGCCCCAAGTTGCTCCTTTCTGCACAAAACGGGCGTTTCTTGCACAGAATCGCCGCTGTTGCTCAGTTTTGGCACAAAACCCGCGTTACGTGCACAGAATCGCCGCTTTTGCTCAGTTTTGGCACAAAACCAGCGGTTCGTGCACAGAATCGCCGCCTCTGCTCAGTTTTGGCACAAAACGTGTGTTTCGTGCACAGGATCGCCGCATCTGCTCAGTTCCGGCACGAAACGTGCGCTTCGTCCACAGAATCGCCGGTTTTGCTCTGTTTTGGCACAAATCGAGCGCTTCACGCACCGAATTGCTCCTTTTCGCACAAAACGGGCGTTTCGTGCACAGAATCGCCGCTTTTGCTCCGAATTGGCACAAAACGTTCGTTTCACGCACCGAATTGCTCCTTTTGAAACAAAACGGGCGTTTCGTGCACAGAATCGCCGCTGTTGCTCAGCTCTGGCACAAAAGGTGCGCTTCGTGCACAGAATCGCCGGTTTTGCTCAGTTTTGGCACAAAGCGAGCGCTTCAAGCACTGAATTGCTCCGTTTGGCACAAAACGTTCGTTTCGTGCACAGAATCGCCGCTTTTACTCAGTATTTGCACACATCGTGCGTTTCGTGCTCAGAATCGCCGCTTTTGCTCAGTTTTGGCACAAAACGTGCGTTTCGTGCTCAGAATCGCCGCTTTTGCTCAGTTTCGGAACAAATCGTGCGTTTCGTGCTCAGAATCGCCGCTTTTGCTCAGTTTTGGATCAGAACGACCGTTTCGTGCACAGAATCGCCGCTTTTGCTCAGTTTTGCGACAACACGTGCGTTTCGTGCACAGAAACGCAGCTTTTGATGTGTTTTTGCACAAAACGTCCGTTTCGTGCATAGAATCGCCGCTTTTGCTCAAATTTCGGCACAAAACGTGCGTTTCACGCACCGAATTGCTCCTCCTGGCACAAAAACTGCGTTTTACGCACCGAGTTGCTCCTCTTCGCACAAAACGTGCGTTCCGGGCACAGAATCGCTGCTTTTGCGCAGTTTTGACGCAAAACGTGCGTTTCGTGCACCAAAACGCCGCTTTTGCAGCGAAACGTGCGTTTCGTGCACCAAATCGCTGCTTTTGCACAGTTTTGACGCAAAACGTGCGTTTCGTGCACCAAATCGCTGCTTTTGCTCAGTTTTGACGCAAAACGTGTTTTTCGTACACAGAATCGCCGCTTTTGCTCCGTATTGGTACAAAACGGGCGTTCCGTGCACTGAATCGCTGCTTTTGTTCGGTTTTGGCACAAAACGTGCGTTTCACGCACCCAATTGATCCTTTTGAAACAAAACGGGCGTTTCGCGCACAGAATCGCCGCTTCTGCTCTGTTATGGCACAATACCCGCGTTTCACGCACCGTTTTGCTCCTTCTGGCACAAAACGTTCGTTTCGTGTACAGAATCGCCGGTTTTGCTCCGAATTGGAACAAAACGTGCGTTTCACGCCCCAAGTTGCTCCTTTCTGCACAAAACGGGCGTTTCTTGCACAGAATCGCCGCTGTTGCTCAGTTTTGGCACATACCCCGCCTTTCGTGCACAGAATCGCCGCTTTTGCTCAGTTTTGGCACAAACGCCGCGTTTCGTGCACAGAATCGCCGCTTTTGCTCAGTTTTGGAACAAAACGTGCGTTTCGTGCACAGAATCGCTGTTTTTGCTCAGTTTTGGCACAAAACGTACGCTTCACGCACGGAACTGCTCCTAGTGGCACAAAACGTGCGTTTCGTTCATAGGATCGCCGCTTTTGCTCAGTTTTGGCACAAAACGTGCGTTTCGTGCACAGAATCGCCGCTTTTACTCAGTATTTGCACAAATCGTGCGTTTCGTGCTCAGAATCGCCGCTTTTGCTCAGTTTTGGATCAAATCGAGCGTTTCGTGCACAGAATCGCCGCTTTTGCTCAGTTTTGGCACAAAACGTGCGTTTCGTGCTCAGAATCGCCGCTTTTGCTCAGTTTTGGATCAAATCGAGCGTTTCGTGCACAGAATCGCCGCTTTTGCTCAGTTTTGGCACAAAACGTGCGTTTCGTGCTCAGAATCGCCGCTTTTGCTCAGTTTTGGATCAAAACGAGCGTTTCGTGCACCAAATCGCTGCTTTTGCACAGTTTTGACGCAAAACGTGCGTTTCGTGCACCAAATCGCCGCTTTTACTCAGTATTTGCACAAATCGTGCGTTTCGTGCTCAGAATCGCCGCTTTTGCTCAGTTTTGGCACAAAACGTGCGTTTCGTGCTCAGAATCGCCGCTTTTGCTCAGTTTCGGAACAAATCGTGCGTTTCGTGCTCAGAATCGCCGCTTTTGCTCAGTTTTGGATCAGAACGACCGTTTCGTGCACAGAATCGCCGCTTTTGCTCAGTTTTGGCACAAAACGTGCGTTTCGTGCTCAGAATCGCCGCTTTTGCTCAGTTTTGGATCAAATCGAGCGTTTCGTGCACAGAATCGCCGCTTTTGCTCAGTTTTGGCACAAAACGTGCGTTTCGTGCTCAGAATCGCCGCTTTTGCTCAGTTTTGGATCAAAACGAGCGTTTCGTGCACCAAATCGCTGCTTTTGCACAGTTTTGACGCAAAACGTGCGTTTCGTGCACCAAATCGCCGCTTTTACTCAGTATTTGCACAAATCGTGCGTTTCGTGCTCAGAATCGCCGCTTTTGCTCAGTTTTGGCACAAAACGTGCGTTTCGTGCTCAGAATCGCCGCTTTTGCTCAGTTTCGGAACAAATCGTGCGTTTCGTGCTCAGAATCGCCGCTTTTGCTCAGTTTTGGATCAGAACGACCGTTTCGTGCACAGAATCGCCGCTTTTGCTCAGTTTTGCGACAACACGTGCGTTTCGTGCACAGAAACGCAGCTTTTGATGTGTTTTTGCACAAAACGTCCGCTTCGTGCATAGAATCGCCGCTTTTGCTCAAATTTCGGCACAAAACGTGCGTTTCGTGCACAGAATCGCCGCTATTGCTTAGTTTTGGCACAAAACGTGCGTTTCGTGCACAGAATTGCTGCTTTTGCCTGGTTTTGGCACAGAACGTGCGTTTCGTGCACAAAATCGTGGCTTCTGCGCAGTTCTGCCAAAAAACGTGCGTTTCTCGCACCGAATTGCTCCTTTTGGCACAAAACGGGCGTTTCGTGCTCAGTATCGCCGCTTTTGCTCAGTTTTGGCACAAAACGTGTGTTTCTTTCCCAGAATCTCCGCCTTTGCTCAGTTTTGTCTCTAAACGTGCGTTTAGTGCACAGAATCGCCGGTTTTGCTCAGTTTTGCGACAACACGTGCGTTTCGTGCACAGAAACGCAGCTTTTGCTGAGTTTTTGCACAAAACGTGCGTTTGGTACATGGAATCGCCGCTTTTGCTCAAATTTCGGCACAAAACGTGCGTTTCACGCACCGAATTGCTCCTCCTGGCACAAAACCTGCGTTTTACGCACCGAATTGCTCCTTTTCGCACAAAACGTGCGTTCCGGGCACAGAATCGCTGCTTTTGCTCAGTTTTGGCACAAAACGTTCGTTTCGTGCACAGAATCGCATCTTTTGCTCAGTTTTGGCACTAAACGGGCGTTTCGTGCACAGAATCGCCGCTTTTCTCAGTTTTGGCACAAAACGTGCGTTTCGTGTACAGAATGGCCGCTTTTGCTCAGTTTTGGCACAAAACGTGCGTTTTGTACTCAGTATCGCCGCTTTTGCTCAGTTTTGGGACAACACGTGCGTATCACGCACCGAATTGCTCCTTCTGGCACAAAACGTGCATTTCGTGCCCAGAGTGTTCGCTTTTTCTCAGTTTTGTCTCTAAACGTGCGTTTCGTGCACAGAATCGCACTTCTTTCTCAGTTTTGGCACAAAACCCTTGTTTCGTGCACAGAATCGCGGATTTTTCTTAGTTTTGGCTCAAAACGTGCGTTTCCAACACAGAATCGCCGCTTTTGCTCAGTTTTGGCACAAACGCCGCGTTTCGTGCACAGAATCGCCGCTTTTGCTGAGTTTTGGCACAAAACGTGCGTTTCGTGCACAGAATTGCTGCTTTTGCCCAGCTTTGACACAAAACGTGCGTTTCGTGCACAGAATCGCAGCTTTTGCTCAGTTTTGGCACAAAACCTGCGTTTCACGCACCGAATTTCTTCTTTTGGCACACAACTTGCGTTTCGTGACCAGAATCGCCGCTTTTGCTCAGTTTTGGCACAAACACAGCGTTTCGTGCACAGAATCGCCGCTTTTCTCAGTTTTGGCACAAAACGTGCGTTTCGTGCACAGAATCGCCGCATTTGCTCTGTTTTGGCACAAAACGTGCGTTTCGTGCTCAGAATCGCCGCTTTTGCTCATTGTTGGCACAAAACGTGCGTTTCGGGCACAGAATCGCAGCTTTTGCTCAGTTTTGGCACAAAACGTGCGTTTCGTGCACAGAATCGCCGCTTTTGCTCCGTATAGGCGAAAAACGTGCGTTTCACGCACCGAATTGCTCCTTTTGGCACAAATGTGCGTTTCGAGCACCGAATCGCCGCTTTTGCTGAGTTTTGGCACAAATCCCGCGTTTCGAGCACAGATTCGTCGCTTTTGCTCAGTTTTGGCACATTCCCCGCCTTTCGTTCACAGAATCGCCGCTTTTGCTCAGTTTTGGCACATACCCCGCCTTTCGTGCACAGAATCGCCGCTTTTGCTCAGTTTTGGCACAAAACGTGCGTTTCGTGCTCAGAATCGCCGCTTATGTTCATTATTGGCACAAAACGTGCGTTTCGTGCACAGAATCGCCGCTTTTGCTCAGTTTAGGCACAAAACGGGCGTTTCGTGCACAGAACCGCCGCTTTTGCTCATTATTGGCACAAAACCTATGTTTCGTGCACATAATCGTCGCTTTTGCTCAGTTTTGGCACAAAACGTGCGTTTCACGCACCGAATTGCTCCTTTGCGCAAAAAATGTGCGTTTCGTGCACAGAATCGCCCCTCTTTCTCAGTTTTGGCACAAAACCCGTGCTTCGTGCACAGAATCGCGGATTTTGCTTAGTTTTGGCTCAAAACGTGCGTTTCCAACACAGAATCGCCGCTTTTGCTCAGTTTTGGCACAAACGCCGCGTTTCGTGCACAGAATCGCCGCTTTTGCTCAGTTTTGGAACAAAACGTGCGTTTCGTGCACAGAATCGCTGTTTTTGCTCAGTTTTGGCACAAAACGTACGCTTCACGCACGGAACTGCTCCTAGTGGCACAAAACGTGCGTTTCGTTCATAGGATCGCCGCTTTTGCTCAGTTTTGGCACAAAACGTGCGTTTCGTGCACAGAATCGCCGCTTTTACTCAGTATTTGCACAAATCGTGCGTTTCGTGCTCAGAATCGCCGCTTTTGCTCAGTTTTGGATCAAAACGAGCGTTTCGTGCACAGAATCGCCGCTTTTGCTCAGTTTTGGCACAAAACGTGCGTTTCGTGCAGAGAATCGCCGCTTTTGCTCAGTTTTGGATCAAAACGAGCGTTTCGTGCACAGAATCGCCGCTTTTGCTCAGTTTTGGCACAAAACGTGCGCTTCGTGGGCAGAATCGCCGGTTTTCCTCAGTTTTGGCACAAAACCCGCGTTTCGTGCACAGGTTCGCCGCTTTTGCTCAGTTTTGGCACAAAACGTGCGTTTTGTGTACAGAATCGCCGCTTTTGCACAGTTTTGGCACAAACCGTGCGTTTCGTGAACAGAATCGCCGCCTTTGCTCAGTATTGAAACAAAACGTGCGTTTCGTGCACAGAATCGCCGCTTTTGCTCATTTTTGGGACAAAACGTGCGTTTCGTGCACAGAATCGCCGCTTTTGCTCAGTTTTGGCACAAAACGTGCGTTTCGTGCGCAGAATCGCCGCTTTTGCTCAGTATTGGCACAAAACGTGCGTTTCGTGCAGATAATCGCCGCTTCTGCTCAGTTTTGGCACAAAACGTGTGTTTCGTTCACAGGATCGCCGCTTCTGCTCAGTTTTGGCACAAAACGTGCGCTTCGTGGGCAGAATCGCCGGTTTTCCTCAGTTTTGGCACAAAACCAGCGTTTCGTGCACAGGTTCGCCGCTTTTGCTCAGTTTTGGCACAAAACGTGCGTTTTGTGTACAGAATCGCCGCTTTTGCACAGTTTTGGCACAAACCGTGCGTTTCGTGAACAGAATCGCCGCCTTTGCTCAGTATTGAAACAAAACGTGCGTTTCGTGCACAAAATCGCCGCTTTTGCAAATTTTTGGGACAAAACGTGCGTTTGGTGCACAGAATCGCCGCTTTTGCTCAGTTTTGGCACAAAACGTGCGTTTCGTGCGCAGAATCGCCGCTTTTGCTCAGTATTGGCACAAAACGTGCGTTTCGTGCACAGAATCGCCGCTTTTGCTCTGTTTTGGCACAAAACTGCGTTTCACGCTCCGAATTACTCCTTTTGGCACAAAACGTGCGTTCCACGTGCCGAATTGCTCCTTTTGGCACAAAACGTGCGTTTCGTGCACAGAATCGCCGCTTTTGCTCAGTTTTGGCACTAAACGTGCGTTTCACGCTCCGAATTACACCTTTTGGTACAAAACGCGCCGTGCACGCTCAGAATTGTTCCTTTTGGCACAAAACGGGCGTTTCGTGCACAGAATTGCCGCTTTTGCTCATTTTTGGCACAAAACGTGCGGTTCGTGCACAGAATCGCCGCTTTTGCTCAGTTTTGGGACAAAACGTGCGTATCCTGCACAGAATCGCCGCTTTTGCTCAGTTTTGGCACGAAACGTGCGTTTCACGCACCGACTTGCTCCTTCAGGCACGAAACGTGCGTTTCGTGCACAGAAGCGCCGCTTTTGTACAGTTTTGGCACAAACCGTGCGTTTCGTGCACCGAAACGCTGCTTGTGCTCAGTTTTGGCACAAAACGTACGATTCGTGCACAGAACCGCAGCGTTTGCTCAGTTTTGGCACAAAACGTGCGTTTCGTGCACGAAACACAGGTTTTGTGCCAATACTGAGCAGAAGAGGTGATTGTGTGCAACGAAACGCCCGTTTTGTGCCAAAAGGAGCAATTCGGTGCCTGAAACGCCGTTTTGTAACAAAACTGAGAAAAAGCGGCGATTCGGTGCACGAAACGCACGTTTCGAGCGAACACTGATCAAAAACGGCGATTCTGTGCACAAAACGCACGTTTTGAGCCAAAACTGAGCAAAAGTAGCGGGTCTGAGCACGAAATGCACGTGATGTGCCAAAACTGAGCAGAAGCAGTGATTCTGTTCACGAAACGCACGTTTTGTGCCAAAAGGAGCAATTCGATGGGTGAAACGCACGTTTTGTTCCAAAACTGCACAAAAGCTGCGATTCTGTGCACGAAACGCACGTTTTGTAACAAAACCGAGCAGAAGCGTCGATTCTGTGCGCGGAACGCACGTTTTGTGCCAGAAGGAGCAATGCGGTGCGTCAAACGCACGTTTTGTGCCAAAGCGGAGCAAGAGCGGAGATTCTGTGCACGAATCGCACGTTTTAAGCCAAAACTGTGCAAAAGCGGCGATTCTGTGCGCGAAACGCACGTTTCATTGCAACAGCGGCGTTTTGGTGCAAAAGCAGCGATTTGGTGCACGCAACGCACGTTTCTTGACAAAACGGAGCAAAAGCGACGATTCGGTCCGCGAAACGCACGTTTCGTTGCAAAAGCGGCGTCTTGGTGCAAAAGCAGCGTTTTGGTGCAAAAGCTGCGATCTGGTGCACGTGACGCACGTTTCTTGCCAAAACAGAGCAAAAGCGACAATTCGGTGCGCGAAACGCACGTGTTGTTGCAAAAGCGGCGTTTTCGTGCACGAAACTCACGTTTAGCATCAAAATTGTGCAAAAGCAGCGAACTGGTGCACGAAACGCACGTTTCGTTGCAAAAGCGACATTTTGGTGCACGTAACGCACGTTTAGCGTCAAAACTGAGCAAAAGCAGCGATTTGGTGCACGCAACGCGCGTTTCGCTGCAAAAGCGGCGTTTTGGTGCACGAAACGCACGTTTTGCGTCCAAACTGTGTAAAAGCAGCGATTTGGTGCACGAAACGCACGTTTTGCGTCAAAACTGTGCAAAAGCAGCGATTTGGTGCACGAAGCGCACGTTTCGCGCTAAAACGGAGCAAAAGCGGCGTTTTGGTGCACGAAACGCACGTTTTGCGTCAAAACTGTACAAAAGCAGTGATTTGGTTCACGAAACGCACGTTTCGCTGCAAAAGCGGCGATTTGGTGCACGAAACGCACGTTTCTCGCCAAAACGGAGCAAAAGTGGCGATTCGGTGCGTGAAACGCACGTTCCGCTGCATAAGCGGCGTTTTGGCGCACGAAACGCACGTTTTGCGTCAAAACTGTGCAAAAGCAGTGATTTGGTGCACGAAACGCACGTTTCGCTGCAAAAGCGGCGTTTTGGCGCACGAAACGCACGTTTTGCGTCAAAACTGTGCAAAAGCAGCGATTTGGTGCACGAAACGCACGTTTCGTTGCAAAAGCGGCGTTTTGGTGCACGAAACGCACGTTTTGCGCCCAAACTGTGCAAAAGCAGCGATTTGGTGCACGAAACGCACGTTTCGCTGCAAAAGCGGCGTTTTGGTGCACGAAACGCACGTTTCGCTGCAAAAGCGGCGTTTTGGTGCACGAAACGCACGTTTCTCGCCAAAACGGAGCAAAAGTGGCGATTCGGTGCACGAAACGCACGTTTCGTTGCAAAAGCGGCGTTTTGGTGCACGAAACGCACGTTTTGCTCCCAAACTGTGCAAAAGCAGCGATTTGGTGCACGAAACGCACGTTTCGCTGCAAAAGCGGCGTTTTGGTGCACGAAACGCACGTTTTGCGCCCAAACTGTGCAAAAGCAGCGATTTGGTGCACGAAATGCACGTTTCGCTGCAAAAGCGGCGTTTTAGTGCACGAAACGCACGTTTCGCTGCAAAAGCGGCGTTTTGGTGCACGAAACGCACGTTTTGCGTCACAACTGTGCAAAAGCAGCGATTTGGTGCACGAAACGCACGTTTCGCTGCAAAAGTGGCGTTTTGGCGGACGAAACTCACGTTTTGCGTCAAAAATGTGCAAAAGCACTGATTTGGTGCACGAAACATACGTTTCGCTGCAAAAACGGCGTTTTGGTACACGAAACGCACGTTTTGCGCCCAAACTGTGCAAAAGCAGCGATTTGGTGCACGAAATGCACGTTTCGCTGCAAAAGCGGCGTTTTAGTGCACGAAACGCACGTTTCGCTGCAAAAGCGGCGTTTTGGTGCACGAAACGCACGTTTTGCGTCACAACTGTGCAAAAGCAGCGATTTGGTGCACGAAACGCACGTTTCGCTGCAAAAGTGGCGTTTTGGCGGACGAAACTCACGTTTTGCGTCAAAAATGTGCAAAAGCAGTGATTTGGTGCACGAAACATACGTTTCGCTGCAAAAACGGCGTTTTGGTACACGAAACGCACGTTTTGCGTCACAACTGTGCAAAAGCAGCGATTTGGTGCACGAAACGCACGTTTCGCAGCAAAAGTGGCGTTTTGGCGCACGAAACGCACGTTTCGCGTCAAAAATGTGCAAAATCAGTGATTTGGTGCACGAAACGCACGTTTCGCTGCAAAAGCGGCGTTTTGGCGCACGAAACGCACGTTTTCCGTCAAAACTGTGCAAAAGCAGTGATTTGGTGCACGAAAGGCACGTTTCGTTGCAAAAGCGGCGTTTTGGTGCACGAAACGCACGTTTTGCGTCAAAACTGTGCAAAAGCTGCGATTTGGTGCACGAAACGCACGTTTCGCTGTAAAAGCCGCGTTTTGGTGCATGAAACGCACGTTTCGCTGCAAAAGCTGCGATTTGGTGCACGAAACGCACGTTTCGCTGTAAAAGCGGCGTTTTGGTGCATGAAACGCACGTTTCGCTGCAAAAGCGGTGTTTTGGTGCACGAAACGCACGTTTTGCGTCAAAACTGAGCAAAAGCAGCGATTTGGTGCACGCAACGCACGTTTCGCTGCAAAAGCGGCGTTTTGGTGCACGAAACGCACGTTTTGCGTCCAAACTGTGTAAAAGCAGCGATTTGGTGCACGAAACGCACGTTTTGCGTCAAAACTGTGCAAAAGCAGCGATTTGGTGCACGAAACGCACGTTTCTCGCCAAAACGGAGCAAAAGCGGCGTTTTGGTGCACGAAACGCACGTTTTGCGTCAAAACTGTGCAAAAGCAGTGATTTGGTGCACGAAACGCACGTTTCGCTGCAAAAGCGGCGATTTGGTGCACGAAACGCACGTTTTGCGTCAAAACTGTGCAAAAGCAGTGATTTGGTTCACGAAACGCACGTTTCGCTGCAAAAGCGGCGATTTGGTGCACGAAACGCACGTTTCTCGCCAAAACGGAGCAAAAGTGGCGATTCGGTGCGTGAAACGCACGTTCCGCTGCATAAGCGGCGATTTGGTGCACGAAACGCACGTTTCTCGCCAAAACGGAGCAAAAGTGGCGATTCGGTGCGTGAAACGCACGTTCCGCTGCATAAGCGGCGTTTTGGCGCACGAAACGCACGTTTTGCGTCCAAACTGTGCAAAAGCAGCGATTTGGTGCACGAAACGCTCGTTTTGCGTCAAAACTGTGCGAAAGCAGCGATTTGGTGCACGAAACGCACGTTTCGCTGCAAAAGCGGCGTTTTGGTGCACGAAACGCACGTTTCTCGCCAAAACGGAGCAAAAGCGGCGATTCGGTGCGTGAAACGCACGTTTCGCTGCAAAAGCGGCGATTCGGTGCGTGAAACGCACGTTTCGCTGCAAAAGCGGCGTTTTGGTGCACGAAACGCACGTTTTGCGTCGAAACTGTGCAAAAGCAGCGATTTGGTGCACGAAACGCACGTTTCTCGCCAAAACGGAGCAAAAGCGGCGTTTTGGTGCACGAAACGCACGTTTTGCGTCAAAACTGTGCAAAAGCAGCGATTTGGTGCACGAAACGCACGCATCGTTGCAAAAGCGGCGTTTTGGTGCACGAAACGCACGTTTTGCGCCCAAACTTTGCAAAAGCAGCGATTTGGTGCACGCAACGCACGTTTGGCTGCAAAAGCGGCGTTTTGTTGCATGAAACGCACGTTTCGCTGCAAAAGCGGTGTTTTGGTGCACGAAACGCACGTTTTGCGTCAAAACTGTGCAAAAGCAGCGATTTGGTGCACGAAACGCACGTTTCGCTGCAAAAGCGGCGTTTTGGTGCACGAAACGCTCGTTTTGCGTCAAAACTGTGCAAAAGCAGCGATTTGGTGCACGAAACGCACGTTTCGCAGCAAAAGCGGCGTTTTGGCGCACGAAACGCACGTTTTGCGTCAAAACTCTGCAAAAGCAGCGATTTGGTGCACGAAACGCACGTTTCGCTGCAAAAGCGGCGTTTTGGTGCACGAAACGCACGTTTTGCGTCCAAACTGTGCAAAAGCAGCGATTTGGTGCACGAAACGCTCGTTTTGCGTCAAAACTGTGCAAAAGCAGCTATTTGGTGCACGAAACGCACGTTTCGGTGCAAAAGCGGCGTTTTGGCGCACGAAACGCACGTTTTGCGTCCAAACTGTGCAAAAGCAGCGATTTGGTGCACGAAACGCACGTTTCGCAGCAAAAGCGGCGTTTTGGTGCACGAAACGCACGTTTCGTTGCAAAGGCGGCGTTTTGGTGCACGAAACGCACGTTTTGCGTCAAAACTGTGCAAAAGCAGCGATTTGGTGCACGAAACGCACGTTTCTCGCCAAAACGGAGCAAAAGCGGCGATTCGGTGCGTGAAATGCACGTTTCGCTGCAAAAGCGGCGATTTGGTGCGCGAAACGCACGTTTTGCGTCAAAACTGTGCAAAAGCAGCGATTTGGTGCACGCAACGCACGTTTGGCTGCAAAAGCGGCGTTTTGTTGCATGAAACGCACGTTTCGCTGCAAAAGCGGTGTTTTGGTGCACGAAACGCACGTTTTGCGTCAAAACTGTGCAAAAGCAGCGATTTGGTGCACGAAAGGCACGTTTCGCTGCAAAAGCGGCGTTTTGGTGCACGAAACGCTCGTTTTGCGTCAAAACTGTGCAAAAGCAGCGATTTGGTGCACGAAACGCACGTTTCGCAGCAAAAGCGGCGTTTTGGCGCACGAAACGCACGTTTTGCGTCAAAACTCTGCAAAAGCAGTGATTTGGTACACGAAACACACGTTTCGCTGCAAAAGCGGCGTTTTGGTGCATGAAACGCACGTTTCGCAGCAAAAGCGGCGTTTTGGTGCACGAAACGCACGTTTTGCGTCAAAACGGTGCAAAAGCAGCGATTTGGTGCACGAAACGCAAGTTTCGCTGCAAAAGCGGCGTTTTGGTGCACGAAACGCACGTTTTGTGTCAAAACTGTGCAAAAGCAGCGATTTGGTGCACGAATCGCACGTTTCGCTGCAAAAGCAGCGTTTTGGCGCACGAAACGCACGTTCTGCGTCAAAACTGTGCAAAAGCAGCGATTTGGTGCACGAAACGCACGTTTCGCTGCAAAAGCGGCGTTTTGGTGCACGAAACGCTCGTTTTGCGTCAAAACTGTGCAAAAGCAGCGATTTGGTGCACGAAACGCACGTTTCGCAGCAAAAGCGGCGTTTTGGCGCACGAAACGCACGTTTTGCGTCAAAACTCTGCAAAAGCAGCGATTTGGTGCACGAAACGCACGTTTCGCTGCAAAAGCGGCGTTTTGGTGCACGAAACGCACGTTTTGCGTCCAAACTGTGCAAAAGCAGCGATTTGGTGCACGAAACGCTCGTTTTGCGTCAAAACTGTGCAAAAGCAGCTATTTGGTGCACGAAACGCACGTTTCGGTGCAAAAGCGGCGTTTTGGCGCACGAAACGCACGTTTTGCGTCCAAACTGTGCAAAAGCAGCGATTTGGTGCACGAAACGCACGTTTCTCGCCAAAACGGAGCAAAAGCGGCGATTCGGTGCGTGAAATGCACGTTTCGCTGCAAAAGCGGCGATTTGGTGCGCGAAACGCACGTTTTGCGTCAAAACTGTGCAAAAGCAGCGATTTGGTGCACGCAACGCACGTTTGGCTGCAAAAGCGGCGTTTTGTTGCATGAAACGCACGTTTCGCTGCAAAAGCGGTGTTTTGGTGCACGAAACGCACGTTTTGCATCAAAACTGTGCAAAAGCAGCGATTTGGTGCACGAAACGCACGTTTCGCTGCAAAAGCGGCGTTTTGGTGAACGAAACTCACGTTTTGCGTCGAAACTGTGCAAAAGCAGCGATTTGGTGCACGAAACGCACGTTTTGCGTCAAAACTGTGCAATAGCAGTGATTTGGTGCACGGAACGCACGTTTCGCTGCAAAAGCGGCGTTTTGGCGCACGAAACGCACGTTTTGCGTCAAAACTGTGCAAAAGCAGCGATTTGGTGCACGCAACGCACGTTTGGCTGCAAAAGCGGCGTTTTGGCGCACGAAACGCACGGTTTGCGTCCAAACTGTGCAAAAGCAGCGATTTGGTGCACGAAACGCACGTTTCGCTGCAAAAGCGGCGTTCTGGTACACGAAACGCACGTTTCGTTGCAAAAGCGGCGATTCGGTGCGTGAAATGCACGTTTCGCTGCAAAAGCGGCGATTTGGTGCACGAAACGCACGTTTCTCGCCAAAACGGAGCAAAAGCGGCGATTCGGCGCGTGAAACGCACGTTCCGCTGCAAAAGCGGCGTTTTGGTGCACGAAACGCACGTCTTGCGTCAAAACTGTGCAAAAGCAGCGATTTGGTGCACGAAACGCACGTTTCGCTGCAAAAGCGGCGTTTTGGTGCACGAAACGCACGTTTCGTTGCAAAAGCGGCGTTTTGGTGCACGAAACGCACGTTTTGCGTCAAAACTGTGCAAAAGCAGCGATTTGGTGCACGAAACGCACGTTTCGCTGCAAAAGCGGCGTTTTGTTGCATGAAACGCACGTTTCGCTGCAAAAGCGGTGTTTTGGAGCACGAAACGCACGTTTTGCGTCAAAACTGTGCAAAAGCAGTGATTTGGTGCACGAAACGCAAGTTTCGCTGCAAAAGCGGCGGTTTGGCTCACGAAACGCACGTTTTGCGTCCAAACTGTGCAAAAGCAGCGATTTGGTGCACGAAACGCACGTTTCGCAGCAAAAGCGGCGTTCTGGTGCACGAAACGCACCATTCGTCGCAAAGGCGGCGTTTTGGTGCACGAAACGCACGTTTCTCGCCAAAACGGAGCAAAAGCGGCGATTCGGTGCGTGAAATGCACGTTTCGCTGTAAAAGCGGCGATTTGGTGCGCGAAACGCACGTTTTGCGTCAAAACTGTGCAAAAGCAGCGATTTGGTTCACGAAACGCACGTATCGTTGCAAAAGCGGCGTTTTGGTGCACGAAACGCACGTTTTGCGCCCAAACTGTGCAAAAGCAGCGATTTGGTGCACGCAACGCACGTTTGGCTGCAAAAGCGGCGTTTTGGTGCACGAAACGCACGTTTTGCGTCCAAACTGTGCAAAAGCAGCGATTTGGTGCACGAAACGCACGTTTCGCTGCAAAAGCGGCGTTTTGGTTAACGAAACGCACGTTTTGCGTCGAAACTGTGCAAAAGCAGCGATTTGGTGCACGAAACGCACGTTTCTCGCCAAAACGGAGCAAAAGCGGCGATTCGGTGCGTGAAACGCACGTTCCGCTGCAAAAGCGGCGTTTTGGCGCACGAAACGCACGTTCTGCGTCAAAACTGTGCAAAAGCAGTGATTTGGTGCACGAAACGCACGTTTCGCTGCAAGGGCGGTGTTTTGGCGCACGAGACGCACGTTTTGCGTCCAAACTGTGCAAAAGCAGCGATTTGGTGCACGAAACGCACGTTTCGCTGCAAAAGCGGCGTTTTGGTGAACGAAACTCACGTTTTGCGTCGAAACTGTGCAAAAGCAGCGATTTGGTGCACGAAACGCACGTTTTGCGTCAAAACTGTGCAATAGCAGTGATTTGGTGCACGGAACGCACGTTTCGCTGCAAAAGCGGCGTTTTGGCGCACGAAACGCACGTTTCGCTGCAAAAGCGGCGTTTTGGCGCACGAAACGCACGTTTTGCGTCAAAACTGTGCAAAAGCAGCGATTTGGTGCACGCAACGCACGTTTGGCTGCAAAAGCGGCGTTCTGGTACACGAAACGCACGTTTCGTTGCAAAAGCGGCGATTCGGTGCGTGAAATGCACGTTTCGCTGCAAAAGCGGCGATTTGGTGCACGAAACGCACGTTTTGCGTCCAAACTGTGCAAAAGCAGCGATTTGGTGCACGAAACGCACGTTTCGCTGCAAAAGCGGCGTTCTGGTACACGAAACGCACGTTTCGCTGCAAAAGCGGTATTTTGGCGCACGAAACGCACGTTTTGCGTCAAAACTCTGCAAAAGCAGCGATTTGGTGCACGAAACGCACGTCTCGCTGCAAAAGCGGCGTTTTGGCGCACGAAACGCACGTTTTGCGTCCAAACTGTGCAAAAGCAGCGATTTGGTGCACGAAACGCACGTTTCGCTGCAAAAGCGGCGTTTTGGTGCATGAAACGCACGTTTCGCAGCAAAAGCGGCGTTTTGGTGCACGAAACGCACGTTTTGCGTCCAAACTGTGCAAAAGCAGCGATTTGGTGCACGAAACGCACGTCTCGCTGCAAAAGCGGCGTTTTGGCGCACGAAACGCACGTTTTGCGTCCAAACTGTGCAAAAGCAGCGATTTGGTGCACGAAACGCACGTTTCGCTGCAAAAGTGGCGTTTTGGTGCATGAAACGCACGTTTCGCTGCAAAAGCGGTGTTTCGGCGCACGAAACGCACGTTTTGCGTCAAAACTGTGCAAAAGCAGCGATTTGGTGCACGAAACGCACGTATCGTTGCAAAAGCGGCGTTTTGGTGCACGAAACGCACGTTTTGCGCCCAAACTGTGCAAAAGCAGCGATTTGGTGCACGCAACGCACGTTTGGCAGCAAAAGCGGCGTTTTGGTGCACGAAACGCACGTTTTGCGTCCAAACTGTGCAAAAGCAGCGATTTGGTGACGAAACGCACGTTTCGCTGCAAAAGCGGCCTTTTGGTTAACGAAACGCACGTTTTGCGTCGAAACAGTGCAAAATTAGCGATTTGGTGCACTAAACGCACGTTTTGCGTCAAAACTGTGCAAAAGCAGCGATTTGGTGCACGAAACGCACCTTTCTCGCCAAAACGGAGCAAATGCGGCGTTTTGGTGAACGAAACGCACGTTTTGCGTCAAAACTGTGCAAAAGCAGTGATTTGGTGCACGAAACGCACGTTTCGCAGCAAAAGCGGCGTTTTGGCGCACGAAACGCACGTTTTGCGTCAAAACTCTGCAAAAGCAGCGATTTGGTGCACGAAACGCACGTTTCGCTGCAAAAGCGGCGTTTTGGCGCACGAATCGCACGTTTTGCGTCAAAACTGTGCAAAAGCAGCGATTTGGTGCACGAAACGCACGTTTCTCGCCAAAACGGAGCAAAAGCGGCGTTTTGGTGCACGAAACGCACGTTTTGTGTCAAAACTGTGCAAAAGCAGCGATTTGGTGCACGAAACGCACGTATCGTTGCAAAAGCGGCGTTTTGGTGCACGAAACGCCCGTTTTGCGCCCAAACTGTGCAAAAGCAGCGATTTGGTGCACGCAACGCACGTTTGGCTGCAAAAGCGGCGTTTTGGTGCACGAAACGCACGTTTTGCGTCCAAACTGTGCAAAAGCAGCGATTTGGTGCACGAAACGCACGTTTCGCTGCAAAAGCCGCGTTTTGGCGCACGAAACGCACGTTTCGCAGCAAAAGCGGCGTTTTGGCGCACGAAACGCACGTTTTGCGTCAAAACTCTGCAAAAGCAGCGATTTGGTGCACGAAACGCACGTTTCGCTGCAAAAGCGGCGTTTTGGCGCACGAAACGCACGTTTTGCGTCCAAACTGTGCAAAAGCAGCGATTTGGTGCACGAAACGCACGTTTCGCTGCAAAAGCGGCGTTTTGGCGCACGAAACGCACGTTTTGCGTCAAAACTGTGCAAAAGCAGCGATTTGGTGCACGAAACGCACGTATCGTTGCAAAAGCGGCGTTTTGGTGCACGAAACGCACGTTTTGCGTCCAAACTGTGCAAAAGCAGCGATTTGGTGCACGAAACGCTCGTTTTGCGTCAAAACTGTGCGAAAGCAGCGATTTGGTGCACGAAACGCACGTTTCGCTGCAAAAGCGGCGTTTTGGTGCACGAAACGCACGTTTCTCGCCAAAACGGAGCAAAAGCGGCGATTCGGTGCGTGAAACGCACGTTTCGCTGCAAAAGCGGCGATTCGGTGCGTGAAACGCACGTTTCGCTGCAAAAGCGGCGTTTTGGTGCACGAAACGCACGTTTTGCGTCGAAACTGTGCAAAAGCAGCGATTTGGTGCACGAAACGCACGTTTCTCGCCAAAACGGAGCAAAAGCGGCGTTTTGGTGCACGAAACGCACGTTTTGCGTCAAAACTGTGCAAAAGCAGCGATTTGGTGCACGAAACGCACGCATCGTTGCAAAAGCGGCGTTTTGGTGCACGAAACGCACGTTTTGCGCCCAAACTGTGCAAAAGCAGCGATTTGGTGCACGCAACGCACGTTTGGCTGCAAAAGCGGCGTTTTGTTGCATGAAACGCACGTTTCGCTGCAAAAGCGGTGTTTTGGTGCACGAAACTCACGTTTTGCGTCAAAACTGTGCAAAAGCAGCGATTTGGTGCACGAAACGCACGTTTCGCTGCAAAAGCGGCGTTTTGGTGCACGAAACGCTCGTTTTGCGTCAAAACTGTGCAAAAGCAGCGATTTGGTGCACGAAACGCACGTTTCGCAGCAAAAGCGGCGTTTTGGCGCACGAAACGCACGTTTTGCGTCAAAACTCTGCAAAAGCAGCGATTTGGTGCACGAAACGCACGTTTCGCTGCAAAAGCGGCGTTTTGGTGCACGAAACGCACGTTTTGCGTCCAAACTGTGCAAAAGCAGCGATTTGGTGCACGAAACGCTCGTTTTGCGTCAAAACTGTGCAAAAGCAGCTATTTGGTGCACGAAACGCACGTTTCGGTGCAAAAGCGGCGTTTTGGCGCACGAAACGCACGTTTTGCGTCCAAACTGTGCAAAAGCAGCGATTTGGTGCACGAAACGCACGTTTCGCAGCAAAAGCGGCGTTTTGGTGCACGAAACGCACGTTTCGTTGCAAAGGCGGCGTTTTGGTGCACGAAACGCACGTTTTGCGTCAAAACTGTGCAAAAGCAGCGATTTGGTGCACGAAACGCACGTTTCTCGCCAAAACGGAGCAAAAGCGGCGATTCGGTGCGTGAAATGCACGTTTCGCTGCAAAAGCGGCGATTTGGTGCGCGAAACGCACGTTTTGCGTCAAAACTGTGCAAAAGCAGCGATTTGGTGCACGCAACGCACGTTTGGCTGCAAAAGCGGCGTTTTGTTGCATGAAACGCACGTTTCGCTGCAAAAGCGGTGTTTTGGTGCACGAAACGCACGTTTTGCGTCAAAACTGTGCAAAAGCAGCGATTTGGTGCACGAAACGCACGTTTCGCTGCAAAAGCGGCGTTTTGGTGCACGAAACGCTCGTTTTGCGTCAAAACTGTGCAAAAGCAGCGATTTGGTGCACGAAACGCACGTTTCGCAGCAAAAGCGGCGTTTTGGCGCACGAAACGCACGTTTTGCGTCAAAACTCTGCAAAAGCAGTGATTTGGTACACGAAACACACGTTTCGCTGCAAAAGCGGCGTTTTGGTGCATGAAACGCACGTTTCGCAGCAAAAGCGGCGTTTTGGTGCACGAAACGCACGTTTTGCGTCAAAACGGTGCAAAAGCAGCGATTTGGTGCACGAAACGCAAGTTTCGCTGCAAAAGCGGCGTTTTGGTGCACGAAACGCACGTTTTGTGTCAAAACTGTGCAAAAGCAGCGATTTGGTGCACGAATCGCACGTTTCGCTGCAAAAGCAGCGTTTTGGCGCACGAAACGCACGTTTTGCGTCAAAACTGTGCAAAAGCAGCGATTTGGTGCACGAAACGCACGTTTCGCTGCAAAAGCGGCGTTTTGGTGCACGAAACGCTCGTTTTGCGTCAAAACTGTGCAAAAGCAGCGATTTGGTGCACGAAACGCACGTTTCGCAGCAAAAGCGGCGTTTTGGCGCACGAAACGCACGTTTTGCGTCAAAACTCTGCAAAAGCAGCGATTTGGTGCACGAAACGCACGTTTCGCTGCAAAAGCGGCGTTTTGGTGCACGAAACGCACGTTTTGCGTCCAAACTGTGCAAAAGCAGCGATTTGGTGCACGAAACGCTCGTTTTGCGTCAAAACTGTGCAAAAGCAGCTATTTGGTGCACGAAACGCACGTTTCGGTGCAAAAGCGGCGTTTTGGCGCACGAAACGCACGTTTTGCGTCCAAACTGTGCAAAAGCAGCGATTTGGTGCACGAAACGCACGTTTCGCAGCAAAAGCGGCGTTTTGGTGCACGAAACGCACGTTTCGTTGCAAAGGCGGCGTTTTGGTGCACGAAACGCACGTTTTGCGTCAAAACTGTGCAAAAGCAGCGATTTGGTGCACGAAACGCACGTTTCGCTGCAAAAGCGGCGTTTTGGTTAACGAAACGCACGTTTTGCGTCGAAACTGTGCAAAAGCAGCGATTTGGTGCACGAAACGCACGTTTCTCGCCAAAACGGAGCAAAAGCGGCGATTCGGTGCGTGAAACGCACGTTCCGCTGCAAAAGCGGCGTTTTGGCGCACGAAACGCACGTTCTGCGTCAAAACTGTGCAAAAGCAGTGATTTGGTGCACGAAACGCACGTTTCGCTGCAAGGGCGGTGTTTTGGCGCACGAGACGCACGTTTTGCGTCCAAACTGTGCAAAAGCAGCGATTTGGTGCACGAAACGCACGTTTCGCTGCAAAAGCGGCGTTTTGGTGAACGAAACTCACGTTTTGCGTCGAAACTGTGCAAAAGCAGCGATTTGGTGCACGAAACGCACGTTTTGCGTCAAAACTGTGCAATAGCAGTGATTTGGTGCACGGAACGCACGTTTCGCTGCAAAAGCGGCGTTTTGGCGCACGAAACGCACGTTTCGCTGCAAAAGCGGCGTTTTGGCGCACGAAACGCACGTTTTGCGTCAAAACTGTGCAAAAGCAGCGATTTGGTGCACGCAACGCACGTTTGGCTGCAAAAGCGGCGTTCTGGTACACGAAACGCACGTTTCGTTGCAAAAGCGGCGATTCGGTGCGTGAAATGCACGTTTCGCTGCAAAAGCGGCGATTTGGTGCACGAAACGCACGTTTTGCGTCCAAACTGTGCAAAAGCAGCGATTTGGTGCACGAAACGCACGTTTCGCTGCAAAAGCGGCGTTCTGGTACACGAAACGCACGTTTCGCTGCAAAAGCGGTATTTTGGCGCACGAAACGCACGTTTTGCGTCAAAACTCTGCAAAAGCAGCGATTTGGTGCACGAAACGCACGTCTCGCTGCAAAAGCGGCGTTTTGGCGCACGAAACGCACGTTTTGCGTCCAAACTGTGCAAAAGCAGCGATTTGGTGCACGAAACGCACGTTTCGCTGCAAAAGCGGCGTTTTGATGCATGAAACGCACGTTTCGCAGCAAAAGCGGCGTTTTGGTGCACGAAACGCACGTTTTGCGTCCAAACTGTGCAAAAGCAGCGATTTGGTGCACGAAACGCACGTCTCGCTGCAAAAGCGGCGTTTTGGCGCACGAAACGCACGTTTTGCGTCCAAACTGTGCAAAAGCAGCGATTTGGTGCACGAAACGCACGTTTCGCTGCAAAAGTGGCGTTTTGGTGCATGAAACGCACGTTTCGCTGCAAAAGCGGTGTTTCGGCGCACGAAACGCACGTTTTGCGTCAAAACTGTGCAAAAGCAGCGATTTGGTGCACGAAACGCACGTATCGTTGCAAAAGCGGCGTTTTGGTGCACGAAACGCACGTTTTGCGCCCAAACTGTGCAAAAGCAGCGATTTGGTGCACGCAACGCACGTTTGGCAGCAAAAGCGGCGTTTTGGTGCACGAAACGCACGTTTTGCGTCCAAACTGTGCAAAAGCAGCGATTTGGTGACGAAACGCACGTTTCGCTGCAAAAGCGGCCTTTTGGTTAACGAAACGCACGTTTTGCGTCGAAACAGTGCAAAATTAGCGATTTGGTGCACAAAACGCACGTTTTGCGTCAAAACTGTGCAAAAGCAGCGATTTGGTGCACGAAACGCACCTTTCTCGCCAAAACGGAGCAAATGCGGCGTTTTGGTGAACGAAACGGACGTTTTGCGTCAAAACTGTGCAAAAGCAGTGATTTGGTGCACGAAACGCACGTTTCGCAGCAAAAGCGGCGTTTTGGCGCACGAAACGCACGTTTTGCGTCAAAACTCTGCAAAAGCAGCGATTTGGTGCACGAAACGCACGTTTCGCTGCAAAAGCGGCGTTTTGGCGCACGAATCGCACGTTTTGCGTCAAAACTGTGCAAAAGCAGCGATTTGGTGCACGAAACGCACGTTTCGCAGCAAAAGCGGCGTTTTGGTGCACGAAACGCACGTTTTGCGTCAAAACTGTGCAAAAGCAGCGATTTGGTGCACGCAACGCACGTTTCGCGTCAAAACTGTGCAAAAGCAGCGATTTGGTGCACGAAACGCACGTTTCTCGCCAAAACGGAGCAAAAGCGGCGTTTTGGTGCACGAAACGCACGTTTTGTGTCAAAACTGTGCAAAAGCAGCGATTTGGTGCACGAAACGCACGTATCGTTGCAAAAGCGGCGTTTTGGTGCACGAAAAGCCCGTTTTGCGCCCAAACTGTGCAAAAGCAGCGATTTGGTGCACGCAACGCACGTTTGGCTGCAAAAGCGGCGTTTTGGTGCACGAAACGCACGTTTTGCGTCCAAACTGTGCAAAAGCAGCGATTTGGTGCACGAAACGCACGTTTCGCTGCAAAAGCCGCGTTTTGGCGCACGAAACGCACGTTTCGCAGCAAAAGCGGCGTTTTGGCGCACGAAACGCACGTTTTGCGTCAAAACTCTGCAAAAGCAGCGATTTGGTGCACGAAACGCACGTTTCGCTGCAAAAGCGGCGTTTTGGCGCACGAAACGCACGTTTTGCGTCCAAACTGTGCAAAAGCAGCGATTTAGTGCACGAAACGCACGTTTCGCTGCAAAAGCGGCGTTTTGGCGCACGAAACGCACGTTTTGCGTCAAAACTGTGCAAAAGCAGCGATTTGGTGCACGAAACGCACGTATCGTTGCAAAAGCGGCGTTTTGGTGCACGAAACGCACGTTTTGCGTCCAAACTGTGCAAAAGCAGCGATTTGGTGCACGAAACGCTCGTTTTGCGTCAAAACTGTGCGAAAGCAGCGATTTGGTGCACGAAACGCACGTTTCGCTGCAAAAGCGGCGTTTTGGTGCACGAAACGCACGTTTCTCGCCAAAACGGAGCAAAAGCGGCGATTCGGTGCGTGAAACGCACGTTTCGCTGCAAAAGCGGCGATTCGGTGCGTGAAACGCACGTTTCGCTGCAAAAGCGGCGTTTTGGTGCACGAAACGCACGTTTTGCGTCGAAACTGTGCAAAAGCAGCGATTTGGTGCACGAAACGCACGTTTCTCGCCAAAACGGAGCAAAAGCGGCGTTTTGGTGCACGAAACGCACGTTTTGCGTCAAAACTGTGCAAAAGCAGCGATTTGGTGCACGAAACGCACGCATCGTTGCAAAAGCGGCGTTTTGGTGCACGAAACGCACGTTTTGCGCCCAAACTGTGCAAAAGCAGCGATTTGGTGCACGCAACGCACGTTTGGCTGCAAAAGCGGCGTTTTGTTGCATGAAACGCACGTTTCGCTGCAAAAGCGGTGTTTTGGTGCACGAAACGCACGTTTTGCGTCAAAACTGTGCAAAAGCAGCGATTTGGTGCACGAAACGCACGTTTCGCTGCAAAAGCGGCGTTTTGGTGCACGAAACGCTCGTTTTGCGTCAAAACTGTGCAAAAGCAGCGATTTGGTGCACGAAACGCACGTTTCGCAGCAAAAGCGGCGTTTTGGCGCACGAAACGCACGTTTTGCGTCAAAACTCTGCAAAAGCAGCGATTTGGTGCACGAAACGCACGTTTCGCTGCAAAAGCGGCGTTTTGGTGCACGAAACGCACGTTTTGCGTCCAAACTGTGCAAAAGCAGCGATTTGGTGCACGAAACGCTCGTTTTGCGTCAAAACTGTGCAAAAGCAGCTATTTGGTGCACGAAACGCACGTTTCGGTGCAAAAGCGGCGTTTTGGCGCACGAAACGCACGTTTTGCGTCCAAACTGTGCAAAAGCAGCGATTTGGTGCACGAAACGCACGTTTCGCTGCAAAAGCGGCGTTTTGGTGCACGAAACGCTCGTTTTGCGTCAAAACTGTGCAAAAGCAGCGATTTGGTGCACGAAACGCACGTTTCGCAGCAAAAGCGGCGTTTTGGCGCACGAAAAGCACGTTTTGCGTCAAAACTCTGCAAAAGCAGTGATTTGGTACACGAAACACACGTTTCGCTGCAAAAGCGGCGTTTTGGTGCATGAAACGCACGTTTCGCAGCAAAAGCGGCGTTTTGGTGCACGAAACGCACGTTTTGCGTCAAAACGGTGCAAAAGCAGCGATTTGGTGCACGAAACGCAAGTTTCGCTGCAAAAGCGGCGTTTTGGTGCACGAAACGCACGTTTTGTGTCAAAACTGTGCAAAAGCAGCGATTTGGTGCACGAATCGCACGTTTCGCTGCAAAAGCAGCGTTTTGGCGCACGAAACGCACGTTTTGCGTCAAAACTGTGCAAAAGCAGCGATTTGGTGCACGAAACGCACGTTTCGCTGCAAAAGCGGCGTTTTGGTGCACGAAACGCTCGTTTTGCGTCAAAACTGTGCAAAAGCAGCGATTTGGTGCACGAAACGCACGTTTCGCAGCAAAAGCGGCGTTTTGGCGCACGAAACGCACGTTTTGCGTCAAAACTCTGCAAAAGCAGCGATTTGGTGCACGAAACGCACGTTTCGCTGCAAAAGCGGCGTTTTGGTGCACGAAACGCACGTTTTGCGTCCAAACTGTGCAAAAGCAGCGATTTGGTGCACGAAACGCTCGTTTTGCGTCAAAACTGTGCAAAAGCAGCTATTTGGTGCACGAAACGCACGTTTCGGTGCAAAAGCGGCGTTTTGGCGCACGAAACGCACGTTTTGCGTCCAAACTGTGCAAAAGCAGCGATTTGGTGCACGAAACGCACGTTTCGCAGCAAAAGCGGCGTTTTGGTGCACGAAACGCACGTTTCGTTGCAAAGGCGGCGTTTTGGTGCACGAAACGCACGTTTTGCGTCAAAACTGTGCAAAAGCAGCGATTTGGTGCACGAAACGCACGTTTCTCGCCAAAACGGAGCAAAAGCGGCGATTCGGTGCGTGAAATGCACGTTTCGCTGCAAAAGCGGCGATTTGGTGCGCGAAACGCACGTTTTGCGTCAAAACTGTGCAAAAGCAGCGATTTGGTGCACGCAACGCACGTTTGGCTGCAAAAGCGGCGTTTTGTTGCATGAAACGCACGTTTCGCTGCAAAAGCGGTGTTTTGGTGCACGAAACGCACGTTTTGCATCAAAACTGTGCAAAAGCAGCGATTTGGTGCACGAAACGCACGTTTCGCTGCAAAAGCGGCGTTTTGGTGAACGAAACTCACGTTTTGCGTCGAAACTGTGCAAAAGCAGCGATTTGGTGCACGAAACGCACGTTTTGCGTCAAAACTGTGCAATAGCAGTGATTTGGTGCACGGAACGCACGTTTCGCTGCAAAAGCGGCGTTTTGGCGCACGAAACGCACGTTTTGCGTCAAAACTGTGCAAAAGCAGCGATTTGGTGCACGCAACGCACGTTTGGCTGCAAAAGCGGCGTTTTGGCGCACGAAACGCACGGTTTGCGTCCAAACTGTGCAAAAGCAGCGATTTGGTGCACGAAACGCACGTTTCGCTGCAAAAGCGGCGTTCTGGTACACGAAACGCACGTTTCGTTGCAAAAGCGGCGATTCGGTGCGTGAAATGCACGTTTCGCTGCAAAAGCGGCGATTTGGTGCACGAAACGCACGTTTCTCGCCAAAACGGAGCAAAAGCGGCGATTCGGCGCGTGAAACGCACGTTCCGCTGCAAAAGCGGCGTTTTGGTGCACGAAACGCACGTCTTGCGTCAAAACTGTGCAAAAGCAGCGATTTGGTGCACGAAACGCACGTTTCGCTGCAAAAGCGGCGTTTTGGTGCACGAAACGCACGTTTCGTTGCAAAAGCGGCGTTTTGGTGCACGAAACGCACGTTTTGCGTCAAAACTGTGCAAAAGCAGCGATTTGGTGCACGAAACGCACGTTTCGCTGCAAAAGCGGCGTTTTGTTGCATGAAACGCACGTTTCGCTGCAAAAGCGGTGTTTTGGAGCACGAAACGCACGTTTTGCGTCAAAACTGTGCAAAAGCAGTGATTTGGTGCACGAAACGCAAGTTTCGCTGCAAAAGCGGCGGTTTGGCTCACGAAACGCACGTTTTGCGTCCAAACTGTGCAAAAGCAGCGATTTGGTGCACGAAACGCACGTTTCGCAGCAAAAGCGGCGTTCTGGTGCACGAAACGCACCATTCGTCGCAAAGGCGGCGTTTTGGTGCACGAAACGCACGTTTCTCGCCAAAACGGAGCAAAAGCGGCGATTCGGTGCGTGAAATGCACGTTTCGCTGTAAAAGCGGCGATTTGGTGCGCGAAACGCACGTTTTGCGTCAAAACTGTGCAAAAGCAGCGATTTGGTTCACGAAACGCACGTATCGTTGCAAAAGCGGCGTTTTGGTGCACGAAACGCACGTTTTGCGCCCAAACTGTGCAAAAGCAGCGATTTGGTGCACGCAACGCACGTTTGGCTGCAAAAGCGGCGTTTTGGTGCACGAAACGCACGTTTTGCGTCCAAACTGTGCAAAAGCAGCGATTTGGTGCACGAAACGCACGTTTCGCTGCAAAAGCGGCGTTTTGGTTAACGAAACGCACGTTTTGCGTCGAAACTGTGCAAAAGCAGCGATTTGGTGCACGAAACGCACGTTTCTCGCCAAAACGGAGCAAAAGCGGCGATTCGGTGCGTGAAACGCACGTTCCGCTGCAAAAGCGGCGTTTTGGCGCACGAAACGCACGTTCTGCGTCAAAACTGTGCAAAAGCAGTGATTTGGTGCACGAAACGCACGTTTCGCTGCAAGGGCGGTGTTTTGGCGCACGAGACGCACGTTTTGCGTCCAAACTGTGCAAAAGCAGCGATTTGGTGCACGAAACGCACGTTTCGCTGCAAAAGCGGCGTTTTGGTGAACGAAACTCACGTTTTGCGTCGAAACTGTGCAAAAGCAGCGATTTGGTGCACGAAACGCACGTTTTGCGTCAAAACTGTGCAATAGCAGTGATTTGGTGCACGGAACGCACGTTTCGCTGCAAAAGCGGCGTTTTGGCGCACGAAACGCACGTTTCGCTGCAAAAGCGGCGTTTTGGCGCACGAAACGCACGTTTTGCGTCAAAACTGTGCAAAAGCAGCGATTTGGTGCACGCAACGCACGTTTGGCTGCAAAAGCGGCGTTTTGGCGCACGAAACGCACGGTTTGCGTCCAAACTGTGCAAAAGCAGCGATTTGGTGCACGAAACGCACGTTTCGCTGCAAAAGCGGCGTTCTGGTACACGAAACGCACGTTTCGTTGCAAAAGCGGCGATTCGGTGCGTGAAATGCACGTTTCGCTGCAAAAGCGGCGATTTGGTGCACGAAACGCACGTTTCTCGCCAAAACGGAGCAAAAGCGGCGATTCGGCGCGTGAAACGCACGTTCCGCTGCAAAAGCGGCGTTTTGGTGCACGAAACGCACGTCTTGCGTCAAAACTGTGCAAAAGCAGCGATTTGGTGCACGAAACGCACGTTTCGCTGCAAAAGCGGCGTTTTGTTGCATGAAACGCACGTTTCGCTGAAAAAGCGGTGTTTTGGTGCACGAAACGCACGGTTTGCGTCCAAACTGTGCAAAAGCAGCGATTTGGTGCACGAAACGCACGTTTCGCTGCAAAAGCTGCGTTTTGGTTAACGAAACGCACGTTTTGCGCCCAAACTGTGCAAAAGCAGCGATTTGGTGCACGAAACGCACGTTTGGCTGCAAAAGCGGCGTTTTGGTGCACGAAACGCACGTTTTGCGTCAAAACTGTGCAAAAGCAGCGATTTGGTGCACGAAACGCACGTTTCTCGCCAAAACGGAGCAAAAGCGGCGTTTTGGTGCACGAAACGCACGTTTTGCGTCAAAACTGTGCAAAAGCAGTGATTTGGTGCACGAAACGCACGTTTCGCTGCAAGGGCGGTGTTTTGGCGCACGAGACGCACGTTTTGCGTCCAAACTGTGCAAAAGCAGCGATTTGGTGCACGAAACGCACGTTTCGCTGCAAAAGCGGCGTTTTGGTGAACGAAACTCACGTTTTGCGTCGAAACTGTGCAAAAGCAGCGATTTGGTGCACGAAACGCACGTTTTGCGTCAAAACTGTGCAATAGCAGTGATTTGGTGCACGGAACGCACGTTTCGCTGCAAAAGCGGCGTTCTGGTGCACGAAACGCACGTTTCGTTGCAAAAGCGGCGATTCGGTGCGTGAAATGCACGTTTCGCTGCAAAAGCGGCGATTTGGTGCACGAAACGCACGTTTCTCGCCAAAACGGAGCAAAAGCGGCGATTCGGTGCGTGAAACGCACGTTCCGCTGCAAAAGCGGCGTTTTGGTGCACGAAACGCACGTTTTGCGTCCAAACTGTGCAAAAGCAGCGATTTGGTGCACGAAACGCACGTTTCGCTGCAAAAGCGGCGTTCTGGTGCACGAAACGCACGGTTCGCTGCAAAAGCGGCGTTTTGGCGCACGAAACGCACGTTTTGCGTCAAAACTGGGCAAAAGCAGCGTTTTGCTGCACGAAACGCACGTTTTGCGTCCAAACTGTGCAAAAGCAGCGATTTGGTGCACGAAACGCACGTTTCGCAGCAAAAGCGGCGTTTTGGTGCACGAAACGCACGTTTCGTTGCAAAAGCGGCGATTTGGTGCACGAAACGCACGTTTTGCGTCAAAACTGTGCAAAAGCAGTGATTTGGAGCACGAAACGCACGTTTCGCTGCAAAAGCGGCGTTTTGGCGCACGAAACGCACGTTTTGAGTGAAAACTGTGCAAAAGCAACGTTTTGGTGCACGAAACGCACGTTTTGCGTCAAAACTGTGCAAAAGCAGCGATTTGGTGCACGAAACGCACGTTTCTCGCCAAAACGGAGCAAATGCGGCGTTTTGGCGCACGAAACGCACGTTTTGCGTCAAAACTGTGCAAAAGCAGTGATTTGGTGCACGAAACGCACGTTTCGCTGCAAAAGCGGCGTTTTGGTTAACGAAACGCACGTTTTGCGTCGAAACTGTGCAAAAGCAGCGATTTGGTGCACGAAACGCACGTTTCTCGCCAAAACGGAGCAAAAGCGGCGATTCGGTGCGTGAAACGCACGTTCCGCTGCAAAAGCGGCGTTTTGGCGCACGAAACGCACGTTCTGCGTCAAAACTGTGCAAAAGCAGTGATTTGGTGCACGAAACGCACGTTTCGCTGCAAGGGCGGTGTTTTGGCGCACGAGACGCACGTTTTGCGTCCAAACTGTGCAAAAGCAGCGATTTGGTGCACGAAACGCACGTTTCGCTGCAAAAGCGGCGTTTTGGTGAACGAAACTCACGTTTTGCGTCGAAACTGTGCAAAAGCAGCGATTTGGTGCACGAAACGCACGTTTTGCGTCAAAACTGTGCAATAGCAGTGATTTGGTGCACGGAACGCACGTTTCGCTGCAAAAGCGGCGTTTTGGCGCACGAAACGCACGTTTTGCGTCAAAACTGTGCAAAAGCAGCGATTTGGTGCACGCAACGCACGTTTGGCTGCAAAAGCGGCGTTTTGGCGCACGAAACGCACGGTTTGCGTCCAAACTGTGCAAAAGCAGCGATTTGGTGCACGAAACGCACGTTTCGCTGCAAAAGCGGCGTTCTGGTACACGAAACGCACGTTTCGTTGCAAAAGCGGCGATTCGGTGCGTGAAATGCACGTTTCGCTGCAAAAGCGGCGATTTGGTGCACGAAACGCACGTTTCTCGCCAAAACGGAGCAAAAGCGGCGATTCGGCGCGTGAAACGCACGTTCCGCTGCAAAAGCGGCGTTTTGGTGCACGAAACGCACGTCTTGCGTCAAAACTGTGCAAAAGCAGCGATTTGGTGCACGAAACGCACGTTTCGCTGCAAAAGCGGCGTTTTGTTGCATGAAACGCACGTTTCGCTGAAAAAGCGGTGTTTTGGTGCACGAAACGCACGGTTTGCGTCCAAACTGTGCAAAAGCAGCGATTTGGTGCACGAAACGCACGTTTCGCTGCAAAAGCGGCGTTCTGGTGCACGAAACGCAGGTTTCGTTGCAAAAGCGGCGATTCGGTGCGTGAAATGCACGTTTCGCTGCAAAAGCGGCGATTTGGTGCACGAAACGCACGTTTCTCGCCAAAACGGAGCAAAAGCGGCGATTCGGTGCGTGAAACGCACGTTCCGCTGCAAAAGCGGCGTTTTGGTGCACGAAACGCACGTTTTGCGTCAAAACTGTGCAAAAGCAGCGATTTGGTGCACGAAACGCACGTTTCGCTGCAAAAGCTGCGTTTTGGTTAACGAAACGCACGTTTTGCGTCGAAACTATGCAAAAGCAGCGATTTGGTGCACGAAACGCACGTTTCGCTGCAAAAGCGGCGTTTTGGCGCACGAAACGCACGTTTTGCGTCAAAACTGTGCAAAAGCAGCGATTTGGTGCACGAAACGCACGTTTCTCGCCAAAACGGAGCAAAAGCGGCGTTTTGGTGCACGAAACGCACGTTTTGCGTCAAAACTGTGCAAAAGCAGTGATTTGGTGCACGAAACACACGTTTCGCTGCAAAAGCGGCGTTTTGGCGCACGAAACGCACGTTTTGCGTCAAAGCTGTGCAAAAGCAGCGATTTGGTGCACGAAACGCACGTTTCGCTGCAAAAGCGGCGTTCTGGTGCACGAAACGCACGTTTCGTTGCAAAAGCGGCGATTCGGTGCGTGAAATGCACGTTTCGCTGCAAAAGCGGCGATTTGGTGCACGAAACGCACGTTTCTCGCCAAAACGGAGCAAAAGCGGCGATTCGGTGCGTGAAACGCACGTTCCGCTGCAAAAGCGGCGTTTTGGTGCACGAAACGCACGTTTTGCGTCCAAACTGTGCAAAAGCAGCGATTTGGTGCACGAAACGCACGTTTCGCTGCAAAAGCGGCGTTCTGGTGCACGAAACGCACGGTTCGCTGCAAAAGCGGCGTTTTGGCGCACGAAACGCACGTTTTGCGTCAAAACTGGGCAAAAGCAGCGTTTTGCTGCACGAAACGCACGTTTTGCGTCCAAACTGTGCAAAAGCAGCGATTTGGTGCACGAAACGCACGTTTCTCGCCAAAACGGAGCAAATGCGGCGTTTTGGTGCACGAAACGCACGTTTTGCGTCAAAACTGTGCAAAAGCAGTGATTTGGTGCACGAAACGCACGTTTCGCAGCAAAAGCGGCGTTTTGGCGCACGAAACGCACGTTTTGCGTCAAAACTCTTCAAAAGCAGCGATTTGGTGCACGAAACGCACGTTTCGCTGCAAAAGCGGCGTTTTGGTGCATGAAACGAACGTTTCGCTGCCAAAGCGGTGTTTTGATGCACGAAACGCACGTTTTGCGTCAAAACTGTGCAAAAGCAGCGATTTGGTGCACGAAACGCAAGTTTCGCTGCAAAAGCGGCGTTTTGGCGCACGAAATGCACGTTTTGCGTCCACACTGTGCAAAAGCAGCGATTTGGTGCACGAAACGCACGTTTCGCAGCAAAAGCGGCGTTTTGGTGCACGAAACGCACGTTTCGTTGCAAAAGCGGCGTTTTGGTGCACGAAACGCACGTTTCTCGCCAAAACGGAGCAAAAGCGGCGATTCGGTGCGTGAAACGCACGTTTCGCTGCAAAAGCGGCGATTCGGTGCGTGAAACGCACGTTTCGCTGCAAAAGCGGCGTTTTGGTGCACGAAACGCACGTTTTGCGTCAAAACTGTGCAAAAGCAGTGATTTGGTGCACGAAACACACGTTTCGCTGCAAAAGCGGCGTTTTGGCGCTCGAAACGCACGTTTTGCGTCAAAACTGTGCAAAAGCAGTGATTTGGAGCACGAAACGCACGTTTCGCTGCAAAAGCGGCGTTTTGGTGCACGAAACGCACGTTTCTCGCCAAAACGGAGCAAAAGCGGCGATTCGGTGCGTGAAACGCACGTTTCGCTGCAAAAGCGGCGATTCGGTGCGTGAAACGCACGTTTCGCTGCAAAAGCGGCGTTTTGGTGCACGAAACGCACGCTTTGCGTCGAAACTGTGCAAAAGCAGCGATTTGGTGCACGAAACGCACGTTTCTCGCCAAAACGGAGCAAAAGCGGCGTTTTGGTGCACGAAACGCACGTTTTGCGTCAAAACTGTGCAAAAGCAGTGATTTGGTGCACGAAACGCACGTTTCGCTGCAAAAGCGGCGTTTTGGCGCTCGAAACGCACGTTTTGCGTCAAAACTCTGCAAAAGCAGCGATTTGGTGCACGAAACGCACGTTTCGCTGCAAAAGCGGCGTTTTGGTGCATGAAACGCACGTTTCGCTGCAAAAGCGGTGTTTTGGCGCACGAAACGCACGTTTTGCGTCAAAACTCTGCAAAAGCAGCGATTTGGTGCACGAAACGCACGTTTCGCTGCGAAAGCGGCGTTTTGGCGCACGAAACGCACGTTTTGCGTCAAAACTGTGCAAAAGCAGCGATTTGGTGACGAAACGCACGTTTCGCTGCAAAAGCCGCGTTTTGGCGCACGAAACGCACGTTTCGCAGCAAAAGCGGCGTTTTGGCGCACGAAACGCACGTTTTGCGTCAAAACTCTGCAAAAGCAGCGATTTGGTGCACGAAACGCACGTTTCGCTGCAAAAGCGGCGTTTTGGCGCACGAAACGCACGTTTTGCGTCCAAACTGTGCAAAAGCAGCGATTTGGTGCACGAAACGCACGTTTCGCTGCAAAAGCGGCGTTTTGGCGCACGAAACGCACGTTTTGCGTCAAAACTGTGCAAAAGCAGCGATTTGGTGCACGAAACGCACGTATCGTTGCAAAAGCGGCGTTTTGGTGCACGAAACGCACGTTTTGCGTCCAAACTGTGCAAAAGCAGCGATTTGGTGCACGAAACGCTCGTTTTGCGTCAAAACTGTGCGAAAGCAGCGATTTGGTGCACGAAACGCACGTTTCGCTGCAAAAGCGGCGTTTTGGTGCACGAAACGCACGTTTCTCGCCAAAACGGAGCAAAAGCGGCGATTCGGTGCGTGAAACGCACGTTTCGCTGCAAAAGCGGCGATTCGGTGCGTGAAACGCACGTTTCGCTGCAAAAGCGGCGTTTTGGTGCACGAAACGCACGTTTTGCGTCGAAACTGTGCAAAAGCAGCGATTTGGTGCACGAAACGCACGTTTCTCGCCAATACGGAGCAAAAGCGGCGTTTTGGTGCACGAAACGCACGTTTTGCGTCAAAACTGTGCAAAAGCAGCGATTTGGTGCACGAAACGCACGCATCGTTGCAAAAGCGGCGTTTTGGTGCACGAAACGCACGTTTTGCGCCCAAACTGTGCAAAAGCAGCGATTTGGTGCACGCAACGCACGTTTGGCTGCAAAAGCGGCGTTTTGGTGCACGAAACGCTCGTTTTGCGTCAAAACTGTGCAAAAGCAGCGATTTGGTGCACGAAACGCACGTTTCGCAGCAAAAGCGGCGTTTTGGCGCACGAAACGCACGTTTTGCGTCAAAACTCTGCAAAAGCAGCGATTTGGTGCACGAAACGCACGTTTCGCTGCAAAAGCGGCGTTTTGGTGCACGAAACGCACGTTTTGCGTCCAAACTGTGCAAAAGCAGCGATTTGGTGCACGAAACGCTCGTTTTGCGTCAAAACTGTGCAAAAGCAGCTATTTGGTGCACGAAACGCACGTTTCGGTGCAAAAGCGGCGTTTTGGCGCACGAAACGCACGTTTTGCGTCCAAACTGTGCAAAAGCAGCGATTTGGTGCACGAAACGCACGTTTCGCAGCAAAAGCGGCGTTTTGGTGCACGAAACGCACGTTTCGTTGCAAAGGCGGCGTTTTGGTGCACGAAACGCACGTTTTGCGTCAAAACTGTGCAAAAGCAGCGATTTGGTGCACGAAACGCACGTTTCTCGCCAAAACGGAGCAAAAGCGGCGATTCGGTGCGTGAAATGCACGTTTCGCTGCAAAAGCGGCGATTTGGTGCGCGAAACGCACGTTTTGCGTCAAAACTGTGCAAAAGCAGCGATTTGGTGCACGCAACGCACGTTTGGCTGCAAAAGCGGCGTTTTGTTGCATGAAACGCACGTTTCGCTGCAAAAGCGGTGTTTTGGTGCACGAAACGCACGTTTTGCGTCAAAACTGTGCAAAAGCAGCGATTTGGTGCACGAAACGCACGTTTCTCGCCAAAACGGAGCAAAAGCGGCGTTTTGGTGCACGAAACGCACGTTTTGCGTCAAAACTGTGCAAAAGCAGTGATTTGGTGCACGAAACACACGTTTCGCTGCAAAAGCGGCGTTTTGGCGCTCGAAACGCACGTTTTGCGTCAAAACTGTGCAAAAGCAGTGATTTGGAGCACGAAACGCACGTTTCGCTGCAAAAGCGGCGTTTTGGTGCACGAAACGCACGTTTCTCGCCAAAACGGAGCAAAAGCGGCGATTCGGTGCGTGAAACGCACGTTTCGCTGCAAAAGCGGCGATTCGGTGCGTGAAACGCACGTTTCGCTGCAAAAGCGGCGTTTTGGTGCACGAAACGCACGCTTTGCGTCGAAACTGTGCAAAAGCAGCGATTTGGTGCACGAAACGCACGTTTCTCGCCAAAACGGAGCAAAAGCGGCGTTTTGGTGCACGAAACGCACGTTTTGCGTCAAAACTGTGCAAAAGCAGTGATTTGGTGCACGAAACGCACGTTTCGCTGCAAAAGCGGCGTTTTGGTGCGCGAAACGCACGTTTTGCGTCAAAACTGTGCAAAAGCAGCGATTTGGTGCACGCAACGCACGTTTGGCTGCAAAAGCGGCGTTTTGTTGCATGAAACGCACGTTTCGCTGCAAAAGCGGTGTTTTGGTGCACGAAACGCACGTTTTGCGTCAAAACTGTGCAAAAGCAGCGATTTGGTGCACGAAACGCACGTTTCTCGCCAAAACGGAGCAAAAGCGGCGTTTTGGTGCACGAAACGCACGTTTTGCGTCAAAACTGTGCAAAAGCAGTGATTTGGTGCACGAAACACACGTTTCGCTGCAAAAGCGGCGTTTTGGCGCTCGAAACGCACGTTTTGCGTCAAAACTGTGCAAAAGCAGTGATTTGGAGCACGAAACGCACGTTTCGCTGCAAAAGCGGCGTTTTGGTGCACGAAACGCACGTTTCTCGCCAAAACGGAGCAAAAGCGGCGATTCGGTGCGTGAAACGCACGTTTCGCTGCAAAAGCGGCGATTCGGTGCGTGAAACGCACGTTTCGCTGCAAAAGCGGCGTTTTGGTGCACGAAACGCACGCTTTGCGTCGAAACTGTGCAAAAGCAGCGATTTGGTGCACGAAACGCACGTTTCTCGCCAAAACGGAGCAAAAGCGGCGTTTTGGTGCACGAAACGCACGTTTTGCGTCAAAACTGTGCAAAAGCAGTGATTTGGTGCACGAAACGCACGTTTCGCTGCAAAAGCGGCGTTTTGGCGCTCGAAACGCACGTTTTGCGTCAAAACTCTGCAAAAGCAGCGATTTGGTGCACGAAACGCACGTTTCGCTGCAAAAGCGGCGTTTTGGTGCATGAAACGCACGTTTCGCTGCAAAAGCGGTGTTTTGGCGCACGAAACGCACGTTTTGCGTCAAAACTCTGCAAAAGCAGCGATTTGGTGCACGAAACGCACGTTTCGCTGCGAAAGCGGCGTTTTGGCGCACGAAACGCACGTTTTGCGTCAAAACTGTGCAAAAGCAGCGATTTGGTGCACGAAACGCACGTTTCGCAGCAAAAGCGGCGTTTTGGCGCACGAAACGCACGTTTTGCGTCAAAACTCTGCAAAAGCAGCGATTTGGTGCACGAAACGCACGTTTCGCTGCAAAAGCGGCGTTTTGGCGCACGAAACGCACGTTTTGCGTCAAAACTGTGCAAAAGCAGCGATTTGGTGCACGAAACGCACGTTTCGCAGCAAAAGCGGCGTTTTGGCGCACGAAACGCACGTTTTGCGTCAAAACTCTGCAAAAGCAGCGATTTGGTGCACGAAACGCACGTTTCGCTGCAAAAGCGGCGTTTTGGCGCACGAAACGCACGTTTTGCGTCCAAACTGTGCAAAAGCAGCGATTTGGTGCACGAAACGCACGTTTCGCTGCAAAAGCGGCGTTTTGGTGCATGAAACGCACGTTTCGCTGCAAAAGCGGTATTTTGGCGCACGAAACGCACGTTTTGCGTCAAAACTCTGCAAAAGCAGCGATTTGGTGCACGAAACGCACGTCTCGCTGCAAAAGCGGCGTTTTGGCGCACGAAACGCACGTTTTGCGTCCAAACTGTGCAAAAGCAGCGATTTGGTGCACGAAACGCACGTTTCTCGCCAAAACGGAGCAAAAGCGGCGTTTTGGTGCACGAAACGCACGTTTTGCGTCAAAACTGTGCAAAAGCAGTGATTTGGTGCACGAAACACACGTTTCGCTGCAAAAGCGGCGTTTTGGCGCTCGAAACGCACGTTTTGCGTCAAAACTGTGCAAAAGCAGTGATTTGGAGCACGAAACGCACGTTTCGCTGCAAAAGCGGCGTTTTGGTGCACGAAACGCACGTTTCTCGCCAAAACGGAGCAAAAGCGGCGATTCGGTGCGTGAAACGCACGTTTCGCTGCAAAAGCGGCGATTCGGTGCGTGAAACGCACGTTTCGCTGCAAAAGCGGCGTTTTGGTGCACGAAACGCACGCTTTGCGTCGAAACTGTGCAAAAGCAGCGATTTGGTGCACGAAACGCACGTTTCTCGCCAAAACGGAGCAAAAGCGGCGTTTTGGTGCACGAAACGCACGTTTTGCGTCAAAACTGTGCAAAAGCAGTGATTTGGTGCACGAAACGCACGTTTCGCTGCAAAAGCGGCGTTTTGGCGCTCGAAACGCACGTTTTGCGTCAAAACTCTGCAAAAGCAGCGATTTGGTGCACGAAACGCACGTTTCGCTGCAAAAGCGGCGTTTTGGTGCATGAAACGCACGTTTCGCTGCAAAAGCGGTGTTTTGGCGCACGAAACGCACGTTTTGCGTCAAAACTCTGCAAAAGCAGCGATTTGGTGCACGAAACGCACGTTTCGCTGCGAAAGCGGCGTTTTGGCGCACGAAACGCACGTTTTGCGTCAAAACTGTGCAAAAGCAGCGATTTGGTGCACGAAACGCACGTTTCGCAGCAAAAGCGGCGTTTTGGCGCACGAAACGCACGTTTTGCGTCAAAACTCTGCAAAAGCAGCGATTTGGTGCACGAAACGCACGTTTCGCTGCAAAAGCGGCGTTTTGGCGCACGAAACGCACGTTTTGCGTCAAAACTGTGCAAAAGCAGCGATTTGGTGCACGAAACGCACGTTTCGCAGCAAAAGCGGCGTTTTGGCGCACGAAACGCACGTTTTGCGTCAAAACTCTGCAAAAGCAGCGATTTGGTGCACGAAACGCACGTTTCGCTGCAAAAGCGGCGTTTTGGCGCACGAAACGCACGTTTTGCGTCCAAACTGTGCAAAAGCAGCGATTTGGTGCACGAAACGCACGTTTCGCTGCAAAAGCGGCGTTTTGGTGCATGAAACGCACGTTTCGCTGCAAAAGCGGTATTTTGGCGCACGAAACGCACGTTTTGCGTCAAAACTCTGCAAAAGCAGCGATTTGGTGCACGAAACGCACGTCTCGCTGCAAAAGCGGCGTTTTGGCGCACGAAACGCACGTTTTGCGTCCAAACTGTGCAAAAGCAGCGATTTGGTGCACGAAACGCACGTTTCGCTGCAAAAGCGGCGTTTTGGTGCATGAAACGCACGTTTCGCAGCAAAAGCGGCGTTTTGGTGCACGAAACGCACGTTTTGCGTCCAAACTGTGCAAAAGCAGCGATTTGGTGCACGAAACGCACGTCTCGCTGCAAAAGCGGCGTTTTGGCGCACGAAACGCACGTTTTGCGTCCAAACTGTGCAAAAGCAGCGATTTGGTGCACGAAACGCACGTTTCGCTGCAAAAGTGGCGTTTTGGTGCATGAAACGCACGTTTCGCTGCAAAAGCGGTGTTTCGGCGCACGAAACGCACGTTTTGCGTCAAAACTGTGCAAAAGCAGCGATTTGGTGCACGAAACGCACGTATCGTTGCAAAAGCGGCGTTTTGGTGCACGAAACGCACGTTTTGCGCCCAAACTGTGCAAAAGCAGCGATTTGGTGCACGCAACGCACGTTTGGCAGCAAAAGCGGCGTTTTGGTGCACGAAACGCACGTTTTGCGTCCAAACTGTGCAAAAGCAGCGATTTGGTGACGAAACGCACGTTTCGCTGCAAAAGCGGCCTTTTGGTTAACGAAACGCACGTTTTGCGTCGAAACAGTGCAAAATTAGCGATTTGGTGCACAAAACGCACGTTTTGCGTCAAAACTGTGCAAAAGCAGCGATTTGGTGCACGAAACGCACCTTTCTCGCCAAAACGGAGCAAATGCGGCGTTTTGGTGAACGAAACGCACGTTTTGCGTCAAAACTGTGCAAAAGCAGTGATTTGGTGCACGAAACGCACGTTTCGCAGCAAAAGCGGCGTTTTGGCGCACGAAACGCACGTTTTGCGTCAAAACTCTGCAAAAGCAGCGATTTGGTGCACGAAACGCACGTTTCGCTGCAAAAGCGGCGTTTTGGCGCACGAATCGCACGTTTTGCGTCAAAACTGTGCAAAAGCAGCGATTTGGTGCACGAAACGCACGTTTCGCAGCAAAAGCGGCGTTTTGGTGCACGAAACGCACGTTTTGCGTCAAAACTGTGCAAAAGCAGCGATTTGGTGCACGCAACGCACGTTTCGCGTCAAAACTGTGCAAAAGCAGCGATTTGGTGCACGAAACGCACGTTTCTCGCCAAAACGGAGCAAAAGCGGCGTTTTGGTGCACGAAACGCACGTTTTGTGTCAAAACTGTGCAAAAGCAGCGATTTGGTGCACGAAACGCACGTATCGTTGCAAAAGCGGCGTTTTGGTGCACGAAACGCCCGTTTTGCGCCCAAACTGTGCAAAAGCAGCGATTTGGTGCACGCAACGCACGTTTGGCTGCAAAAGCGGCGTTTTGGTGCACGAAACGCACGTTTTGCGTCCAAACTGTGCAAAAGCAGCGATTTGGTGCACGAAACGCACGTTTCGCTGCAAAAGCGGCGTTTTGGCGCACGAAACGCACGTTTTGCGTCAAAACTGTGCAAAAGCAGCGATTTGGTGCACGAAACGCACGTATCGTTGCAAAAGCGGCGTTTTGGTGCACGAAACGCACGTTTTGCGTCCAAACTGTGCAAAAGCAGCGATTTGGTGCACGAAACGCTCGTTTTGCGTCAAAACTGTGCGAAAGCAGCGATTTGGTGCACGAAACGCACGTTTCGCTGCAAAAGCGGCGTTTTGGTGCACGAAACGCACGTTTCTCGCCAAAACGGAGCAAAAGCGGCGATTCGGTGCGTGAAACGCACGTTTCGCTGCAAAAGCGGCGATTCGGTGCGTGAAACGCACGTTTCGCTGCAAAAGCGGCGTTTTGGTGCACGAAACGCACGTTTTGCGTCGAAACTGTGCAAAAGCAGCGATTTGGTGCACGAAACGCACGTTTCTCGCCAAAACGGAGCAAAAGCGGCGTTTTGGTGCACGAAACGCACGTTTTGCGTCAAAACTGTGCAAAAGCAGCGATTTGGTGCACGAAACGCACGCATCGTTGCAAAAGCGGCGTTTTGGTGCACGAAACGCACGTTTTGCGCCCAAACTGTGCAAAAGCAGCGATTTGGTGCACGCAACGCACGTTTGGCTGCAAAAGCGGCGTTTTGTTGCATGAAACGCACGTTTCGCTGCAAAAGCGGTGTTTTGGTGCACGAAACGCACGTTTTGCGTCAAAACTGTGCAAAAGCAGCGATTTGGTGCACGAAACGCACGTTTCGCTGCAAAAGCGGCGTTTTGGTGCACGAAACGCTCGTTTTGCGTCAAAACTGTGCAAAAGCAGCGATTTGGTGCACGAAACGCACGTTTCGCAGCAAAAGCGGCGTTTTGGCGCACGAAACGCACGTTTTGCGTCAAAACTCTGCAAAAGCAGCGATTTGGTGCACGAAACGCACGTTTCGCTGCAAAAGCGGCGTTTTGGTGCACGAAACGCACGTTTTGCGTCCAAACTGTGCAAAAGCAGCGATTTGGTGCACGAAACGCTCGTTTTGCGTCAAAACTGTGCAAAAGCAGCTATTTGGTGCACGAAACGCACGTTTCGGTGCAAAAGCGGCGTTTTGGCGCACGAAACGCACGTTTTGCGTCCAAACTGTGCAAAAGCAGCGATTTGGTGCACGAAACGCACGTTTCGCAGCAAAAGCGGCGTTTTGGTGCACGAAACGCACGTTTCGTTGCAAAGGCGGCGTTTTGGTGCACGAAACGCACGTTTTGCGTCAAAACTGTGCAAAAGCAGCGATTTGGTGCACGAAACGCACGTTTCTCGCCAAAACGGAGCAAAAGCGGCGATTCGGTGCGTGAAATGCACGTTTCGCTGCAAAAGCGGCGATTTGGTGCGCGAAACGCACGTTTTGCGTCAAAACTGTGCAAAAGCAGCGATTTGGTGCACGCAACGCACGTTTGGCTGCAAAAGCGGCGTTTTGTTGCATGAAACGCACGTTTCGCTGCAAAAGCGGTGTTTTGGTGCACGAAACGCACGTTTTGCGTCAAAACTGTGCAAAAGCAGCGATTTGGTGCACGAAACGCACGTTTCGCTGCAAAAGCGGCGTTTTGGTGCACGAAACGCTCGTTTTGCGTCAAAACTGTGCAAAAGCAGCGATTTGGTGCACGAAACGCACGTTTCGCAGCAAAAGCGGCGTTTTGGCGCACGAAACGCACGTTTTGCGTCAAAACTCTGCAAAAGCAGTGATTTGGTACACGAAACACACGTTTCGCTGCAAAAGCGGCGTTTTGGTGCATGAAACGCACGTTTCGCAGCAAAAGCGGCGTTTTGGTGCACGAAACGCACGTTTTGCGTCAAAACGGTGCAAAAGCAGCGATTTGGTGCACGAAACGCAAGTTTCGCTGCAAAAGCGGCGTTTTGGTGCACGAAACGCACGTTTTGTGTCAAAACTGTGCAAAAGCAGCGATTTGGTGCACGAATCGCACGTTTCGCTGCAAAAGCAGCGTTTTGGCGCACGAAACGCACGTTTTGCGTCAAAACTGTGCAAAAGCAGCGATTTGGTGCACGAAACGCACGTTTCGCTGCAAAAGCGGCGTTTTGGTGCGCGAAACGCACGTTTTGCGTCAAAACTGTGCAAAAGCAGCGATTTGGTGCACGCAACGCACGTTTGGCTGCAAAAGCGGTGTTTTGTTGCATGAAACGCACGTTTCGCTGCAAAAGCGGTGTTTTGGTGCACGAAACGCACGTTTTGCGTCAAAACTGTGCAAAAGCAGCGATTTGGTGCACGAAACGCACGTTTCGCTGCAAAAGCGGCGTTTTGGTGCACGAAACGCTCGTTTTGCGTCAAAACTGTGCAAAAGCAGCGATTTGGTGCACGAAACGCACGTTTCGCAGCAAAAGCGGCGTTTTGGCGCACAAAACGCACGTTTTGCGTCAAAACTCTGCAAAAGCAGTGATTTGGTACACGAAACACACGTTTCGCTGCAAAAGCGGCGTTTTGGTGCATGAAACGCACGTTTCGCAGCAAAAGCGGCGTTTTGGTGCACGAAACGCACGTTTTGCGTCAAAACGGTGCAAAAGCAGCGATTTGGTGCACGAAACGCAAGTTTCGCTGCAAAAGCGGCGTTTTGGTGCACGAAACGCACGTTTTGTGTCAAAACTGTGCAAAAGCAGCGATTTGGTGCACGAATCGCACGTTTCGCTGCAAAAGCAGCGTTTTGGCGCACGAAACGCACGTTTTGCGTCAAAACTGTGCAAAAGCAGCGATTTGGTGCACGAAACGCACGTTTCGCTGCAAAAGCGGCGTTTTGGTGCACGAAACGCTCGTTTTGCGTCAAAACTGTGCAAAAGCAGCGATTTGGTGCACGAAACGCACGTTTCGCAGCAAAAGCGGCGTTTTGGCGCACGAAACGCACGTTTTGCGTCAAAACTCTGCAAAAGCAGCGATTTGGTGCACGAAACGCACGTTTCGCTGCAAAAGCGGCGTTTTGGTGCACGAAACGCACGTTTCGCTGCAAAAGCGGTGTTTTGGTGCACGAAACGCACGTTTTGCGTCAAAACTGTGCAAAAGCAGCGATTTGGTGCACGAAACGCACGTTTCGCTGCAAAAGCGGCGTTTTGGTGCACGAAACGCTCGTTTTGCGTCAAAACTGTGCAAAAGCAGCGATTTGGTGCACGAAACGCACGTTTCGCAGCAAAAGCGGCGTTTTGGCGCACGAAACGCACGTTTTGCGTCAAAACTCTGCAAAAGCAGCGATTTGGTGCACGAAACGCACGTTTCGCTGCAAAAGCGGCGTTTTGGTGCACGAAACGCACGTTTTGCGTCCAAACTGTGCAAAAGCAGCGATTTGGTGCACGAAACGCTCGTTTTGCGTCAAAACTGTGCAAAAGCAGCTATTTGGTGCACGAAACGCACGTTTCGGTGCAAAAGCGGCGTTTTGGCGCACGAAACGCACGTTTTGCGTCCAAACTGTGCAAAAGCAGCGATTTGGTGCACGAAACGCACGTTTCGCAGCAAAAGCGGCGTTTTGGTGCACGAAACGCACGTTTCGTTGCAAAGGCGGCGTTTTGGTGCACGAAACGCACGTTTTGCGTCAAAACTGTGCAAAAGCAGCGATTTGGTGCACGAAACGCACGTTTCTCGCCAAAACGGAGCAAAAGCGGCGATTCGGTGCGTGAAATGCACGTTTCGCTGCAAAAGCGGCGATTTGGTGCGCGAAACGCACGTTTTGCGTCAAAACTGTGCAAAAGCAGCGATTTGGTGCACGCAACGCACGTTTGGCTGCAAAAGCGGCGTTTTGTTGCATGAAACGCACGTTTCGCTGCAAAAGCGGTGTTTTGGTGCACGAAACGCACGTTTTGCGTCAAAACTGTGCAAAAGCAGCGATTTGGTGCACGAAACGCACGTTTCGCTGCAAAAGCGGCGTTTTGGTGCACGAAACGCTCGTTTTGCGTCAAAACTGTGCAAAAGCAGCGATTTGGTGCACGAAACGCACGTTTCGCAGCAAAAGCGGCGTTTTGGCGCACGAAACGCACGTTTTGCGTCAAAACTCTGCAAAAGCAGTGATTTGGTACACGAAACACACGTTTCGCTGCAAAAGCGGCGTTTTGGTGCATGAAACGCACGTTTCGCAGCAAAAGCGGCGTTTTGGTGCACGAAACGCACGTTTTGCGTCAAAACGGTGCAAAAGCAGCGATTTGGTGCACGAAACGCAAGTTTCGCTGCAAAAGCGGCGTTTTGGTGCACGAAACGCACGTTTTGTGTCAAAACTGTGCAAAAGCAGCGATTTGGTGCACGAATCGCACGTTTCGCTGCAAAAGCAGCGTTTTGGCGCACGAAACGCACGTTTTGCGTCAAAACTGTGCAAAAGCAGCGATTTGGTGCACGAAACGCACGTTTCGCTGCAAAAGCGGCGTTTTGGTGCACGAAACGCTCGTTTTGCGTCAAAACTGTGCAAAAGCAGCGATTTGGTGCACGAAACGCACGTTTCGCAGCAAAAGCGGCGTTTTGGCGCACGAAACGCACGTTTTGCGTCAAAACTCTGCAAAAGCAGCGATTTGGTGCACGAAACGCACGTTTCGCTGCAAAAGCGGCGTTTTGGTGCACGAAACGCACGTTTTGCGTCAAAACTCTGCAAAAGCAGCGATTTGGTGCACGAAACGCACGTTTCGCTGCGAAAGCGGCGTTTTGGTGCACGAAACGCACGTTTCGTTGCAAAGGCGGCGTTTTGGTGCACGAAACGAACGTTTTGCGGCAAAACTGTGCAAAAGCAGCGATTTGGTGCACGAAACGCACGTTTCTCGCCAAAACGGAGCAAAAGCGGCGATTCGGTGCGTGAAATGCACGTTGCGCTGCAAAAGCGGCGATTTGGTGCGCGAAACGCACGTTTTGCGTCAAAACTGTGCAAAAGCAGCGATTTGGTGCACGAAACGCACGCATCGTTGCAAAAGCGGCGTTTTGGTGCACGAAACGCACGTTTTGCGCCCAAACTGTGCAAAAGCAGCGATTTGGTGCACGCAACGCACGTTTGGCTGCAAAAGCGGCGTTTTGTTGCATGAAACGCACGTTTCGCTGCAAAAGCGGTGTTTTGGTGCACGAAACGCACGTTTTGCGTCAAAACTGTGCAAAAGCAGCGATTTGGTGCACGAAACGCACGTTTCGCTGCAAAAGCGGCGTTTTGGTGCACGAAACGCTCGTTTTGCGTCAAAACTGTGCAAAAGCAGCGATTTGGTGCACGAAACGCACGTTTCGCAGCAAAAGCGGCGTTTTGGCGCACGAAACGCACGTTTTGCGTCAAAACTCTGCAAAAGCAGCGATTTGGTGCACGAAACGCACGTTTCGCTGCAAAAGCGGCGTTTTGGTGCACGAAACGCACGTTTTGCGTCCAAACTGTGCAAAAGCAGCGATTTGGTGCACGAAACGCTCGTTTTGCGTCAAAACTGTGCAAAAGCAGCTATTTGGTGCACGAAACGCACGTTTCGGTGCAAAAGCGGCGTTTTGGCGCACGAAACGCACGTTTTGCGTCCAAACTGTGCAAAAGCAGCGATTTGGTGCACGAAACGCACGTTTCGCAGCAAAAGCGGCGTTTTGGTGCACGAAACGCACGTTTCGTTGCAAAGGCGGCGTTTTGGTGCACGAAACGCACGTTTTGCGTCAAAACTGTGCAAAAGCAGCGATTTGGTGCACGAAACGCACGTTTCTCGCCAAAACGGAGCAAAAGCGGCGATTCGGTGCGTGAAATGCACGTTTCGCTGCAAAAGCGGCGATTTGGTGCGCGAAACGCACGTTTTGCGTCAAAACTGTGCAAAAGCAGCGATTTGGTGCACGCAACGCACGTTTGGCTGCAAAAGCGGCGTTTTGTTGCATGAAACCACGTTTCGCTGCAAAAGCGGTGTTTTGGTGCACGAAACGCACGTTTTGCGTCAAAACTGTGCAAATGCAGCGATTTGGTGCACGAAACGCACGTTTCGCTGCAAAAGCGGCGTTTGTGGTGCACGAAACGCTCGTTTTGCGTCAAAACTGTGCAAAAGCAGCGATTTGGTGCACGAAACGCACGTTTCGCAGCAAAAGCGGCGTTTTGGCGCACGAAACGCACGTTTTGCGTCAAAACTCTGCAAAAGCAGTGATTTGGTACACGAAACACACGTTTCGCTGCAAAAGCGGCGTTTTTGGTGCATGAAACGCACGTTTCGCAGCAAAAGCGGCGTTTTGGTGCACGAAACGCACGTTTTGCGTCAAAACGGTGCAAAAGCAGCGATTTGGTGCACGAAACGCAAGTTTCGCTGCAAAAGCGGCGTTTTGGTGCACGAAACGCACGTTTTGTGTCAAAACTGTGCAAAAGCAGCGATTTGGTGCACGAATCGCACGTTTCGCTGCAAAAGCAGCGTTTTGGCGCACGAAACGCACGTTTTGCGTCAAAACTGTGCAAAAGCAGTGATTTGGTGCACGAAACACACGTTTCGCTGCAACAGCGGCGTTTTGCGCACGAAACGCACGTTTTGCGTCAAAACTGTGCAAAAGCAGTGATTTGGAGCACGAAACGCACGTTTCGCTGCAAAAGCGGCGTTTTGGCGCTCGAAACGCACGTTTTGCGTCAAAACTGTGCAAAAGCAGTGATTTGGAGCACGAAACGCACGTTTCGCAGCAAAAGCGGCGTTTTGGTGCACGAAACGCACGTTTCTCGCCAAAACGGAGCAAAAGCGGCGATTCGGTGCGTGAAACGCACGTTTCGCTGCAAAAGCGGCGATTCGGTGCGTGAAACGCAACGTTTCGCTGCAAAAGCGGCGTTTTGGTGCACGAAACGCACGTTTTGCGTCGAAACTGTGCAAAAGTAGCGATTTGGTGCACGAAACGCACGTTTTGCGTCAAAACTGTGCAAAAGCAGCGATTTGGTGCACGAAACGCACGTTTCTCGCCAAAACGGAGCAAAAGCGGCGTTTTGGTGCACGAAACGCACGTTTTGCGTCAAAACTGTGCAAAAGCAGTGATTTGGTGCACGAAACGCACGTTTCGCTGCAAAAAGCGGCGTTTTGGCGCTCGAAACGCACGTTTTGCGTCAAAACTCTGCAAAAGCAGCGATTTGGTGCACGAAACGCACGTTTCGCTGCAAAAGCGGCGTTTTGGTGCATGAAACGCACGTTTCGCTGCAAAAGCGGTGTTTTGGCGCACGAAACGCACGTTTTGCGTCAAAACTCTGCAAAAGCAGCGATTTGGTGCACGAAACGCACGTTTCGCTGCGAAAGCGGCGTTTTGGCGCACGAAACGCACGTTTTGCGTCAAAACTGTGCAAAAGCAGCGATTTGGTGCACGAAACGCACGTTTCGCCAGCAAAAGCGGCGTTTTGGCGCACGAAAAGCACGTTTTGCGTCAAAACTCTGCAAAAGCAGCGATTTGGTGCACGAAACGCACGTTTCGCTGCGAAAGCGGCGTTTTGGCGCACGAAACGCACGTTTTGCGTCAAAACTCTTCAAAAGCAGCGATTTGGTGCACGAAACGCACGTTTCGCTGCAAAAGCGGCGTTTGGTGCATGAAACGAACGTTTCGCTGCCAAAGCGGTGTTTGATGCACGAAACGCACGTTTTGCGTCAAAACTGTGCAAAGCAGCGATTTGGTGCACGAAACGCAAGTTTCGCTGCAAAAGAGGCATTTTGGCGCACGAAATGCACGTTTTGCGTCCACACTGTGCAAAAGCAGCGATTTGGTGCACGAAACGCACGTTTCGCAGCAAAAGCGGCGTTTTGGTGCACGAAACGCACGTTTCGTTGCAAAAAGCGGCGTTTTGTTGCATGAAACGCACGTTTCGCTGCAAAAGCGGTGTTTTGGTGCACGAAACGCACGTTTTGCGTCAAAACTGTGCAAAAGCAGCGATTTGGTGCACGAAACGCACGTTTCGCTGCAAAGCGGCGTTTTGGTGCACGAAACGCTCGTTTTGCGTCAAAACTGTGCAAAAGCAGCGATTTGGTGCACGAAACGCACGTTTCGCAGCAAAAGCGGCGTTTTGGCGCACGAAACGCACGTTTTGCGTCAAAACTCTGCAAAAGCAGTGATTTGGTACACGAAACACACGTTTCGCTGCAAAAGCGGCGTTTTGGTGCATGAAACGCACGTTTCGCAGCAAAAGCGGCGTTTTGGTGCACGAAACGCACGTTTTGCGTCAAAACGGTGCAAAAGCAGCGATTTGGTGCACGAAACGCAAGTTTCGCTGCAAAAGCGGCGTTTTGGTGCACGAAACGCACGTTTTGTGTCAAAAACTGTGCAAAAGCAGCGATTTGGTGCACGAATCGCACGTTTCGCTGCAAAAGCAGCGTTTTGGCGCACGAAACGCACGTTTTGCGTCAAAACTGTGCAAAAGCAGCGATTTGGTGCACGAAACGCACGTTTCGCTGCAAAAGCGGCGTTTTGGTGCACGAAACGCTCGTTTTGCGTCAAAACTGTGCAAAAGCAGCGATTTGGTGCACGAAACGCACGTTTCGCAGCAAAAGCGGCGTTTTGGCGCACGAAACGCACGTTTTGCGTCCAAACTGTGCAAAAGCAGCGATTTGGTGCACGAAACGCTCGTTTTGCGTCAAAACTGTGCAAAAGCAGCTATTTGGTGCACGAAACGCACGTTTCGGTGCAAAAAGCGGCGTTTTGGCGCACGAAACGCACGTTTTGCGTCCAAACTGTGCAAAAGCAGCGATTTGGTGCACGAAACGCACGTTTCGCAGCAAAAGCGGCGTTTTGGTGCACGAAACGCACGTTTCGTTGCAAAGGCGGCGTTTTGGTGCACGAAACGCACGTTTTGCGTCAAAACTGTGCAAAAGCAGCGATTTGGTGCACGAAACGCACGTTTCTCGCCAAAACGGAGCAAAAGCGGCGATTCGGTGCGTGAAATGCACGTTTCGCTGCAAAAGCGGCGATTTGGTGCGCGAACGCACGTTTTGCGTCAAAACTGTGCAAAAGCAGCGATTTGGTGCACGCAACGCACGTTTGGCTGCAAAAGCGGCGTTTTGTTGCATGAAACGCACGTTTCGCTGCAAAAGCGGTGTTTTGGTGCACGAAACGCACGTTTTGCGTCAAAACTGTGCAAATGCAGCGATTTGGTGCACGAAACGCACGTTTCGCTGCAAAAGCGGCGTTTTGGTGCACGAAACGCTCGTTTTGCGTCAAAACTGTGCAAAAGCAGCGATTTGGTGCACGAAACGCACGTTTCGCAGCAAAAGGCGGCGTTTTGGCGCACGAAACGCACGTTTTGCGTCAAAACTCTGCAAAAGCAGTGATTTGGTACACGAAACACACGTTTCGCTGCAAAAGCGGCGTTTTGGTGCATGAAACGCACGTTTCGCAGCAAAAGCGGCGTTTTGGTGCACGAAACGCACGTTTTGCGTCAAAACGGTGCAAAAGCAGCGATTTGGTGCACGAAACGCAAGTTTCGCTGCAAAAGCGGCGTTTTGGTGCACGAAACGCACGTTTTGTGTCAAAACTGTGCAAAAGCAGCGATTTGGTGCACGAATCGCACGTTTCGCTGCAAAAGCAGCGTTTTGGCGCACGAAACGCACGTTTTGCGTCAAAACTGTGCAAAAGCAGTGATTTGGTGCACGAAACACACGTTTCGCTGCAACAGCGGCGTTTTGGCGCACGAAACGCACGTTTTGCGTCAAAACTGTGCAAAAGCAGTGATTTGGAGCACGAAACGCACGTTTCGCTGCAAAAGCGGCGTTTTGGCGCTCGAAACGCACGTTTTGCGTCAAAACTGTGCAAAAGCAGTGATTTGGAGCACGAAACGCACGTTTCGCAGCAAAAGCGGCGTTTTGGTGCACGAAACGCACGTTTCTCGCCAAAACGGAGCAAAAGCGGCGATTCGGTGCGTGAAACGCACGTTTCGCTGCAAAAGCGGCGATTCGGTGCGTGAAACGCACGTTTCGCTGCAAAAGCGGCGTTTTGGTGCACGAAACGCACGTTTTGCGTCGAAACTGTGCAAAAGTAGCGATTTGGTGCACGAAACGCACGTTTTGCGTCAAAACTGTGCAAAAGCAGCGATTTGGTGCACGAAACGCACGTTTCTCGCCAAAACGGAGCAAAAGCGGCGTTTTGGTGCACGAAACGCACGTTTTGCGTCAAAACTGTGCAAAAGCAGTGATTTGGTGCACGAAACGCACGTTTCGCTGCAAAAGCGGCGTTTTGGCGCTCGAAACGCACGTTTTGCGTCAAAACTCTGCAAAAGCAGCGATTTGGTGCACGAAACGCACGTTTCGCTGCAAAAGCGGCGTTTTGGTGCATGAAACGCACGTTTCGCTGCAAAAGCGGTGTTTTGGCGCACGAAACGCACGTTTTGCGTCAAAACTCTGCAAAAGCAGCGATTTGGTGCACGAAACGCACGTTTCGCTGCGAAAGCGGCGTTTTGGCGCACGAAACGCACGTTTTGCGTCAAAACTGTGCAAAAGCAGCGATTTGGTGCACGAAACGCACGTTTCGCAGCAAAAGCGGCGTTTTGGCGCACGAAAAGCACGTTTTGCGTCAAAACTCTGCAAAAGCAGCGATTTGGTGCACGAAACGCACGTTTCGCTGCGAAAGCGGCGTTTTGGCGCACGAAAACGCACGTTTTGCGTCAAAACTCTTCAAAAGCAGCGATTTGGTGCACGAAACGCACGTTTCGCTGCAAAAGCGGCGTTTTGGTGCATGAAACGAACGTTTCGCTGCCAAAGCGGTGTTTTGATGCACGAAACGCACGTTTTGCGTCAAAACTGTGCAAAAGCAGCGATTTGGTGCACGAAACGCAAGTTTCGCTGCAAAAGAGGCGTTTTGGCGCACGAAATGCACGTTTTGCGTCCACACTGTGCAAAAGCAGCGATTTGGTGCACGAAACGCACGTTTCGCAGCAAAAGCGGCGTTTTGGTGCACGAAACGCACGTTTCGTTGCAAAAGCGGCGTTTTGTTGCATGAAACGCACGTTTCGCTGCAAAAGCGGTGTTTTGGTGCACGAAACGCACGTTTTGCGTCAAAACTGTGCAAAAGCAGCGATTTGGTGCACGAAACGCACGTTTCGCTGCAAAAGCGGCGTTTTGGTGCACGAAACGCTCGTTTTGCGTCAAACTGTGCAAAAGCAGCGATTTGGTGCACGAAACGCACGTTTCGCAGCAAAAGCGGCGTTTTGGCGCACGAAACGCACGTTTTGCGTCAAAACTCTGCAAAAGCAGTGATTTGGTACACGAAACACACGTTTCGCTGCAAAAGCGGCGTTTTGGTGCATGAAACGCACGTTTCGCAGCAAAAGCGGCGTTTTGGTGCACGAAACGCACGTTTTGCGTCAAAACGGTGCAAAAGCAGCGATTTGGTGCACGAAACGCAAGTTTCGCTGCAAAAGCGGCGTTTTGGTGCACGAAACGCACGTTTTGTGTCAAAACTGTGCAAAAGCAGCGATTTGGTGCACGAATCGCACGTTTCGCTGCAAAAGCAGCGTTTTGGCGCACGAAACGCACGTTTTGCGTCAAAACTGTGCAAAAGCAGCGATTTGGTGCACGAAACGCACGTTTCGCTGCAAAAGCGGCGTTTTGGTGCACGAAACGCACGTTTTGCGTCAAAACTCTGCAAAAGCAGCGATTTGGTGCACGAAACGCACGTTTCGCTGCGAAAGCGGCGTTTTGGTGCACGAAACGCACGTTTCGTTGCAAAGGCGGCGTTTTGGTGCACGAAACGAACGTTTTGCGTCAAAACTGTGCAAAAGCAGCGATTTGGTGCACGAAACGCACGTTTCTCGCCAAAACGGAGCAAAAGCGGCGATTCGGTGCGTGAAATGCACGTTGCGCTGCAAAAGCGGCGATTTGGTGCGCGAAACGCACGTTTTGCGTCAAAACTGTGCAAAAGCAGCGATTTGGTGCACGAAACGCACGCATCGTTGCAAAAGCGGCGTTTTGGTGCACGAAACGCACGTTTTGCGCCCAAACTGTGCAAAAGCAGCGATTTGGTGCACGCAACGCACGTTTGGCTGCAAAAGCGGCGTTTTGTTGCATGAAACGCACGTTTCGCTGCAAAAGCGGTGTTTTGGTGCACGAAACGCACGTTTTGCGTCAAAACTGTGCAAAAGCAGCGATTTGGTGCACGAAACGCACGTTTCGCTGCAAAAGCGGCGTTTTGGTGCACGAAACGCTCGTTTTGCGTCAAAACTGTGCAAAAGCAGCGATTTGGTGCACGAAACGCACGTTTCGCAGCAAAAGCGGCGTTTTGGCGCACGAAACGCACGTTTTGCGTCAAAACTCTGCAAAAGCAGCGATTTGGTGCACGAAACGCACGTTTCGCTGCAAAAGCGGCGTTTTGGTGCACGAAACGCACGTTTTGCGTCCAAACTGTGCAAAAGCAGCGATTTGGTGCACGAAACGCTCGTTTTGCGTCAAAACTGTGCAAAAGCAGCTATTTGGTGCACGAAACGCACGTTTCGGTGCAAAAGCGGCGTTTTGGCGCACGAAACGCACGTTTTGCGTCCAAACTGTGCAAAAGCAGCGATTTGGTGCACGAAACGCACGTTTCGCAGCAAAAGCGGCGTTTTGGTGCACGAAACGCACGTTTCGTTGCAAAGGCGGCGTTTTGGTGCACGAAACGCACGTTTTGCGTCAAAACTGTGCAAAAGCAGCGATTTGGTGCACGAAACGCACGTTTCTCGCCAAAACGGAGCAAAAGCGGCGATTCGGTGCGTGAAATGCACGTTTCGCTGCAAAAGCGGCGATTTGGTGCGCGAAACGCACGTTTTGCGTCAAAACTGTGCAAAAGCAGCGATTTGGTGCACGCAACGCACGTTTGGCTGCAAAAGCGGCGTTTTGTTGCATGAAACGCACGTTTCGCTGCAAAAGCGGTGTTTTTGGTGCACGAAACGCACGTTTTGCGTCAAAACTGTGCAAATGCAGCGATTTGGTGCACGAAACGCACGTTTCGCTGCAAAAGCGGCGTTTTGGTGCACGAAACGCTCGTTTTGCGTCAAAACTGTGCAAAAGCAGCGATTTGGTGCACGAAACGCACGTTTCGCAGCAAAAGCGGCGTTTTGGCGCACGAAACGCACGTTTTGCGTCAAAACTCTGCAAAAGCAGTGATTTGGTACACGAAACACACGTTTCGCTGCAAAAGCGGCGTTTTGGTGCATGAAACGCACGTTTCGCAGCAAAAGCGGCGTTTTGGTGCACGAAACGCACGTTTTGCGTCAAAACGGTGCAAAAGCAGCGATTTGGTGCACGAAACGCAAGTTTCGCTGCAAAAGCGGCGTTTTGGTGCACGAAACGCACGTTTTGTGTCAAAACTGTGCAAAAGCAGCGATTTGGTGCACGAATCGCACGTTTCGCTGCAAAAGCAGCGTTTTGGCGCACGAAACGCACGTTTTGCGTCAAAACTGTGCAAAAGCAGTGATTTGGTGCACGAAACACACGTTTCGCTGCAACAGCGGCGTTTTGGCGCACGAAACGCACGTTTTGCGTCAAAACTGTGCAAAAGCAGTGATTTGGAGCACGAAACGCACGTTTCGCTGCAAAAGCGGCGTGTTGGCGCTCGAAACGCACGTTTTGCGTCAAAACTGTGCAAAAGCAGTGATTTGGAGCACGAAACGCACGTTTCGCAGCAAAAGCGGCGTTTTGGTGCACGAAACGCACGTTTCTCGCCAAAACGGAGCAAAAGCGGCGATTCGGTGCGTGAAACGCACGTTTCGCTGCAAAAGCGGCGATTCGGTGCGTGAAACGCACGTTTCGCTGCAAAAGCGGCGTTTTGGTGCACGAAACGCACGTTTTGCGTCGAAACTGTGCAAAAGTAGCGATTTGGTGCACGAAACGCACGTTTTGCGTCAAAACTATGCAAAAGCAGCGATTTGGTGCACGAAACGCACGTTTCTCGCCAAAACGGAGCAAAAGCGGCGTTTTGGTGCACGAAACGCACGTTTTGCGTCAAAACTGTGCAAAAGCAGTGATTTGGTGCACGAAACGCACGTTTCGCTGCAAAAGCGGCGTTTTGGCGCTCGAAACGCACGTTTTGCGTCAAAACTCTGCAAAAGCAGCGATTTGGTGCACGAAACGCACGTTTCGCTGCAAAAGCGGCGTTTTGGTGCATGAAACGCACGTTTCGCTGCAAAAGCGGTGTTTTGGCGCACGAAACGCACGTTTTGCGTCAAAACTCTGCAAAAGCAGCGATTTGGTGCACGAAACGCACGTTTCGCTGCGAAAGCGGCGTTTTGGCGCACGAAACGCACGTTTTGCGTCAAAACTGTGCAAAAGCAGCGATTTGGTGCACGAAACGCACGTTTCGCAGCAAAAGCGGCGTTTTGGCGCACGAAAAGCACGTTTTGCGTCAAAACTCTGCAAAAGCAGCGATTTGGTGCACGAAACGCACGTTTCGCTGCGAAAGCGGCGTTTTGGCGCACGAAACGCACGTTTTGCGTCAAAACTCTTCAAAAGCAGCGATTTGGTGCACGAAACGCACGTTTCGCTGCAAAAGCGGCGTTTTGGTGCATGAAACGAACGTTTCGCTGCCAAAGCGGTGTTTTGATGCACGAAACGCACGTTTTGCATCAAAACTGTGCAAAAGCAGCGATTTGGTGCACGAAACGCAAGTTTCGCTGCAAAAGAGGCGTTTTGGCGCACGAAATGCACGTTTTGCGTCCACACTGTGCAAAAGCAGCGATTTGGTGCACGAAACGCACGTTTCGCAGCAAAAGCGGCGTTTTGGTGCACGAAACGCACGTTTCGTTGCAAAAGCGGCGTTTTGGTGCACGAAACGCACGTTTCTCGCCAAAACGGAGCAAAAGCGGCGATTCGGTGCGTGAAACGCACGTTTCGCTGCAAAAGCGGCGATTCGGTGCGTGAAACGCACGTTTCGCTGCAAAAGCAACGTTTTGGTGCACGAAACGCACGTTTTGCGTCGAAACTGTGCAAAAGTAGCGATTTGGTGCACGAAACGCACGTTTTGCGTCAAAACTGTGCAAAAGCAGCGATTTGGTGCACGAAACGCACGTTTCTCGCCAAAACGGAGCAAAAGCGGCGTTTTGGTGCACGAAACGCACGTTTTGCGTCAAAACTGTGCAAAAGCCGTGATTTGGTGCACGAAACACACGTTTCGCTGCAAAAGCGGCGTTTTGGCGCTCGAAACGCACGTTTTGCGTCAAAACTGTGCAAAAGCAGTGATTTGGAGCACGAAACGCACGTTTCGCTGCAAAAGCGGCGTTTTGGTGCACGAAACGCACGTTTCTCGCCAAAACGGAGCAAAAGCGGCGATTCGGTGCGTGAAACGCACGTTTCGCTGCAAAAGCGGCGATTCGGTGCGTGAAACGCACGTTTCGCTGCAAAAGCGGCGTTTTGGCGCTCGAAACGCACGTTTTGCGTCAAAACTGTGCAAAAGCAGTGATTTGGAGCACGAAACGCACGTTTCGCTGCAAAAGCGGCGTTTTGGTGCATGAAACGCACGTTTCGCTGCAAAAGCGGTGTTTTGGCGCACGAAACGCACGTTTTGCGTCAAAACTCTGCAAAAGCAGCGATTTGGTGCACGAAACGCACGTTTCGCTGCGAAAGCGGCGTTTTGGCGCACGAAACGCACGTTTTGCGTCAAAACTGTGCAAAAGCAGCGATTTGGTGCACGAAACGCACGTTTCGCAGCAAAAGCGGCGTTTTGGCGCACGAAACGCACGTTTTGCGTCAAAACTCTGCAAAAGCAGCGATTTGGTGCACGAAACGCACGTTTCGCTGCAAAAGCGGCGTTTTGGTGCATGAAACGCACGTTTCGCTGCAAAAGCGGTGTTTCGGCGCACGAAACGCACGTTTTGCGTCAAAACTGTGCAAAAGCAGCGATTTGGTGCACGAAACGCACGTATCGTTGCAAAAGCGGCGTTTTGGTGCACGAAACGCACGTTTTGCGCCCAAACTGTGCAAAAGCAGCGATTTGGTGCACGCAACGCACGTTTGGCAGCAAAAGCGGCGTTTTGGTGCACGAAACGCACGTTTTGCGTCCAAACTGTGCAAAAGCAGCGATTTGGTGACGAAACGCACGTTTCGCTGCAAAAGCGGCCTTTTGGTTAACGAAACGCACGTTTTGCGTCGAAACAGTGCAAAATTAGCGATTTGGTGACGAAACGCACGTTTTGCGTCAAAACTGTGCAAAAGCAGCGATTTGGTGCACGAAACGCACCTTTCTTGCCAAAACGGAGCAAATGCGGCGTTTTGGTGCACGAAACGCACGTTTTGCGTCAAAACTGTGCAAAAGCAGTGATTTGGTGCACGAAACCCACGTTTCGCTGCAAAAGCGGCGTTTTGGCGCACGAAACGCACGTTTTGCGTCAAAACTCTGCAAAAGCAGCGATTTGGTGCACGAAACGCACGTTTCGCTGCAAAAGCGGCGTTTTGGCGCACGAAACGCACGTTTCGCTGCAAAAGCGGTGTTTCGGCGCACGAAACGCACGTTTTGCGTCAAAACTGTGCAAAAGCAGCGATTTGGTGCACGAAACGCACGTATCGTTGCAAAAGCGGCGTTTTGGTGCACGAAACGCACGTTTTGCGCCCAAACTGTGCAAAAGCAGCGATTTGGTGCACGCAACGCACGTTTGGCAGCAAAAGCGGCGTTTTGGTGCACGAAACGCACGTTTTGCGTCCAAACTGTGCAAAAGCAGCGATTTGGTGACGAAACGCACGTTTCGCTGCAAAAGCGGCCTTTTGGTTAACGAAACGTACGTTTTGCGTCAAAACTGTGCAAAAGCAGCGATTTGGTGCACGAAACGCACCTTTCTCGCCAAAACGGAGCAAATGCGGCGTTTTGGTGCACGAAACGCACGTTTTGCGTCAAAACTGTGCAAAAGCAGTGATTTGGTGCACGAAACGCACGTTTCGCAGCAAAAGCGGCGTTTTGGCGCACGAAACGCACGTTTTGCGTCCAAACTGTGCAAAAGCAGCGATTTGGTGCACGAAACGCACCTTTCTCGCCAAAACGGAGCAAATGCGGCGTTTTGGTGCACGAAACGCACGTTTTGCGTCAAAACTGTGCAAAAGCAGTGATTTGGTGCACGAAACGCACGTTTCGCAGCAAAAGCGGCGTTTTGGCGCACGAAACGCACGTTTTGCGTCCAAACTGTGCAAAAGCAGCGATTTGGTGACGAAACGCACGTTTCGCTGCAAAAGCGGCCTTTTGGTTAACGAAACGCACGTTTTGCGTCGAAACAGTGCAAAATTAGCGATTTGGTGCACGAAACGCACGTTTTGCGTCAAAACTGTGCAAAAGCAGCGATTTGGTGCACGAAACGCACCTTTCTTGCCAAAACGGAGCAAATGCGGCGTTTTGGTGCACGAAACGCAGGTTTTGCGTCAAAACTGTGCAAAAGCAGTGATTTGGTGCATGAAACGCACGTTTCGCTGCAAAAGCGGCGTTTTGGCGCACGAAACGCACGTTTTGCGTCAAAACTCTGCAAAAGCAGCGATTTGGTGCACGAAACGCACGTTTCGCTGCAAAAGCGGCGTTTTGGCGCACGAAACGCACGTTTCGCTGCAAAAGCGGTGTTTCGGCGCACGAAACGCACGTTTTGCGTCAAAACTGTGCAAAAGCAGCGATTTGGTGCACGAAACGCACGTATCGTTGCAAAAGCGGCGTTTTGGTGCACGAAACGCACGTTTTGCGCCCAAACTGTGCAAAAGCAGCGATTTGGTGCACGCAACGCACGTTTGGCTGCAAAAGCGGCGTTTTGGTGCACGAAACGCACGTTTTGCGTCCAAACTGTGCAAAAGCAGCGATTTGGTGCACGAAACGCATGTTTCGCTACAAAAGCGGCGTTTTGGTTAACGAAACGCACGTTTTGCGTCGAAACTGTGCAAAAGCAGCGTTTTGGCGCACGAAACGCACGTTTTGCGTCAAAACTGTGCAAAAGCAGTGATTTGGTGCACGAAACACACGTTTCGCTGCAACAGCGGCGTTTTGGTGCACGAAACGCACGTTTTGCGCCCAAACTGTGCAAAAGCAGCGATTTGGTGCACGCAACGCACGTTTGGCAGCAAAAGCGGCGTTTTGGTGCACGAAACGCACGTTTTGCGTCCAAACTGTGCAAAAGCAGCGATTTGGTGACGAAACGCACGTTTCGCAGCAAAAGCGGCGTTTTGGCGCACGAAACGCACGTTTTGCGTCAAAACTGTGCAAAAGCAGTGATTTGGAGCACGAAACGCACGTTTCGCTGCAAAAGCGGCGTTTTGGTGCACGAAACGCACGTTTCTCGCCAAAACGGAGCAAAAGCGGCGATTCGGTGCGTGAAACGCACGTTTCGCTGCAAAAGCGGCGATTCGGTGCGTGAAACGCACGTTTCGCTGCAAAAGCGGCGATTCGGTGCGTGAAACGCACGTTTCGCTGCAAAAGCGGCGTTTTGGCGCTCGAAACGCACGTTTTGCGTCAAAACTGTGCAAAAGCAGTGATTTGGAGCACGAAACGCACGTTTCGCTGCAAAAGCGGCGTTTTGGTGCATGAAACGCACGTTTTGCGTCCAAACTGTGCAAAAGCAGCGATTTGGTGACGAAACGCACGTTTCGCTGCAAAAGCGGCCTTTTGGTTAACGAAACGCACGTTTTGCGTCGAAACAGTGCAAAATTAGCGATTTGGTGCACGAAACGCACGTTTTGCGTCAAAACTGTGCAAAAGCAGCGATTTGGTGCACGAAACGCACCTTTCTTGCCAAAACGGAGCAAATGCGGCGTTTTGGTGCACGAAACGCAGGTTTTGCGTCAAAACTGTGCAAAAGCAGTGATTTGGTGCACGAAACGCACGTTTCGCTGCAAAAGCGGCGTTTTGGCGCACGAAACGCACGTTTTGCGTCCAAACTGTGCAAAAGCAGCGATTTGGTGACGAAACGCACGTTTCGCTGCAAAAGCGGCCTTTTGGTTAACGAAACGCACGTTTTGCGTCAAAACTGTGCAAAATTAGCGATTTGGTGCACGAAACGCACGTTTTGCGTCAAAACTGTGCAAAAGCAGCGATTTGGTGCACGAAACGCACCTTTCTCGCCAAAACGGAGCAAATGCGGCGTTTTGGTGCACGAAACGCACGTTTTGCGTCAAAACTGTGCAAAAGCAGTGATTTGGTACACGAAACACACGTTTCGCTGCAAAAGCGGCGTTTTGGTGCATGAAACGCACGTTTCGCAGCAAAAGCGGCGTTTTGGTGCACGAAACGCACGTTTTGCGTCAAAACGGTGCAAAAGCAGCGATTTGGTGCACGAAACGCAAGTTTCGCTGCAAAAGCGGCGTTTTGGTGCACGAAACGCACGTTTTGTGTCAAAACTGTGCAAAAGCAGCGATTTGGTGCACGAATCGCACGTTTCGCTGCAAAAGCAGCGTTTTGGCGCACGAAACGCACGTTTTGCGTCAAAACTGTGCAAAAGCAGTGATTTGGTGCACGAAACACACGTTTCGCTGCAACAGCGGCGTTTTGGCGCACGAAACGCACGTTTTGCGTCAAAACTGTGCAAAAGCAGTGATTTGGAGCACGAAACGCACGTTTCGCTGCAAAAGCGGCGTTTTGGCGCACGAAACGAACGTTTTGCGTCAAAACTGTGCAAAAGCAGCGATTTGGTGCACGAAACGCACGTATCGTTGCAAAAGCGGCGTTTTGGTGCACGAAACGCACGTTTTGCGCCCAAACTGTGCAAAAGCAGCGATTTGGTGCACGCAACGCACGTTTGGCTGCAAAAGCGGCGTTTTGGTGCACGAAACGCACGTTTTGCGTCCAAACTGTGCAAAAGCAGCGATTTGGTGCACGAAACGCATGTTTCGCCACAAAAGCGGCGTTTTGGTTAACGAAACGCACGTTTTGCGTCGAAACTGTGCAAAAGCAGCGATTTGGTGCACGAAACGCACGTTTTGCGTCAAAACTGTGCAAAAGCAGCGATTTGGTGCACGAAACGCACGTTTTGCGTCAAAACTGTGCAAAAGCAGTGATTTGGTGCACGAAACGCACGTTTCGCAGCAAAAGCGGCGTTTTGGCGCACGAAACGCACGTTTTGCGTCAAAACTCTTCAAAAGCAGCGATTTGGTGCACGAAACGCACGTTTCGCTGCAAAAGCGGCGTTTTGGTGCATGAAACGAACGTTTCGCTGCCAAAGCGGTGTTTTGATGCACGAAACGCACGTTTTGCGTCAAAACTGTGCAAAAGCAGCGATTTGGTGCACGAAACGCAAGTTTCGCTGCAAAAGCGGCGTTTTGGCGCACGAAATGCACGTTTTGCGTCCACACTGTGCAAAAGCAGCGATTTGGTGCACGAAACGCACGTTTCGCAGCAAAAGCGGCGTTTTGGTGCACGAAACGCACGTTTCGTTGCAAAAGCGGCGTTTTGGTGCACGAAACGCACGTTTCTCGCCAAAACGGAGCAAAAGCGGCGATTCGGTGCGTGAAACGCACGTTTCGCTGCAAAAGCGGCGATTCGGTGCGTGAAACGCACGTTTCGCTGCAAAAGCGGCGTTTTGGTGCACGAAACGCACGTTTTGCGTCGAAACTGTGCAAAAGTAGCGATTTGGTGCACGAAACGCACGTTTTGCGTCAAAACTGTGCAAAAGCAGCGATTTGGTGCACGAAACGCACGTTTCTCGCCAAAACGGAGCAAAAGCGGCGTTTTGGTGCACGAAACGCACGTTTTGCGCCAAAACTGTGCAAAAGTAGCGATTTGGTGCACGAAACGCACGTTTCTCGCCAAAACGGAGCAAAAGCGGCGTTTTGGTGCACGAAACGCACGTTTTGCGCCAAAACTGTGCAAAAGCAGTGATTTGGTGCACGAAACGCACGTTTCGCTGCAAAAGCGGCGTTTTGGTGCACGAAACGCACGTTTTGCGTCGAAACTGTGCAAAAGTAGCGATTTGGTGCACGAAACGCACGTTTTGCGTCAAAACTGTGCAAAAGCAGCGATTTGGTGCACGAAACGCACGTTTCTCGCCAAAACGGAGCAAAAGCGGCGTTTTGGTGCACGAAACGCACGTTTTGCGTCAAAACTGTGCAAAAGCAGTGATTTGGTGCACGAAACACACGTTTCGCTGCAAAAGCGGCGTTTTGGCGCTCGAAACGCACGTTTTGCGTCAAAACTGTGCAAAAGCAGTGATTTGGAGCACGAAACGCACGTTTCGCTGCAAAAGCGGCGTTTTGGTGCACGAAACGCACGTTTCTCGCCAAAACGGAGCAAAAGCGGCGATTCGGTGCGTGAAACGCACGTTTCGCTGCAAAAGCGGCGATTCGGTGCGTGAAACGCACGTTTCGCTGCAAAAGCGGCGTTTTGGTGCACGAAACGCACGTTTTGCGTCGAAACTGTGCAAAAGTAGCGATTTGGTGCACGAAACGCACGTTTTGCGTCAAAACTGTGCAAAAGCAGCGATTTGGTGCACGAAACGCACGTTTCTCGCCAAAACGGAGCAAAAGCGGCGTTTTGGTGCACGAAACGCACGTTTTGCGTCAAAACTGTGCAAAAGCAGTGATTTGGTGCACGAAACGCACGTTTCGCTGCAAAAGCGGCGTTTTGGCGCTCGAAACGCACGTTTTGCGTCAAAACTCTGCAAAAGCAGCGATTTGGTGCACGAAACGCACGTTTCGCTGCAAAAGCGGCGTTTTGGTGCATGAAACGCACGTTTCGCTGCAAAAGCGGTGTTTTGGCGCACGAAACGCACGTTTTGCGTCAAAACTCTGCAAAAGCAGCGATTTGGTGCACGAAACGCACGTTTCGCTACGAAAGCGGCGTTTTGGCGCACGAAACGCACGTTTTGCGTCAAAACTCTGCAAAAGCAGCGATTTGGTGCACGAAACGCACGTTTCGCTGCAAAAGCGGCGTTTTGGCGCACGAAACGCACGTTTCGCTGCAAAAGCGGTGTTTCGGCGCACGAAACGCACGTTTTGCGTCAAAACTGTGCAAAAGCAGCGATTTGGTGCACGAAACGCACGTATCGTTGCAAAAGCGGCGTTTTGGTGCACGAAACGCACGTTTTGCGCCCAAACTGTGCAAAAGCAGCGATTTGGTGCACGCAACGCACGTTTGGCAGCAAAAGTGGCGTTTTGGTGCACGAAACGCACGTTTTGCGTCCAAACTGTGCAAAAGCAGCGATTTGGTGACGAAACGCACGTTTCGCTGCAAAAGCGGCCTTTTGGTTAACGAAACGCACGTTTTGCGTCGAAACAGTGCAAAATTAGCGATTTGGTGCACGAAACGCACGTTTTGCGTCAAAACTGTGCAAAAGCAGCGATTTGGTGCACGAAACGCACCTTTCTCGCCAAAACGGAGCAAATGCGGCGTTTTGGTGCACGAAACGCACGTTTTGCGTCAAAACTGTGCAAAAGCAGTGATTTGGTGCACGAAACGCACGTTTCGCAGCAAAAGCGGCGTTTTGGCGCACGAAACGCACGTTTTGCGTCAAAACTCTGCAAAAGCAGCGATTTGGTGCACGCAACGCACGTTTCGCGTCAAAACTGTGCAAAAGCAGCGATTTGGTGCACGAAACGCACGTTTCTCGCCAAAACGGAGCAAAAGCGGCGTTTTGGTGCACGAAACGCACGTTTCTCGCCAAAACGGAGCAAAAGCGGCGTTTTGGTGCACGAAACGCACGTTTCTCGCCAAAACGGAGCAAAAGCGGCGTTTTGGTGCACGAAACGCACGTTTTGTGTCAAAACTGTGCAAAAGCAGCCATTTGGTGCACGAAACGCACGTATCGTTGCAAAAGCGGCGTTTTGGTGCACGAAACGCCCGTTTTGCGCCCAAACTGTGCAAAAGCAGCGATTTGGTGCACGCAACGCACGTTTGGCTGCAAAAGCGGCGTTTTGGTGCACGAAACGCACGTTTTGCGTCCAAACTGTGCAAAAGCAGCGATTTGGTGCACGAAACGCACGTTTCGCTGCAAAAGCCGCGTTTTGGCGCACGAAACGCACGTTTCGCAGCAAAAGCGGCGTTTTGGCGCACGAAACGCACGTTTTGCGTTAAAACTCTGCAAAAGCAGCGATTTGGTGCACGAAACGCACGTTTCGCTGCAAAAGCGGCGTTTTGGAGCACGAAACGCACGTTTTGCGTCCAAACTGTGCAAAAGCAGCGATTTGGTGCACGAAACGCACGTTTCGCAGCAAAAGCGGCGTTTTGGCGCACGAAACGCACGTTTTGCGTCAAAACTCTGCAAAAGCAGCGATTTGGTGCACGAAACGCACGTTTCGCTGCAAAAGCGGCGTTTTGGTGCACGAAACGCACGTTTTGCGTCCAAACTGTGCAAAAGCAGCGATTTGGTGCACGAAACGCTCGTTTTGCGTCAAAACTGTGCAAAAGCAGCTATTTGGTGCACGAAACGCACGTTTCGCTGCAAAAGCGGCGTTTTGGCGCACGAAACGCACGTTTTGCGTCCAAACTGTGCAAAAGCAGCGATTTGGTGCACGAAACGCACGTTTCGCAGCAAAAGCGGCGTTTTGGTGCACGAAACGCACGTTTCGTTGCAAAGGCGGCGTTTTGGTGCACGAAACGCACGTTTTGCGTCAAAACTGTGCAAAAGCAGCGATTTGGTGCACGAAACGCACGTTTCTCGCCAAAACGGAGCAAAAGCGGCGATTCGGTGGGTGAAATGCACGTTTCGCTGTAAAAGCGGCGATTTGGTGCGCGAAACGCACGTTTTGCGTCAAAACTGTGCAAAAGCAGCGATTTGGTGCACGAAACGCACGTATCGTTGCAAAAGCGGCGTTTTGGTGCACGAAACGCACGTTTTGCGCCCAAACTGTGCAAAAGCAGCGATTTGGTGCACGCAACGCACGTTTGGCTGCAAAAGCGGCGTTTTGGTGCACGAAACGCACGTTTTGCGCCCAAACTGTGCAAAAGCAGCGATTTGGTGCACGAAACGCACGTTTCTCGCCAAAACGGAGCAAAAGCGGCAATTCGGTGCGTGAAACGCACGTTTCGCTGTAAAAGCGGCGTTTTGGTGCACGAAACGCACGTTTTGCGTCAAAACTGTGCAAAAGCAGCGATTTGGTACACGAAACGCACGTTTCTCGCCAAAACGGAGCAAAAGCGGCGATTCGGTGCGTGAAATGCACGTTTCGCTGTAAAAGCGGCGATTTGGTGCGCGAAACGCACGTTTTGCGTCAAAACTGTGCAAAAGCAGCGATTTGGTGCACGAAACGCACGTATCGTTGCAAAAGCGGCGTTTTGGTGCACGAAACGCACGTTTTGCGCCCAAACTGTGCAAAAGCAGCGATTTGGTGCACGCAACGCACGTTTGGCTGCAAAAGCGGCGTTTTGGTGCACGAAACGCACGTTTTGCGCCCAAACTGTGCAAAAGCAGCGATTTGGTGCACGAAACGCACGTTTCGCTGCAAAAGCGGCGTTTTGGTTAACGAAACGCACGTTTTGCGTCAAAACTGTGCAAAAGCAGCGACTTGGTGCACGAAACGCACGTTTCTCGCCAAAACGGAGCAAAAGCGGCAATTCGGTGCGTGAAACGCACGTTTCGCTGTAAAAGCGGCGTTTTGGTGCACGAAACGCACGTTTTGCGTCAAAACTGTGCAAAAGCAGCGATTTGGTACACGAAACGCACGTTTCTCGCCAAAACGGAGCAAAAGCGGCGATTCGGTGCGTGAAATGCACGTTTCGCTGTAAAAGCGGCGATTTGGTGCGCGAAACGCACGTTTTGCGTCAAAACTGTGCAAAAGCAGCGATTTGGTGCACGAAACGCACGTATCGTTGCAAAAGCGGCGTTTTGGTGCACGAAACGCACGTTTTGCGCCCAAACTGTGCAAAAGCAGCGATTTGGTGCACGCAACGCACGTTTGGCTGCAAAAGCGGCGTTTTGGTGCACGAAACGCACGTTTTGCGTCCAAACTGTGCAAAAGCAGCGATTTGGTGCACGCAACGCACGTTTGGCTGCAAAAGCGGCGTTTTGGTGCACGAAACGCTCGTTTTGCGTCAAAACTGTGCAAAAGCAGCGATTTGGTGCACGAAACGCACGTTTCGCTGCAAAAGCGGCGTTTTGGTGCACGAAACGCACGTTTTGCGTCCAAACTGTGCAAAAGCAGCGATTTGGTGCACGAAACGCACGTTTCGCTGCAAAAGCGGTGTTTTGGTGCACGAAACGCACGTTTTGCGTCAAAACTGTGCAAAAGCAGCGATTTGGTGCACGAAACGCACGTTTCGCTGCAAAAGCGGCGTTTTGGTGCACGAAACGCTCGTTTTGCGTCAAAACTGTGCAAAAGCAGCGATTTGGTGCACGAAACGCACGTTTCGCTGCAAAAGCGGCGTTTTGGTGCACGAAACGCACGTTTTGCGTCCAAACTGTGCAAAAGCAGCGATTTGGTGCACGAAACGCACGTTTCGCTGCAAAAGCGGCGTTTTGGTGCACGAAACGCACGTTTCGTTGCAAAAGCGGCGTTTTGGTGCACGAAACGCACGTTTTGCGTCAAAACTGTGCAAAAGCAGCGATTTGGTGCACGAAACGCACGTTTCGCTGCAAAAGCGGCGTTTTGTTGCATGAAACGCACGTTTCGCTGCAAAAGCGGTGTTTTGGAGCACGAAACGCACGTTTTGCGTCAAAACTGTGCAAAAGCAGCGATTTGGTGCACGAAACGCAAGTTTCGCTGCAAAAGCGGCGGTTTGGCACACGAAACGCACGTTTTGCGTCCAAACTGTGCAAAAGCAGCGATTTGGTGCACGAAACGCACGTTTCGCAGCAAAAGCGGCGTTCTGGTGCACGAAACGCACCATTCGTCGCAAAGGCGGCGTTTTGGTGCACGAAACGCACGTTTCTCGCCAAAACGGAGCAAAAGCGGCGATTCGGTGCGTGAAATGCACGTTTCGCTGTAAAAGCGGCGATTTGGTGCGCGAAACGCACGTTTTGCGTCAAAACTGTGCAAAAGCAGCGATTTGGTTCACGAAACGCACGTATCGTTGCAAAAGCGGCGTTTTGGTGCACGAAACGCACGTTTTGCGCCCAAACTGTGCAAAAGCAGCGATTTGGTGCACGCAACGCACGTTTGGCTGCAAAAGCGGCGTTTTGGTGCACGAAACGCACGTTTTGCGTCCAAACTGTGCAAAAGCAGCGATTTGGTGCACGAAACGCACGTTTCTCGCCAAAACGGAGCAAAAGCGGCGATTCGGTGCGTGAAACGCACGTTCCGCTGCAAAAGCGGCGTTTTGGCGCACGAAACGCACGTTCTGCGTCAAAACTGTGCAAAAGCTGTGATTTGGTGCACGAAACGCACGTTTCGCTGCAAGGGCGGTGTTTTGGCGCACGAGACGCACGTTTTGCGTCCAAACTGTGCAAAAGCAGCGATTTGGTGCACGAAACGCACGTTTCGCTGCAAAAGCGGCGTTTTGGTGAACGAAACTCACGTTTTGCGTCGAAACTGTGCAAAAGCAGCGATTTGGTGCACGAAACGCACGTTTTGCGTCAAAACTGTGCAATAGCAGTGATTTGGTGCACGGAACGCACGTTTCGCTGCAAAAGCGGCGTTTTGGCGCACGAAACGCACGTTTTGCGTCAAAACTGTGCAAAAGCAGCGATTTGGTGCACGCAACGCACGTTTGGCTGCAAAAGCGGCGTTTTGGCGCACGAAACGCACGGTTTGCGTCCAAACTGTGCAAAAGCAGCGATTTGGTGCACGAAACGCACGTTTCGCTGCAAAAGCGGCGTTCTGGTACACGAAACGCACGTTTCGTTGCAAAAGCGGCGATTCGGTGCGTGAAATGCACGTTTCGCTGCAAAAGCGGCGATTTGGTGCACGAAACGCACGTTTCTCGCCAAAACGGAGCAAAAGCGGCGATTCGGCGCGTGAAACGCACGTTCCGCTGCAAAAGCGGCGTTTTGGTGCACGAAACGCACGTCTTGCGTCAAAACTGTGCAAAAGCAGCGATTTGGTGCACGAAACGCACGTTTCGCTGCAAAAGCGGCGTTTTGGTGCACGAAACGCACGTTTCGTTGCAAAAGCGGCGTTTTGGTGCACGAAACGCACGTTTTGCGTCAAAACTGTGCAAAAGCAGCGATTTGGTGCACGAAACGCACGTTTCGCTGCAAAAGCGGTGTTTTGGAGCACGAAACGCACGTTTTGCGTCAAAACTGTGCAAAAGCAGCGATTTGGTGCACGAAACGCAAGTTTCGCTGCAAAAGCGGCGGTTTGGCTCACGAAACGCACGTTTTGCGTCCAAACTGTGCAAAAGCAGCGATTTGGTGCACGAAACGCACGTTTCGCAGCAAAAGCGGCGTTCTGGTGCACGAAACGCACCATTCGTCGCAAAGGCGGCGTTTTGGTGCACGAAACGCACGTTTCTCGCCAAAACGGAGCAAAAGCGGCGATTCGGTGCGTGAAATGCACGTTTCGCTGTAAAAGCGGCGATTTGGTGCGCGAAACGCACGTTTTGCGTCAAAACTGTGCAAAAGCAGCGATTTGGTTCACGAAACGCACGTATCGTTGCAAAAGCGGCGTTTTGGTGCACGAAACGCACGTTTTGCGCCCAAACTGTGCAAAAGCAGCGATTTGGTGCACGCAACGCACGTTTGGCTGCAAAAGCGGCGTTTTGGTGCACGAAACGCACGTTTTGCGTCCAAACTGTGCAAAAGCAGCGATTTGGTGCACGAAACGCACGTTTCGCTGCAAAAGCGGCGTTTTGGTTAACGAAACGCACGTTTTGCGTCGAAACTGTGCAAAAGCAGCGATTTGGTGCACGAAACGCACGTTTCTCGCCAAAACGGAGCAAAAGCGGCGATTCGGTGCGTGAAACGCACGTTCCGCTGCAAAAGCGGCGTTTTGGCGCACGAAACGCACGTTCTGCGTCAAAACTGTGCAAAAGCAGTGATTTGGTGCACGAAACGCACGTTTCGCTGCAAGGGCGGTGTTTTGGCGCACGAGACGCACGTTTTGCGTCCAAACTGTGCAAAAGCAGCGATTTGGTGCACGAAACGCACGTTTCGCTGCAAAAGCGGCGTTTTGGTGAACGAAACTCACGTTTTGCGTCGAAACTGTGCAAAAGCAGCGATTTGGTGCACGAAACGCACGTTTGGCAGCAAAAGCGGCGTTTTGGCGCACGAAACGCACGGTTTGCGTCCAAACTGTGCAAAAGCAGCGATTTGGTGCACGAAACGCACGTTTCGCTGCAAAAGCGGCGTTCTGGTACACGAAACGCACGTTTCGTTGCAAAAGCGGCGATTCGGTGCGTGAAATGCACGTTTCGCTGCAAAAGCGGCGATTTGGTGCACGAAACGCACGTTTCTCGCCAAAACGGAGCAAAAGCGGCGATTCGGCGCGTGAAACGCACGTTCCGCTGCAAAAGCGGCGTTTTGGTGCACGAAACGCACGTTTTGCGCCCAAACTGTGCAAAAGCAGCGATTTGGTGCACGCAACGCACGTTTGGCTGCAAAAGCGGCGTTTTGGTGCACGAAACGCACGTTTTGCGTCCAAACTGTGCAAAAGCAGCGATTTGGTGCACGCAACGCACGTTTGGCTGCAAAAGCGGCGTTTTGGTGCACGAAACGCTCGTTTTGCGTCAAAACTGTGCAAAAGCAGCGATTTGGTGCACGAAACGCACGTTTCGCTGCAAAAGCGGCGTTTTGGTGCACGAAACGCACGTTTTGCGTCCAAACTGTGCAAAAGCAGCGATTTGGTGCACGAAACGCACGTTTCGCTGCAAAAGCGGTGTTTTGGTGCACGAAACGCACGTTTTGCGTCAAAACTGTGCAAAAGCAGCGATTTGGTGCACGAAACGCACGTTTCGCTGCAAAAGCGGCGTTTTGGTGCACGAAACGCTCGTTTTGCGTCAAAACTGTGCAAAAGCAGCGATTTGGTGCACGAAACGCACGTTTCGCTGCAAAAGCGGCGTTTTGGTGCACGAAACGCACGTTTTGCGTCCAAACTGTGCAAAAGCAGCGATTTGGTGCACGAAACGCACGTTTCGCTGCAAAAGCGGCGTTTTGGTGCACGAAACGCACGTTTCGTTGCAAAAGCGGCGTTTTGGTGCACGAAACGCACGTTTTGCGTCAAAACTGTGCAAAAGCAGCGATTTGGTGCACGAAACGCACGTTTCGCTGCAAAAGCGGCGTTTTGTTGCATGAAACGCACGTTTCGCTGCAAAAGCGGTGTTTTGGAGCACGAAACGCACGTTTTGCGTCAAAACTGTGCAAAAGCAGCGATTTGGTGCACGAAACGCAAGTTTCGCTGCAAAAGCGGCGGTTTGGCACACGAAACGCACGTTTTGCGTCCAAACTGTGCAAAAGCAGCGATTTGGTGCACGAAACGCACGTTTCGCAGCAAAAGCGGCGTTCTGGTGCACGAAACGCACCATTCGTCGCAAAGGCGGCGTTTTGGTGCACGAAACGCACGTTTCTCGCCAAAACGGAGCAAAAGCGGCGATTCGGTGCGTGAAATGCACGTTTCGCTGTAAAAGCGGCGATTTGGTGCGCGAAACGCACGTTTTGCGTCAAAACTGTGCAAAAGCAGCGATTTGGTTCACGAAACGCACGTATCGTTGCAAAAGCGGCGTTTTGGTGCACGAAACGCACGTTTTGCGCCCAAACTGTGCAAAAGCAGCGATTTGGTGCACGCAACGCACGTTTGGCTGCAAAAGCGGCGTTTTGGTGCACGAAACGCACGTTTTGCGTCCAAACTGTGCAAAAGCAGCGATTTGGTGCACGAAACGCACGTTTCGCTGCAAAAGCGGCGTTTTGGTTAACGAAACGCACGTTTTGCGTCGAAACTGTGCAAAAGCAGCGATTTGGTGCACGAAACGCACGTTTCTCGCCAAAACGGAGCAAAAGCGGCGATTCGGTGCGTGAAACGCACGTTCCGCTGCAAAAGCGGCGTTTTGGCGCACGAAACGCACGTTCTGCGTCAAAACTGTGCAAAAGCAGTGATTTGGTGCACGAAACGCACGTTTCGCTGCAAGGGCGGTGTTTTGGCGCACGAGACGCACGTTTTGCGTCCAAACTGTGCAAAAGCAGCGATTTGGTGCACGAAACGCACGTTTCGCTGCAAAAGCGGCGTTTTGGTGAACGAAACTCACGTTTTGCGTCGAAACTGTGCAAAAGCAGCGATTTGGTGCACGAAACGCACGTTTTGCGTCAAAACTGTGCAATAGCAGTGATTTGGTGCACGGAACGCACGTTTCGCTGCAAAAGCGGCGTTTTGGCGCACGAAACGCACGTTTCGCTGCAAAAGCGGCGTTTTGGCGCACGAAACGCACGTTTTGCGTCAAAACTGTGCAAAAGCAGCGATTTGGTGCACGCAACGCACGTTTGGCTGCAAAAGCGGCGTTTTGGCGCACGAAACGCACGGTTTGCGTCCAAACTGTGCAAAAGCAGCGATTTGGTGCACGAAACGCACGTTTCGCTGCAAAAGCGGCGTTCTGGTACACGAAACGCACGTTTCGTTGCAAAAGCGGCGATTCGGTGCGTGAAATGCACGTTTCGCTGCAAAAGCGGCGATTTGGTGCACGAAACGCACGTTTCTCGCCAAAACGGAGCAAAAGCGGCGATTCGGCGCGTGAAACGCACGTTCCGCTGCAAAAGCGGCGTTTTGGTGCACGAAACGCACGTCTTGCGTCAAAACTGTGCAAAAGCAGCGATTTGGTGCACGAAACGCACGTTTCGCTGCAAAAGCGGCGTTTTGTTGCATGAAACGCACGTTTCGCTGAAAAAGCGGTGTTTTGGTGCACGAAACGCACGGTTTGCGTCCAAACTGTGCAAAAGCAGCGATTTGGTGCACGAAACGCACGTTTCGCTGCAAAAGCTGCGTTTTGGTTAACGAAACGCACGTTTTGCGCCCAAACTGTGCAAAAGCAGCGATTTGGTGCACGAAACGCACGTTTGGCTGCAAAAGCGGCGTTTTGGTGCACGAAACGCACGTTTTGCGTCAAAACTGTGCAAAAGCAGCGATTTGGTGCACGAAACGCACGTTTCTCGCCAAAACGGAGCAAAAGCGGCGTTTTGGTGCACGAAACGCACGTTTTGCGTCAAAACTGTGCAAAAGCAGTGATTTGGTGCACGAAACGCACGTTTCGCTGCAAGGGCGGTGTTTTGGCGCACGAGACGCACGTTTTGCGTCAAAGCTGTGCAAAAGCAGCGATTTGGTGCACGAAACGCACGTTTCGCTGCAAAAGCGGCGTTCTGGTGCACGAAACGCACGTTTCGTTGCAAAAGCGGCGATTCGGTGCGTGAAATGCACGTTTCGCTGCAAAAGCGGCGATTTGGTGCACGAAACGCACGTTTCTCGCCAAAACGGAGCAAAAGCGGCGATTCGGTGCGTGAAACGCACGTTCCGCTGCAAAAGCGGCGTTTTGGTGCACGAAACGCACGTTTTGCGTCCAAACTGTGCAAAAGCAGCGATTTGGTGCACGAAACGCACGTTTCGCTGCAAAAGCGGCGTTCTGGTGCACGAAACGCACGGTTCGCTGCAAAAGCGGCGTTTTGGCGCACGAAACGCACGTTTTGCGTCAAAACTGGGCAAAAGCAGCGTTTTGCTGCACGAAACGCACGTTTTGCGTCCAAACTGTGCAAAAGCAGCGATTTGGTGCACGAAACGCACGTTTCGCAGCAAAAGCGGCGTTTTGGTGCACGAAACGCACGTTTCGTTGCAAAAGCGGCGATTTGGTGCACGAAACGCACGTTTTGCGTCAAAACTGTGCAAAAGCAGTGATTTGGAGCACGAAACGCACGTTTCGCTGCAAAAGCGGCGTTTTGGCGCACGAAACGCACGTTTTGAGTGAAAACTGTGCAAAAGCAACGTTTTGGTGCACGAAACGCACGTTTTGCGTCAAAACTGTGCAAAAGCAGCGATTTGGTGCACGAAACGCACGTTTCTCGCCAAAACGGAGCAAATGCGGCGTTTTGGCGCACGAAACGCACGTTTTGCGTCAAAACTGTGCAAAAGCAGTGATTTGGTGCACGAAACGCACGTTTCGCTGCAAAAGCGGCGTTTTGGTTAACGAAACGCACGTTTTGCGTCGAAACTGTGCAAAAGCAGCGATTTGGTGCACGAAACGCACGTTTCTCGCCAAAACGGAGCAAAAGCGGCGATTCGGTGCGTGAAACGCACGTTCCGCTGCAAAAGCGGCGTTTTGGCGCACGAAACGCACGTTCTGCGTCAAAACTGTGCAAAAGCAGTGATTTGGTGCACGAAACGCACGTTTCGCTGCAAGGGCGGTGTTTTGGCGCACGAGACGCACGTTTTGCGTCCAAACTGTGCAAAAGCAGCGATTTGGTGCACGAAACGCACGTTTCGCTGCAAAAGCGGCGTTTTGGTGAACGAAACTCACGTTTTGCGTCGAAACTGTGCAAAAGCAGCGATTTGGTGCACGAAACGCACGTTTTGCGTCAAAACTGTGCAATAGCAGTGATTTGGTGCACGGAACGCACGTTTCGCTGCAAAAGCGGCGTTTTGGCGCACGAAACGCACGTTTTGCGTCAAAACTGTGCAAAAGCAGCGATTTGGTGCACGCAACGCACGTTTGGCTGCAAAAGCGGCGTTTTGGCGCACGAAACGCACGGTTTGCGTCCAAACTGTGCAAAAGCAGCGATTTGGTGCACGAAACGCACGTTTCGCTGCAAAAGCGGCGTTCTGGTACACGAAACGCACGTTTCGTTGCAAAAGCGGCGATTCGGTGCGTGAAATGCACGTTTCGCTGCAAAAGCGGCGATTTGGTGCACGAAACGCACGTTTCTCGCCAAAACGGAGCAAAAGCGGCGATTCGGCGCGTGAAACGCACGTTCCGCTGCAAAAGCGGCGTTTTGGTGCACGAAACGCACGTCTTGCGTCAAAACTGTGCAAAAGCAGCGATTTGGTGCACGAAACGCACGTTTCGCTGCAAAAGCGGCGTTTTGTTGCATGAAACGCACGTTTCGCTGAAAAAGCGGTGTTTTGGTGCACGAAACGCACGGTTTGCGTCCAAACTGTGCAAAAGCAGCGATTTGGTGCACGAAACGCACGTTTCGCTGCAAAAGCGGCGTTCTGGTGCACGAAACGCAGGTTTCGTTGCAAAAGCGGCGATTCGGTGCGTGAAATGCACGTTTCGCTGCAAAAGCGGCGATTTGGTGCACGAAACGCACGTTTCTCGCCAAAACGGAGCAAAAGCGGCGATTCGGTGCGTGAAACGCACGTTCCGCTGCAAAAGCGGCGTTTTGGTGCACGAAACGCACGTTTTGCGTCAAAACTGTGCAAAAGCAGCGATTTGGTGCACGAAACGCACGTTTCGCTGCAAAAGCTGCGTTTTGGTTAACGAAACGCACGTTTTGCGTCGAAACTATGCAAAAGCAGCGATTTGGTGCACGAAACGCACGTTTCGCTGCAAAAGCGGCGTTTTGGCGCACGAAACGCACGTTTTGCGTCAAAACTGTGCAAAAGCAGCGATTTGGTGCACGAAACGCACGTTTCTCGCCAAAACGGAGCAAAAGCGGCGTTTTGGTGCACGAAACGCACGTTTTGCGTCAAAACTGTGCAAAAGCAGTGATTTGGTGCACGAAACACACGTTTCGCTGCAAAAGCGGCGTTTTGGCGCACGAAACGCACGTTTTGCGTCAAAGCTGTGCAAAAGCAGCGATTTGGTGCACGAAACGCACGTTTCGCTGCAAAAGCGGCGTTCTGGTGCACGAAACGCACGTTTCGTTGCAAAAGCGGCGATTCGGTGCGTGAAATGCACGTTTCGCTGCAAAAGCGGCGATTTGGTGCACGAAACGCACGTTTCTCGCCAAAACGGAGCAAAAGCGGCGATTCGGTGCGTGAAACGCACGTTCCGCTGCAAAAGCGGCGTTTTGGTGCACGAAACGCACGTTTTGCGTCCAAACTGTGCAAAAGCAGCGATTTGGTGCACGAAACGCACGTTTCGCTGCAAAAGCGGCGTTCTGGTGCACGAAACGCACGGTTCGCTGCAAAAGCGGCGTTTTGGCGCACGAAACGCACGTTTTGCGTCAAAACTGGGCAAAAGCAGCGTTTTGCTGCACGAAACGCACGTTTTGCGTCCAAACTGTGCAAAAGCAGCGATTTGGTGCACGAAACGCACGTTTCGCAGCAAAAGCGGCGTTTTGGTGCACGAAACGCACGTTTCGTTGCAAAAGCGGCGATTTGGTGCACGAAACGCACGTTTTGCGTCAAAACTGTGCAAAAGCAGTGATTTGGAGCACGAAACGCACGTTTCGCTGCAAAAGCGGCGTTTTGGCGCACGAAACGCACGTTTTGAGTGAAAACTGTGCAAAAGCAACGTTTTGGTGCACGAAACGCACGTTTTGCGTCAAAACTGTGCAAAAGCAGCGATTTGGTGCACGAAACGCACGTTTCTCGCCAAAACGGAGCAAATGCGGCGTTTTGGCGTACGAAACGCACGTTTTGCGTCAAAACTGTGCAAAAGCAGTGATTTGGTGCACGAAACGCACGTTTCTCGCCAAAACGGAGCAAAAGCGGCGATTCGGTGCGTGAAGCGCACGTTCCGCTGCAAAAGCGGCATTTTGGCGCACGAAACGCACGTTTTGAGTGAAAACTGTGCAAAAGCAACGTTTTGGTGCACGAAACGCACGTTTTGCGCCCAAACTGTGCAAAAGCAGCGATTTGGTGCACGAAACGCACGTTTCGCTGCAAAAGCGGCGTTTTGGTGCACGAAACGCACGTTTCGCTGCAAGAGCCGCGTTTTGGCGCACGAAACGCATGTTTTGCGACAAAACTGTGCAAAAGCAGCGATTTGGTGCACGCAACGCACGTTTCGCGTCAAAACTGTGCAAAAGCGGCGTTTTGGATAACGAAACGCACGTTTTGCGTTGAAACTGTGCAAAAGCAGCGATTTGGTGCACGAAACGCACGTTTCTCGCCAAAACGGAGCAAATGCGGCGTTTTGGCGCACGAAACGCACGTTTTGCGTCAAAACTGTGCAAAAGCAGTGATTTGGTGCACGAAACGCACGTTCCTCGCCAAAACGGAGCAAAAGCGGCGATTCGGTGCGTGAAGCGCACGTTCCGCTGCAAAAGCGGCGTTTTGGTGCACGAAACGCACGTTTTGCGCCCAAACTGTGCAAAAGCAGCGATTTGGTGCACGAAACGCACGTTTCGCTGCAAAAGCGGCGTTTTGGTGCATGAAACGCACGTTTCGCAGCAAAAGCGGCGTTTTGGTGCACGAAACGCACGTTTCTCGCCAAAACGGAGCAAAAGCGGCGATTCGGTGCGTGAAGCGCACGTTCCGCTGCAAAAGCGGCATCTTGGCGCACGAAACGCACGTTTTGAGTGAAAACTGTGCAAAAGCAACGTTTTGGTGCACGAAACGCACGTTTTGCGCCCAAACCGTGCAAAAGCAGCGATTTGGTGCACGAAACGCACGTTTCGCTGCAAAAGCGGCGTTTTGGTGCACGAAACGCACGTTTCGCTGCAAAAGCGGCGTTTTGGTGCACGAAACGCACGTTTCTCGCCAAAACGGCGCAAAAGTGGCGATTCGGTGCACGAAACGCACGTTTCGTTGCAAAAGCGGCGTTTTGGTGCACGAAACGCACGTTTTGCGCCCAAACTGTGCAAAAGCAGCGATTTGGTGCACGAAACGCACGTTTCGCTGCAAAATCGGCGTTTTGGTGCACGAAACGCACGTTTTGCGTCACAACTGTGCAAAAGCAGCGATTTGGTGCACGAAACGCACGTTTCGCTGCAAAAGTGGCGTTTTGGCGGACGAAACTCACGTTTTGCGTCAAAAATGTGCAAAAGCAGTGATTTGGTGCACGAAACGCACGTTTCGCTGCAAAAACGGCGTTTTGGTACACGAAACGCACGTTTTGCGTCAAAACTGTGCAAAAGCAGCGATTTGGTGCACGAAACGCACGTTTCGCTGCAAAAGCGGCGATTTGGTGCACGAAACGCACGTTTCTCGCCAAAACGGAGCAAAAGTGGCGATTCGGTGCGTGAAACGCACGTTCCGCTGCAAAAGCGGCGTTTTGGCGCACGAAACGCACGTTTCGTTGCAAAAGCGGCGTTTTGGTGCACGAAACGCACGTTTTGCGTCAAAACTGTGCAAAAGTAGCGATTTGGTGCACGAATCGCACGTTTCTCGCCAAAACGGAGCAAAAGCGGCGATTCGGTGCGTGAAATGCACGTTTCGCTGCAAAAGCGGCGATTTGGTGCACGAAACGCACGTTTCTCGCCAAAACGGAGCAAAAGCGGCGATTCGGTGCGTGAAACGCACGTTCCGCTGCAAAAGCGGCGTTTTGGTGCACGAAACGCACGTTTTGCGTCAAAACTGTGCAAAAGCAGCGATTTGGTGCACGAAACGCACGTTTTGCGTCAAAACTGTGCAATAGCAGTGATTTGGTGCACGGAACGCACGTTTCGCTGCAAAAGCGGCGTTTTGGCGCACGAAACGCACGTTTTGCGTCAAAACTGTGCAAAAGCAGCGATTTGGTGCACGCAACGCACGTTTGGCTGCAAAAGCGGCGTTTTGGCGCACGAAACGCACGGTTTGCGTCCAAACTGTGCAAAAGCAGCGATTTGGTGCACGAAACGCACGTTTCGCTGCAAAAGCGGCGTTCTGGTACACGAAACGCACGTTTCGTTGCAAAAGCGGCGATTCGGTGCGTGAAATGCACGTTTCGCTGCAAAAGCGGCGATTTGGTGCACGAAACGCACGTTTCTCGCCAAAACGGAGCAAAAGCGGCGATTCGGTGCGTGAAACGCACGTTCCGCTGCAAAAGCGGCGTTTTGGTGCACGAAACGCACGTTTTGCGTCCAAACTGTGCAAAAGCAGCGATTTGGTGCACGAAACGCACGTTTCGCTGCAAAAGCGGCGTTCTGGTGCACGAAACGCACGGTTCGCTGCAAAAGCGGCGTTTTGGCGCACGAAACGCACGTTTTGCGTCAAAACTGGGCAAAAGCAGCGTTTTGCTGCACGAAACGCACGTTTTGCGTCCAAACTGTGCAAAAGCAGCGATTTGGTGCACGAAACGCACGTTTCGCAGCAAAAGCGGCGTTTTGGTGCACGAAACGCACGTTTCGTTGCAAAAGCGGCGATTTGGTGCACGAAACGCACGTTTTGCGTCAAAACTGTGCAAAAGCAGTGATTTGGAGCACGAAACGCACGTTTCGCTGCAAAAGCGGCGTTTTGGCGCACGAAACGCACGTTTTGAGTGAAAACTGTGCAAAAGCAACGTTTTGGTGCACGAAACGCACGTTTTGCGTCAAAACTGTGCAAAAGCAGCGATTTGGTGCACGAAACGCACGTTTCTCGCCAAAACGGAGCAAATGCGGCGTTTTGGCGCACGAAACGCACGTTTTGCGTCAAAACTGTGCAAAAGCAGTGATTTGGTGCACGAAACGCACGTTTCTCGCCAAAACGGAGCAAAAGCGGCGATTCGGTGCGTGAAGCGCACGTTCCGCTGCAAAAGCGGCATTTTGGCGCACGAAACGCACGTTTTGAGTGAAAACTGTGCAAAAGCAACGTTTTGGTGCACGAAACGCACGTTTTGCGCCCAAACTGTGCAAAAGCAGCGATTTGGTGCACGAAACGCACGTTTCGCTGCAAAAGCGGCGTTTTGGTGCACGAAACGCACGTTTCGCTGCAAGAGCCGCGTTTTGGCGCACGAAACGCATGTTTTGCGACAAAACTGTGCAAAAGCAGCGATTTGGTGCACGCAACGCACGTTTCGCGTCAAAACTGTGCAAAAGCGGCGTTTTGGATAACGAAACGCACGTTTTGCGTTGAAACTGTGCAAAAGCAGCGATTTGGTGCACGAAACGCACGTTTCTCGCCAAAACGGAGCAAATGCGGCGTTTTGGCGCACGAAACGCACGTTTTGCGTCAAAACTGTGCAAAAGCAGTGATTTGGTGCACGAAACGCACGTTCCTCGCCAAAACGGAGCAAAAGCGGCGATTCGGTGCGTGAAGCGCACGTTCCGCTGCAAAAGCGGCGTTTTGGTGCACGAAACGCACGTTTTGCGCCCAAACTGTGCAAAAGCAGCGATTTGGTGCACGAAACGCACGTTTCGATGCAAAAGCGGCGTTTTGGTGCATGAAACGCACGTTTCGCAGCAAAAGCGGCGTTTTGGTGCACGAAACGCACGTTTCTCGCCAAAACGGAGCAAAAGCGGCGATTCGGTGCGTGAAGCGCACGTTCCGCTGCAAAAGCGGCATCTTGGCGCACGAAACGCACGTTTTGAGTGAAAACTGTGCAAAAGCAACGTTTTGGTGCACGAAACGCACGTTTTGCGCCCAAACCGTGCAAAAGCAGCGATTTGGTGCACGAAACGCACGTTTCGCTGCAAAAGCGGCGTTTTGGTGCACGAAACGCACGTTTCGCTGCAAAAGCGGCGTTTTGGTGCACGAAACGCACGTTTCTCGCCAAAACGGCGCAAAAGTGGCGATTCGGTGCATGAAACGCACGTTTCGTTGCAAAAGCGGCGTTTTGGTGCACGAAACGCACGTTTTGCGCCCAAACTGTGCAAAAGCAGCGATTTCGTGCACGAAACGCACGTTTCGCTGCAAAAGCGGCGTTTTGGTGCACGAAACGCACGTTTCGCTGCAAAAGCGGCGTTTTGGTGCACGAAACGCACGTTTTGCGTCACAACTGTACAAAAGCAGCGATTGGGTGCACGAAACGCAAGTTTCGCTGCAAAATCGGCGTTTTGGTGCACGAAACGCACGTTTTGCGTCACAACTGTGCAAAAGCAGCGATTTGGTGCACGAAACGCACGTTTCGCTGCAAAAGTGGCGTTTTGGCGGACGAAACTCACGTTTTGCGTCAAAAATGTGCAAAAGCAGTGATTTGGTGCACGAAACGCACGTTTCTCGCCAAAACGGAGCAAAAGCCGCGTTTTGGTGCACGAAACGCACGTTTTGTGTCAAAACTGTGCAAAAGCAGCGATTTGGTGCACGAAACGCACGTTTCGCAGCAAAAGCGGCGTTTTGGTTAACGAAACGCACGTTTTGCGTCGAAACTGTGCAAAAGCAGCGATTTGGTGCACGAAACGCACGTTTCTTGCCAAAACGGAGCAAAAGCGGCGATTCGGTGCGTGAAACGCACGTTCCGCTGCAAAAGCGGCGTTTTGGCGCACGAAACGCACGTTCTGCGTCAAAACTGTGCAAAAGCAGTGATTTGGTGCACGAAACGCACGTTTCGCTGCAATGGCGGTGTTTTGGCGCTCGAAACGCACGTTTTGCGTCAAAACTGTGCAAAAGCAGCGATTTGGTGCACGAAACGCACGTTTCGCTGCAAAAACGGCGTTTTGGCGCACGAAACGCACGTTTTGCGTCAACACTGTGCAAAAGCAGTGATTTGGTGCACGAAACGCACGTTTCGCTGCAAGGGCGGTGTTTTGGTGCACGAAACGCACGTTCCGCTGCAAAAACGGCGTTTTGGCGCACGAAACGCACGTTTTGCGTCAAAACTGTGCAAAAGCAGCGATTTGGTGCACGAATTGCACGTATCGTTGCAAAATCGGCGTTTTGGTGCACGAAACGCACGTTTTGCGTCCAAACTGTGCAAAAGCAGCGATTTGGTGCACGAAACGCACGTTTCGCTGCAAAAGCGGCGTTCTGGTGCACGAAACGCACGGTTCGCTGCAAAAGCGGCGTTTTGGCGCACGAAACGCACGTTTTGCGTCAAAACTGGGCAAAAGCAGCGTTTTGCTGCACGAAACGCACGTTTTGCGTCAAAACTGTGCAAAAGCAGCGATTTGGTGCACGAAACGCACGTTTCTCGCCAAAACGGAGCAAATGCGGCGTTTTGGTGCACGAAACGCACGTTTTGCGTCAAAACTGTGCAAAAGCAGCGATTTGGAGCACGAAACGCACGTTTCTCGCCAAAACGGAGCAAAAGCCGCGTTTTGGTGCACGAAACGCACGTTTTGTGTCAAAACTGCAAAAGCAGCGATTTGGTGCACGAAACGCACGTATCGTTGCAAAAGCGGCGTTTTGGTGCACGAAACGCACGTTTTGCGTCAAAACTGTGCAAAAGCAGCGATTTGGTGCACGAAACGCAAGTTTCGCTGCAAAAGCGGCTTTTTGGCGCACGAAACGCACGTTTTGCGTCCAAACTGTGCAAAAGCAGCGATTTGGTGCACGAACCGCACGTTTCGCAGCAAAAGCGGCGTTTTGGTGCACGAAACGCACGTTTCGCTGCAAAAGCGGCGTTTTGGTGCACGAAACGCACGTTTCTCGCCAAAACGGCGCAAAAGTGGCGATTCGGTGCATGAAACGCACGTTTCGTTGCAAAAGCGGCGTTTTGGTGCACGAAACGCACGTTTTGCGCCCAAACTGTGCAAAAGCAGCGATTTCGTGCACGAAACGCACGTTTCGCTGCAAAAGCGGCGTTTTGGTGCACGAAACGCACGTTTCGCTGCAAAAGCGGCGTTTTGGTGCACGAAACGCACGTTTTGCGTCACAACTGTACAAAAGCAGCGATTGGGTGCACGAAACGCACGTTTCGCTGCAAAATCGGCGTTTTGGTGCACGAAACGCACGTTTTGCGTCACAACTGTGCAAAAGCAGCGATTTGGTGCACGAAACGCACGTTTCGCTGCAAAAGTGGCGTTTTGGCGGACGAAACTCACGTTTTGCGTCAAAAATGTGCAAAAGCAGTGATTTGGTGCACGAAACGCACGTTTCTCGCCAAAACGGAGCAAAAGCCGCGTTTTGGTGCACGAAACGCACGTTTTGTGTCAAAACTGTGCAAAAGCAGCGATTTGGTGCACGAAACGCACGTTTCGCAGCAAAAGCGGCGTTTTGGTTAACGAAACGCACGTTTTGCGTCGAAACTGTGCAAAAGCAGCGATTTGGTGCACGAAACGCACGTTTCTTGCCAAAACGGAGCAAAAGCGGCGATTCGGTGCGTGAAACGCACGTTCCGCTGCAAAAGCGGCGTTTTGGCGCACGAAACGCACGTTCTGCGTCAAAACTGTGCAAAAGCAGTGATTTGGTGCACGAAACGCACGTTTCGCTGCAATGGCGGTGTTTTGGCGCTCGAAACGCACGTTTTGCGTCAAAACTGTGCAAAAGCAGCGATTTGGTGCACGAAACGCACGTTTCGCTGCAAAAACGGCGTTTTGGCGCACGAAACGCACGTTTTGCGTCAACACTGTGCAAAAGCAGTGATTTGGTGCACGAAACGCACGTTTCGCTGCAAGGGCGGTGTTTTGGTGCACGAAACGCACGTTCCGCTGCAAAAACGGCGTTTTGGCGCACGAAACGCACGTTTTGCGTCAAAACTGTGCAAAAGCAGCGATTTGGTGCACGAATTGCACGTATCGTTGCAAAATCGGCGTTTTGGTGCACGAAACGCACGTTTTGCGTCCAAACTGTGCAAAAGCAGCGATTTGGTGCACGAAACGCACGTTTCGCTGCAAAAGCGGCGTTCTGGTGCACGAAACGCACGGTTCGCTGCAAAAGCGGCGTTTTGGCGCACGAAACGCACGTTTTGCGTCAAAACTGGGCAAAAGCAGCGTTTTGCTGCACGAAACGCACGTTTTGCGTCAAAACTGTGCAAAAGCAGCGATTTGGTGCACGAAACGCACGTTTCTCGCCAAAACGGAGCAAATGCGGCGTTTTGGTGCACGAAACGCACGTTTTGCGTCAAAACTGTGCAAAAGCAGCGATTTGGAGCACGAAACGCACGTTTCTCGCCAAAACGGAGCAAAAGCCGCGTTTTGGTGCACGAAACGCACGTTTTGTGTCAAAACTGCAAAAGCAGCGATTTGGTGCACGAAACGCACGTATCGTTGCAAAAGCGGCGTTTTGGTGCACGAAACGCACGTTTTGCGTCAAAACTGTGCAAAAGCAGCGATTTGGTGCACGAAACGCAAGTTTCGCTGCAAAAGCGGCTTTTTGGCGCACGAAACGCACGTTTTGCGTCCAAACTGTGCAAAAGCAGCGATTTGGTGCACGAACCGCACGTTTCGCAGCAAAAGCGGCGTTTTGGTGCACGAAACGCACGTTTCGCAGCAAAAGCGGCGATTTGGTGCACGAAACGCACGTTTCGTTGCAAAAGCGGCGTTTTGGTGCACGAAACGCACGTTTTGCGTCAAAACTGTGCAAAAGTAGCGATTTGGTGCACGAATCGCACGTTTCTCGCCAAAACGGAGCAAAAGCGGCGATTCGGTGCGTGAAATGCACGTTTCGCTGCAAAAGCGGCGATTTGGTGCACGAAACGCACGTTTCTCGCCAAAACGGAGCAAAAGCGGCGATTCGGTGCGTGAAACGCACGTTCCGCTGCAAAAGCGGCGTTTTGGTGCACGAAACGCACGTTTTGCGTCAAAACTGTGCAAAAGCAGCGATTTGGTGCACGAAACGCACGTTTTGCGTCAAAACTGTGCAATAGCAGTGATTTGGTGCACGGAACGCACGTTTCGCTGCAAAAGCGGCGTTTTGGCGCACGAAACGCACGTTTTGCGTCAAAACTGTGCAAAAGCAGCGATTTGGTGCACGCAACGCACGTTTGGCTGCAAAAGCGGCGTTTTGGCGCACGAAACGCACGGTTTGCGTCCAAACTGTGCAAAAGCAGCGATTTGGTGCACGAAACGCACGTTTCGCTGCAAAAGCGGCGTTCTGGTACACGAAACGCACGTTTCGTTGCAAAAGCGGCGATTCGGTGCGTGAAATGCACGTTTCGCTGCAAAAGCGGCGATTTGGTGCACGAAACGCACGTTTCTCGCCAAAACGGAGCAAAAGCGGCGATTCGGTGCGTGAAACGCACGTTCCGCTGCAAAAGCGGCGTTTTGGTGCACGAAACGCACGTTTTGCGTCCAAACTGTGCAAAAGCAGCGATTTGGTGCACGAAACGCACGTTTCGCTGCAAAAGCGGCGTTCTGGTGCACGAAACGCACGGTTCGCTGCAAAAGCGGCGTTTTGGCGCACGAAACGCACGTTTTGCGTCAAAACTGGGCAAAAGCAGCGTTTTGCTGCACGAAACGCACGTTTTGCGTCCAAACTGTGCAAAAGCTGCGATTTGGTGCACGAAACGCACGTTTCGCAGCAAAAGCGGCGTTTTGGTGCACGAAACGCACGTTTCGTTGCAAAAGCGGCGATTTGGTGCACGAAACGCACGTTTTGCGTCAAAACTGTGCAAAAGCAGTGATTTGGAGCACGAAACGCACGTTTCGCTGCAAAAGCGGCGTTTTGGCGCACGAAACGCACGTTTTGAGTGAAAACTGTGCAAAAGCAACGTTTTGGTGCACGAAACGCACGTTTTGCGTCAAAACTGTGCAAAAGCAGCGATTTGGTGCACGAAACGCACGTTTCTCGCCAAAACGGAGCAAATGCGGCGTTTTGGCGCACGAAACGCACGTTTTGCGTCAAAACTGTGCAAAAGCAGTGATTTGGTGCACGAAACGCACGTTTCTCGCCAAAACGGAGCAAAAGCGGCGATTCGGTGCGTGAAGCGCACGTTCCGCTGCAAAAGCGGCATTTTGGCGCACGAAACGCACGTTTTGAGTGAAAACTGTGCAAAAGCAACGTTTTGGTGCACGAAACGCACGTTTTGCGCCCAAACTGTGCAAAAGCAGCGATTTGGTGCACGAAACGCACGTTTCGCTGCAAAAGCGGCGTTTTGGTGCACGAAACGCACGTTTCGCTGCAAGAGCCGCGTTTTGGCGCACGAAACGCATGTTTTGCGACAAAACTGTGCAAAAGCAGCGATTTGGTGCACGCAACGCACGTTTCGCGTCAAAACTGTGCAAAAGCGGCGTTTTGGATAACGAAACGCACGTTTTGCGTTGAAACTGTGCAAAAGCAGCGATTTGGTGCACGAAACGCACGTTTCTCGCCAAAACGGAGCAAATGCGGCGTTTTGGCGCACGAAACGCACGTTTTGCGTCAAAACTGTGCAAAAGCAGTGATTTGGTGCACGAAACGCACGTTCCTCGCCAAAACGGAGCAAAAGCGGCGATTCGGTGCGTGAAGCGCACGTTCCGCTGCAAAAGCGGCGTTTTGGTGCACGAAACGCACGTTTTGCGCCCAAACTGTGCAAAAGCAGCGATTTGGTGCACGAAACGCACGTTTCGCTGCAAAAGCGGCGTTTTGGTGCATGAAACGCACGTTTCGCAGCAAAAGCGGCGTTTTGGTGCACGAAACGCACGTTTCTCGCCAAAACGGAGCAAAAGCGGCGATTCGGTGCGTGAAGCGCACGTTCCGCTGCAAAAGCGGCATCTTGGCGCACGAAACGCACGTTTTGAGTGAAAACTGTGCAAAAGCAACGTTTTGGTGCACGAAACGCACGTTTTGCGCCCAAACCGTGCAAAAGCAGCGATTTGGTGCACGAAACGCACGTTTCGCTGCAAAAGCGGCGTTTTGGTGCATGAAACGCACGTTTCGCAGCAAAAGCGGCGTTTTGGTGCACGAAACGCACGTTTCTCGCCAAAACGGAGCAAAAGCGGCGATTCGGTGCGTGAAGCGCACGTTCCGCTGCAAAAGCGGCATCTTGGCGCACGAAACGCACGTTTTGAGTGAAAACTGTGCAAAAGCAACGTTTTGGTGCACGAAACGCACGTTTTGCGCCCAAACCGTGCAAAAGCAGCGATTTGGTGCACGAAACGCACGTTTCGCTGCAAAAGCGGCGTTTTGGTGCACGAAACGCACGTTTCGCTGCAAAAGCGGCGTTTTGGTGCACGAAACGCACGTTTCTCGCCAAAACGGCGCAAAAGTGGCGATTCGGTGCACGAAACGCACGTTTCGTTGCAAAAGCGGCGTTTTGGTGCACGAAACGCACGTTTTGCGCCCAAACTGTGCAAAAGCAGCGATTTGGTGCACGAAACGCACGTTTCGCTGCAAAAGCGGCGTTTTGGTGCACGAAACGCACGTTTCGCTGCAAAAGCGGCGTTTTGGTGCACGAAACGCACGTTTTGCGTCACAACTGTACAAAAGCAGCGATTGGGTGCACGAAACGCACGTTTCGCTGCAAAATCGGCGTTTTGGTGCACGAAACGCACGTTTTGCGTCACAACTGTGCAAAAGCAGCGATTTGGTGCACGAAACGCACGTTTCGCTGCAAAAGTGGCGTTTTGGCGGACGAAACTCACGTTTTGCGTCAAAAATGTGCAAAAGCAGTGATTTGGTGCACGAAACGCACGTTTCGCTGCAAAAACGGCGTTTTGGTACACGAAACGCACGTTTTGCGTCAAAACTGTGCAAAAGCAGCGATTTGGTGCACGAAACGCACGTTTCGCTGCAAAAGCGGCGATTTGGTGCACGAAACGCACGTTTCTCGCCAAAACGGAGCAAAAGTGGCGATTCGGTGCGTGAAACGCACGTTCCGCTGCAAAAGCGGCGTTTTGGCGCACGAAACGCACGTTTTGCGCCCAAACTGTGCAAAAGCAGCGATTTGGTGCACGAAACGCACGTTTCGCTGCAAAAGCGGCGTTTTGATGCACGAAACGCACGTTTCGCTGCAAAAGCGGCGTTTTGGTGCACGAAACGCACGTTTCGCTGCAAAAGCGGCGTTTTGGTGCACGAAACGCACGTTTTGCGTCACAACTGTGCAAAAGCAGCGATTTGGTGCACGATAGGCACGTTTCGTTGCAAAAGCGGCGTTTTGGTGCACGGAACGCACGTTTTGCGTCCAAACTGTGCAAAAGCAGCGATTTGGTGCACGCAACGCACGTTTCGCTGCAAAAGCGGCGTTTTGGGGCACGAAACGAACGTTTTGCGTCCAAACTGTGCAAAAGCAGCGATTTGGTGCCCGAAACGCACGTTTCGCTGCAAAAGCGGCGTTTTGGCGCACGAAACGCGCGTTTTGTGTCAAAACTGTGCAAAAGCAGTGATTTGGTGCACGAAACGCACGTTTCGCTGCAAAAGCCGCGTTTTGGCGCACGAAACGCACGTTTTGCGACAAAACTGTGCAAAAGCAGCGATTTGGTGCACGCAACGCACGTTTCGCGTCAAAACTGTGCAAAAGCAGCGATTTGGTGCACGCAACGCACGTTTCGCTGCAAAAGCGGCGTTTTGGCGCACGAAACGCACGTTTTGCGTCAAAACTGCGCAAAAGCGTCGTTTTGGTTCACGAAACGCACGTTTCTCGCCAAAACGGAGCAAAAGCGGCGATTCGGTGCGTGAAATGCACGTTTCGCTGTAAAAGCGGCGATTTGGTGCGCGAAACGCACGTTTTGCGTCAAAACTGTGCAAAAGCAGCGATTTGGTGCACGAAACGCACGTATCGTTGCAAAAGCGGCGTTTTGGTGCACGAAACGCACGTTTTGCGCCCAAACTGTGCAAAAGCAGCGATTTGGTGCACGCAACGCACGTTTGGCTGCAAAAGCGGCGTTTTGGTGCACGAAACGCACGTTTTGCGTCCAAACTGTGCAAAAGCAGCGATTTGGTGCACGAAACGCACGTTTCGCAGCAAAAGCGGCGTTTTGGTTAACGAAACGCACGTTTTGCGTCGAAACTGTGCAAAAGCAGCGATTTGGTGCACGAAACGCACGTTTCTTGCCAAAACGGAGCAAAAGCGGCGATTCGGTGCGTGAAACGCACGTTCCGCTGCAAAAGCGGCGTTTTGGCGCACGAAACGCACGTTCTGCGTCAAAACTGTGCAAAAGCAGTGATTTGGTGCACGAAACGCACGTTTCGCTGCAATGGCGGTGTTTTGGCGCTCGAAACGCACGTTTTGCGTCAAAACTGTGCAAAAGCAGCGATTTGGTGCACGAAACGCACGTTTCGCTGCAAAAACGGCGTTTTGGCGCACGAAACGCACGTTTTGCGTCAACACTGTGCAAAAGCAGTGATTTGGTGCACGAAACGCACGTTTCGCTGCAAGGGCGGTGTTTTGGTGCACGAAACGCACGTTCCGCTGCAAAAACGGCGTTTTGGCGCACGAAACGCACGTTTTGCGTCAAAACTGTGCAAAAGCAGCGATTTGGTGCACGAATTGCACGTATCGTTGCAAAATCGGCGTTTTGGTGCACGAAACGCACGTTTTGCGTCCAAACTGTGCAAAAGCAGCGATTTGGTGCACGAAACGCACGTTTCGCTGCAAAAGCGGCGTTCTGGTGCACGAAACGCACGGTTCGCTGCAAAAGCGGCGTTTTGGCGCACGAAACGCACGTTTTGCGTCAAAACTGGGCAAAAGCAGCGTTTTGCTGCACGAAACGCACGTTTTGCGTCAAAACTGTGCAAAAGCAGCGATTTGGTGCACGAAACGCACGTTTCTCGCCAAAACGGAGCAAATGCGGCGTTTTGGTGCACGAAACGCACGTTTTGCGTCAAAACTGTGCAAAAGCAGCGATTTGGAGCACGAAACGCACGTTTCTCGCCAAAACGGAGCAAAAGCCGCGTTTTGGTGCACGAAACGCACGTTTTGTGTCAAAACTGCAAAAGCAGCGATTTGGTGCACGAAACGCACGTATCGTTGCAAAAGCGGCGTTTTGGTGCACGAAACGCACGTTTTGCGTCAAAACTGTGCAAAAGCAGCGATTTGGTGCACGCAACGCACGTTTGGCTGCAAAAGCGGCGTTTTGGCGCACGAAACGCACGGTTTGCGTCCAAACTGTGCAAAAGCAGCGATTTGGTGCACGAAACGCACGTTTCGCTGCAAAAGCGGCGTTCTGGTACACGAAACGCACGTTTCGTTGCAAAAGCGGCGATTCGGTGCGTGAAATGCACGTTTCGCTGCAAAAGCGGCGATTTGGTGCACGAAACGCACGTTTCTCGCCAAAACGGAGCAAAAGCGGCGATTCGGTGCGTGAAACGCACGTTCCGCTGCAAAAGCGGCGTTTTGGTGCACGAAACGCACGTTTTGCGTCCAAACTGTGCAAAAGCAGCGATTTGGTGCACGAAACGCACGTTTCGCTGCAAAAGCGGCGTTCTGGTGCACGAAACGCACGGTTCGCTGCAAAAGCGGCGTTTTGGCGCACGAAACGCACGTTTTGCGTCAAAACTGGGCAAAAGCAGCGTTTTGCTGCACGAAACGCACGTTTTGCGTCCAAACTGTGCAAAAGCTGCGATTTGGTGCACGAAACGCACGTTTCGCAGCAAAAGCGGCGTTTTGGTGCACGAAACGCACGTTTCGTTGCAAAAGCGGCGATTTGGTGCACGAAACGCACGTTTTGCGTCAAAACTGTGCAAAAGCAGTGATTTGGAGCACGAAACGCACGTTTCGCTGCAAAAGCGGCGTTTTGGCGCACGAAACGCACGTTTTGAGTGAAAACTGTGCAAAAGCAACGTTTTGGTGCACGAAACGCACGTTTTGCGTCAAAACTGTGCAAAAGCAGCGATTTGGTGCACGAAACGCACGTTTCTCGCCAAAACGGAGCAAATGCGGCGTTTTGGCGCACGAAACGCACGTTTTGCGTCAAAACTGTGCAAAAGCAGTGATTTGGTGCACGAAACGCACGTTTCTCGCCAAAACGGAGCAAAAGCGGCGATTCGGTGCGTGAAGCGCACGTTCCGCTGCAAAAGCGGCATTTTGGCGCACGAAACGCACGTTTTGAGTGAAAACTGTGCAAAAGCAACGTTTTGGTGCACGAAACGCACGTTTTGCGCCCAAACTGTGCAAAAGCAGCGATTTGGTGCACGAAACGCACGTTTCGCTGCAAAAGCGGCGTTTTGGTGCACGAAACGCACGTTTCGCTGCAAGAGCCGCGTTTTGGCGCACGAAACGCATGTTTTGCGACAAAACTGTGCAAAAGCAGCGATTTGGTGCACGCAACGCACGTTTCGCGTCAAAACTGTGCAAAAGCGGCGTTTTGGATAACGAAACGCACGTTTTGCGTTGAAACTGTGCAAAAGCAGCGATTTGGTGCACGAAACGCACGTTTCTCGCCAAAACGGAGCAAATGCGGCGTTTTGGCGCACGAAACGCACGTTTTGCGTCAAAACTGTGCAAAAGCAGTGATTTGGTGCACGAAACGCACGTTCCTCGCCAAAACGGAGCAAAAGCGGCGATTCGGTGCGTGAAGCGCACGTTCCGCTGCAAAAGCGGCGTTTTGGTGCACGAAACGCACGTTTTGCGCCCAAACTGTGCAAAAGCAGCGATTTGGTGCACGAAACGCACGTTTCGCTGCAAAAGCGGCGTTTTGGTGCATGAAACGCACGTTTCGCAGCAAAAGCGGCGTTTTGGTGCACGAAACGCACGTTTCTCGCCAAAACGGAGCAAAAGCGGCGATTCGGTGCGTGAAGCGCACGTTCCGCTGCAAAAGCGGCATCTTGGCGCACGAAACGCACGTTTTGAGTGAAAACTGTGCAAAAGCAACGTTTTGGTGCACGAAACGCACGTTTTGCGCCCAAACCGTGCAAAAGCAGCGATTTGGTGCACGAAACGCACGTTTCGCTGCAAAAGCGGCGTTTTGGTGCATGAAACGCACGTTTCGCAGCAAAAGCGGCGTTTTGGTGCACGAAACGCACGTTTCTCGCCAAAACGGAGCAAAAGCGGCGATTCGGTGCGTGAAGCGCACGTTCCGCTGCAAAAGCGGCATCTTGGCGCACGAAACGCACGTTTTGAGTGAAAACTGTGCAAAAGCAACGTTTTGGTGCACGAAACGCACGTTTTGCGCCCAAACCGTGCAAAAGCAGCGATTTGGTGCACGAAACGCACGTTTCGCTGCAAAAGCGGCGTTTTGGTGCACGAAACGCACGTTTCGCTGCAAAAGCGGCGTTTTGGTGCACGAAACGCACGTTTCTCGCCAAAACGGCGCAAAAGTGGCGATTCGGTGCACGAAACGCACGTTTCGTTGCAAAAGCGGCGTTTTGGTGCACGAAACGCACGTTTTGCGCCCAAACTGTGCAAAAGCAGCGATTTGGTGCACGAAACGCACGTTTCGCTGCAAAAGCGGCGTTTTGGTGCACGAAACGCACGTTTCGCTGCAAAAGCGGCGTTTTGGTGCACGAAACGCACGTTTTGCGTCACAACTGTACAAAAGCAGCGATTGGGTGCACGAAACGCACGTTTCGCTGCAAAATCGGCGTTTTGGTGCACGAAACGCACGTTTTGCGTCACAACTGTGCAAAAGCAGCGATTTGGTGCACGAAACGCACGTTTCGCTGCAAAAGTGGCGTTTTGGCGGACGAAACTCACGTTTTGCGTCAAAAATGTGCAAAAGCAGTGATTTGGTGCACGAAACGCACGTTTCGCTGCAAAAACGGCGTTTTGGTACACGAAACGCACGTTTTGCGTCAAAACTGTGCAAAAGCAGCGATTTGGTGCACGAAACGCACGTTTCGCTGCAAAAGCGGCGATTTGGTGCACGAAACGCACGTTTCTCGCCAAAACGGAGCAAAAGTGGCGATTCGGTGCGTGAAACGCACGTTCCGCTGCAAAAGCGGCGTTTTGGCGCACGAAACGCACGTTTTGCGCCCAAACTGTGCAAAAGCAGCGATTTGGTGCACGAAACGCACGTTTCGCTGCAAAAGCGGCGTTTTGATGCACGAAACGCACGTTTCGCTGCAAAAGCGGCGTTTTGGTGCACGAAACGCACGTTTCGCTGCAAAAGCGGCGTTTTGGTGCACGAAACGCACGTTTTGCGTCACAACTGTGCAAAAGCAGCGATTTGGTGCACGATAGGCACGTTTCGTTGCAAAAGCGGCGTTTTGGTGCACGGAACGCACGTTTTGCGTCCAAACTGTGCAAAAGCAGCGATTTGGTGCACGCAACGCACGTTTCGCTGCAAAAGCGGCGTTTTGGGGCACGAAACGAACGTTTTGCGTCCAAACTGTGCAAAAGCAGCGATTTGGTGCCCGAAACGCACGTTTCGCTGCAAAAGCGGCGTTTTGGCGCACGAAACGCGCGTTTTGTGTCAAAACTGTGCAAAAGCAGTGATTTGGTGCACGAAACGCACGTTTCGCTGCAAAAGCCGCGTTTTGGCGCACGAAACGCACGTTTTGCGACAAAACTGTGCAAAAGCAGCGATTTGGTGCACGCAACGCACGTTTCGCGTCAAAACTGTGCAAAAGCAGCGATTTGGTGCACGCAACGCACGTTTCGCTGCAAAAGCGGCGTTTTGGTGCACGAAACGCACGTTTCGCTGCAAGAGCCGCGTTTTGGCGCACGAAACGCATGTTTTGCGACAAAACTGTGCAAAAGCAGCGATTTGGTGCACGCAACGCACGTTTCGCGTCAAAACTGTGCAAAAGCGGCGTTTTGGATAACGAAACGCACGTTTTGCGTTGAAACTGTGCAAAAGCAGCGATTTGGTGCACGAAACGCACGTTTCTCGCCAAAACGGAGCAAATGCGGCGTTTTGGCGCACGAAACGCACGTTTTGCGTCAAAACTGTGCAAAAGCAGTGATTTGGTGCACGAAACGCACGTTCCTCGCCAAAACGGAGCAAAAGCGGCGATTCGGTGCGTGAAGCGCACGTTCCGCTGCAAAAGCGGCGTTTTGGTGCACGAAACGCACGTTTTGCGCCCAAACTGTGCAAAAGCAGCGATTTGGTGCACGAAACGCACGTTTCGCTGCAAAAGCGGCGTTTTGGTGCATGAAACGCACGTTTCGCAGCAAAAGCGGCGTTTTGGTGCACGAAACGCACGTTTCTCGCCAAAACGGAGCAAAAGCGGCGATTCGGTGCGTGAAGCGCACGTTCCGCTGCAAAAGCGGCATCTTGGCGCACGAAACGCACGTTTTGAGTGAAAACTGTGCAAAAGCAACGTTTTGGTGCACGAAACGCACGTTTTGCGCCCAAACCGTGCAAAAGCAGCGATTTGGTGCACGAAACGCACGTTTCGCTGCAAAAGCGGCGTTTTGGTGCATGAAACGCACGTTTCGCAGCAAAAGCGGCGTTTTGGTGCACGAAACGCACGTTTCTCGCCAAAACGGAGCAAAAGCGGCGATTCGGTGCGTGAAGCGCACGTTCCGCTGCAAAAGCGGCATCTTGGCGCACGAAACGCACGTTTTGAGTGAAAACTGTGCAAAAGCAACGTTTTGGTGCACGAAACGCACGTTTTGCGCCCAAACCGTGCAAAAGCAGCGATTTGGTGCACGAAACGCACGTTTCGCTGCAAAAGCGGCGTTTTGGTGCACGAAACGCACGTTTCGCTGCAAAAGCGGCGTTTTGGTGCACGAAACGCACGTTTCTCGCCAAAACGGCGCAAAAGTGGCGATTCGGTGCACGAAACGCACGTTTCGTTGCAAAAGCGGCGTTTTGGTGCACGAAACGCACGTTTTGCGCCCAAACTGTGCAAAAGCAGCGATTTGGTGCACGAAACGCACGTTTCGCTGCAAAAGCGGCGTTTTGGTGCACGAAACGCACGTTTCGCTGCAAAAGCGGCGTTTTGGTGCACGAAACGCACGTTTTGCGTCACAACTGTACAAAAGCAGCGATTGGGTGCACGAAACGCACGTTTCGCTGCAAAATCGGCGTTTTGGTGCACGAAACGCACGTTTTGCGTCACAACTGTGCAAAAGCAGCGATTTGGTGCACGAAACGCACGTTTCGCTGCAAAAGTGGCGTTTTGGCGGACGAAACTCACGTTTTGCGTCAAAAATGTGCAAAAGCAGTGATTTGGTGCACGAAACGCACGTTTCGCTGCAAAAACGGCGTTTTGGTACACGAAACGCACGTTTTGCGTCAAAACTGTGCAAAAGCAGCGATTTGGTGCACGAAACGCACGTTTCGCTGCAAAAGCGGCGATTTGGTGCACGAAACGCACGTTTCTCGCCAAAACGGAGCAAAAGTGGCGATTCGGTGCGTGAAACGCACGTTCCGCTGCAAAAGCGGCGTTTTGGCGCACGAAACGCACGTTTTGCGCCCAAACTGTGCAAAAGCAGCGATTTGGTGCACGAAACGCACGTTTCGCTGCAAAAGCGGCGTTTTGATGCACGAAACGCACGTTTCGCTGCAAAAGCGGCGTTTTGGTGCACGAAACGCACGTTTCGCTGCAAAAGCGGCGTTTTGGTGCACGAAACGCACGTTTTGCGTCACAACTGTGCAAAAGCAGCGATTTGGTGCACGATAGGCACGTTTCGTTGCAAAAGCGGCGTTTTGGTGCACGGAACGCACGTTTTGCGTCCAAACTGTGCAAAAGCAGCGATTTGGTGCACGCAACGCACGTTTCGCTGCAAAAGCGGCGTTTTGGGGCACGAAACGAACGTTTTGCGTCCAAACTGTGCAAAAGCAGCGATTTGGTGCCCGAAACGCACGTTTCGCTGCAAAAGCGGCGTTTTGGCGCACGAAACGCGCGTTTTGTGTCAAAACTGTGCAAAAGCAGTGATTTGGTGCACGAAACGCACGTTTCGCTGCAAAAGCCGCGTTTTGGCGCACGAAACGCACGTTTTGCGACAAAACTGTGCAAAAGCAGCGATTTGGTGCACGCAACGCACGTTTCGCGTCAAAACTGTGCAAAAGCAGCGATTTGGTGCACGCAACGCACGTTTCGCTGCAAAAGCGGCGTTTTGGCGCACGAAACGCACGTTTTGCGTCAAAACTGCGCAAAAGCGTCGTTTTGGTTCACGAAACGCACGTTTCTCGCCAAAACGGAGCAAAAGCGGCGATTCGGTGCGTGAAATGCACGTTTCGCTGTAAAAGCGGCGATTTGGTGCGCGAAACGCACGTTTTGCGTCAAAACTGTGCAAAAGCAGCGATTTGGTGCACGAAACGCACGTATCGTTGCAAAAGCGGCGTTTTGGTGCACGAAACGCACGTTTTGCGCCCAAACTGTGCAAAAGCAGCGATTTGGTGCACGCAACGCACGTTTGGCTGCAAAAGCGGCGTTTTGGTGCACGAAACGCACGTTTTGCGTCCAAACTGTGCAAAAGCAGCGATTTGGTGCACGAAACGCACGTTTCGCAGCAAAAGCGGCGTTTTGGTTAACGAAACGCACGTTTTGCGTCGAAACTGTGCAAAAGCAGCGATTTGGTGCACGAAACGCACGTTTCTTGCCAAAACGGAGCAAAAGCGGCGATTCGGTGCGTGAAACGCACGTTCCGCTGCAAAAGCGGCGTTTTGGCGCACGAAACGCACGTTCTGCGTCAAAACTGTGCAAAAGCAGTGATTTGGTGCACGAAACGCACGTTTCGCTGCAATGGCGGTGTTTTGGCGCTCGAAACGCACGTTTTGCGTCAAAACTGTGCAAAAGCAGCGATTTGGTGCACGAAACGCACGTTTCGCTGCAAAAACGGCGTTTTGGCGCACGAAACGCACGTTTTGCGTCAACACTGTGCAAAAGCAGTGATTTGGTGCACGAAACGCACGTTTCGCTGCAAGGGCGGTGTTTTGGTGCACGAAACGCACGTTCCGCTGCAAAAACGGCGTTTTGGCGCACGAAACGCACGTTTTGCGTCAAAACTGTGCAAAAGCAGCGATTTGGTGCACGAATTGCACGTATCGTTGCAAAATCGGCGTTTTGGTGCACGAAACGCACGTTTTGCGTCCAAACTGTGCAAAAGCAGCGATTTGGTGCACGAAACGCACGTTTCGCTGCAAAAGCGGCGTTCTGGTGCACGAAACGCACGGTTCGCTGCAAAAGCGGCGTTTTGGCGCACGAAACGCACGTTTTGCGTCAAAACTGGGCAAAAGCAGCGTTTTGCTGCACGAAACGCACGTTTTGCGTCAAAACTGTGCAAAAGCAGCGATTTGGTGCACGAAACGCACGTTTCTCGCCAAAACGGAGCAAATGCGGCGTTTTGGTGCACGAAACGCACGTTTTGCGTCAAAACTGTGCAAAAGCAGCGATTTGGAGCACGAAACGCACGTTTCTCGCCAAAACGGAGCAAAAGCCGCGTTTTGGTGCACGAAACGCACGTTTTGTGTCAAAACTGCAAAAGCAGCGATTTGGTGCACGAAACGCACGTATCGTTGCAAAAGCGGCGTTTTGGTGCACGAAACGCACGTTTTGCGTCAAAACTGTGCAAAAGCAGCGATTTGGTGCACGAAACGCAAGTTTCGCTGCAAAAGCGGCTTTTTGGCGCACGAAACGCACGTTTTGCGTCCAAACTGTGCAAAAGCAGCGATTTGGTGCACGAACCGCACGTTTCGCAGCAAAAGCGGCGTTTTGGTGCACGAAACGCACGTTTCGCAGCAAAAGCGGCGATTTGGTGCACGAAACGCACGTTTCGTTGCAAAAGCGGCGTTTTGGTGCACGAAACGCACATTTTGCGTCAAAACTGTGCAAAAGCAGCGATTTGGTGCACGAATCGCACGTTTCTCGCCAAAACGGAGCAAAAGCGGCGATTCGGTGCGTGAAATGCACGTTTCGCTGCAAAAGCGGCGATTTGGTGCACGAAACGCACGTTTCTCGCCAAAACGGAGCAAAAGCGGCGATTCGGTGCGTGAAACGCACGTTCCGCTGCAAAAGCGGCGTTTTGGTGCACGAAACGCACGTTTTGCGTCAAAACTGTGCAAAAGCAGCGATTTGGTGCACGAAACGCACGTTTCTCGCCAAAACTGTGCGAAAGCAGCGATTTGGTGCACGAAACGCACGTATCGTTGCAAAAGCGGCGTTTTGGTGCACGAAACGCACGTTTTGCGCCCAAACTGTGCAAAAGCAGCGATTTGGTGCACGAAACGCACGTTTCGCTGCAAAAGCGGCGTTTTGGAGCACGAAACGCACGTTTTGCGTTCAAACTGTGCAAAAGCAGCGATTTGGTGCACGAAACGCACGTTTCGCTGCAAAAGCGGCGTTTTGGTGCATGAAACGCACGTTTCGCTGCAAAAGCGGTGTTTTGGCGCACGAAACGCACGTTTTGCGTCCAAACTATGCAAAAGCAGCGATTTGGTGCACGAAACGCACGTTTCGCGTCAAAACTGTGCAAAAGCAGCGATTTGGTGCACGAAACGCACGTTTCGCAGCAAAAGCGGCGTTTTGGCGCACGAAACGCACGTTTTGCGTCAAAACTCTGCAAAAGCAGCGATTTGGTGCACGAAACGCACGTTTCGCTGCAAAAGCGGCGTTTTGGTGCATGAAACGCACGTTTCGCTTCAAAAGCGGTATTTTGGCGCACGAAACGCACGTTTTGCGTCAAAACTCTGCAAAAGCAGCGATTTGGTGCACGAAACGCACGTCTCGCTGCAAAAGCGGCGTTTTGGCGCACGAAACGCACGTTTTGCGTCCAAACTGTGCAAAAGCAGCGATTTGGTGCACGAAACGCACCTTTCTTGCCAAAACGGAGCAAATGCGGCGTTTTGGTGCACGAAACGCACGTTTTGCGTCAAAACTGTGCAAAAGCAGTGATTTGGTGCACGAAACGCACGTTTCGCAGCAAAAGCGGCGTTTTGGCGCACGAAACGCACGTTTTTGCGTCAAAACTCTGCAAAAGCAGCGATTTGGTGCACGAAACGCACGTTTTCGCTGCAAAAGCGGCGTTTTGGTGCACGAAACGCACGTATCGTTGCAAAAGCGGCGTTTTGGTGCACGAAACGCACGTTTTGCGCCCAAACTGTGCAAAAGCAGCGATTTGGTGCACGCAACGCACGTTTGGCAGCAAAAGCGGCGTTTGGTGCACGAAACGCACGTTTTGCGTCCAAACTGTGCAAAAGCAGCGATTTGGTGACGAAACGCACGTTTCGCTGCAAAAGCGGCCTTTTGGTTAACGAAACGCACGTTTTGCGTCGAAACAGTGCAAAATTAGCGATTTGGTGCACGAAACGCACGTTTTGCGTCAAAACTGTGCAAAAGCAGCGATTTGGTGCACGAAACGCACCTTTCTCGCCAAAACGGAGCAAATGCGGCGTTTTGGTGCACGAAACGCACGTTTTGCGTCAAAACTGTGCAAAAGCAGTGATTTGGTGCACGAAACGCACGTTTCGCAGCAAAAGCGGCGTTTTGGCGCACGAAACGCACGTTTTGGCGTCAAAACTCTGCAAAAGCAGCGATTTGGTGCACGAAAACGCACGTTTCGCTGCAAAAGCGGCGTTTTGGCCACGAATCGCACGTTTTGCGTCAAAACTGTGCAAAAGCAGCGATTTGGTGCACGAAACGCACGTTTCGCAGCAAAAGCGGCGTTTTGGGTGCACGAAACGCACGTTTTGCCGTCAAAACTGTTGCAAAAGCAGCGATTTGGTGCACGCAACGCACGTTTCGGCGTCAAAACTGTGCAAAAGCCAGCGATTTGGTGCACGAAAACGCACGTTTCTCGCCAAAACGGAGCAAAAGCGGCGTTTTGGTGCACGAAACGCACGTTTTTGTGTCAAAACTGTGCAAAAGCAGCGATTTGGTGCACGAAAACGCACGTATCGTTGCAAAAGCGGCGTTTTGGTGCACGAAACGCCCGTTTTGCGCCCAAACTGTGCAAAAGCAAGCGATTTGGTGCACGCAACGCACGTTTGGCTGCAAAAGCGGCGTTTTGGTGCACGAAACGCACGTTTTGCGTCCAAACTGTGCAAAAGCAGCGATTTGGTGCACGAAACGCACGTTTCGCAGCAAAAGCGGCGTTTTGGCGCACGAAACGCACGTTTTGCGTCAAAACTCTGCAAAAGCAGCGATTTGGTGCACGAAACGCACGTTTCGCCTGCAAAAGCGGCGTTTTGGCGCACGAAACGCACGTTTTGCGTCCCAAACTGTGCAAAAGCAGCGATTTGGTGCACGAAACGCACGTTTCGCTGCAAAAGCGGCGTTTTTGGCGCACGAAACGCACGTTTTGCGTCAAAACTGTGCAAAAGCAGCGATTTGGTGCACGAAAACGCACGTATCGTTGCAAAAGCGGCGTTTTGGTGCACGAAACGCACGTTTGCGTCCAAACTGTGCAAAAGCAGCGATTTGGTGCACGAAACGCTCGTTTTGCGTCAAAACTGTGCGAAAGCAGCGATTTGGTGCACGAAACGCACGTTTCGCTGCAAAAGCGGCGTTTTGGCGCACGAAACGCACGTTTTGCGTCCAAACTGTGCAAAAGCAGCGATTTGGTGCACGAAACGCACGTTTCGCAGCAAAAGCGGCGTTTTGGTTCACGAAACGCACGTTTCGTTGCAAAGGCGGCGTTTTGGTGCACGAAACGAACGTTTTGCGTCAAAACTGTGCAAAAGCAGCGATTTGGTGCACGAAACGCACGTTTCTCGCAAAACGGAGCAAAAGCGGCGATTCGGTGCGTGAAATGCACGTTGCGCTGCAAAACCGGCGATTTGGTGCGCGAAACGCACGTTTTGCGTCAAAACTGTGCAAAAGCAGCGATTTGGTGCACGAAACGCACGCGTCGTTGCAAAAGCGGCGTTTTGGTGCACGAAACGCACGTTTTGCGCCCAAACTGTGCAAAAGCAGCGATTTGGTGCACGCAACGCACGTTTGGCTGCAAAAGCGGCGTTTTGTTGCATGAAACGCACGTTTCGCTGCAAAGCGGTGTTTTGGTGCACGAAACGCACGTTTGCGTCAAAACTGTGCAAAAGCAGCGATTTGGTGCACGAAACGCACGTTTCGCTGCAAAAGCGGCGTTTTGGGGCACGAAACGCTCGTTTTGCGTCAAAACTGTGCAAAAGCAGCGATTTGGTGCACGAAACGCACGTTTCGCAGCAAAAGCGGCGTTTTGGCGCACGAAACGCACGTTTTGCGTCAAAACTCTGCAAAAGCAGCGATTTGGTGCACGAAACGCGCGTTTCGCTGCAAAAGCGGCGTTTTGGTGCACGAAACGCACGTTTCGCTACAAAAGCGGTGTTTCGGCGCACGAAACGCACGTTTTGCGTCAAAACTGTGCAAAAGCAGGCGATTTGGTGCACGAAACGCACGTATCGTTGCAAAAGCGGCGTTTTGGTGCACGAAACGCACGTTTTGCGCCCAAACTGTGCAAAAGCAGCGATTTGGTGCACGCAACGCACGTTTGGCAGCAAAAGCGGCGTTTTGGTGCACGAACCGCACGTTTTGCGTCCAAACTGTGCAAAAGCAGCGATTTGGTGACGAAACGCACGTTTCGCTGCAAAAGCGGCCTTTTGGTTAACGAAACGCACGTTTTGCGTCGAAACAGTGCAAAATTAGCGATTTGGTGCACGAAACGCACGTTTTGCGTCAAAACTGTGCAAAAGCAGCGATTTGGTGCACAAAAACGCACCTTTCTCGCCAAAACGGAGCAAATGCGGCGTTTTGGTGCACGAAACGCACGTTTTGCGTCAAAACTGTGCAAAAGCAGTGATTTGGTGCACGAAACGCACGTTTCGCAGCAAAAGCGGCGTTTTGGCGCACGAAACGCACGTTTTGCGTCAAAACTCTGCAAAAGCAGCGATTTGGTGCACGAAACGCACGTTTCGCTGCAAAAGCGGCGTTTTGGCGCACGAATCGCACGTTTTGCGTCAAAACTGTGCAAAAGCAGCGATTTGGTGCACGAAACGCACGTTTCGCAGCAAAAGCGGCGTTTTGGTGCACGAAACGCACGTTTTGCGTCAAAACTGTGCAAAAGCAGCGATTTGGTGCACGCAACGCACGTTTCGCGTCAAAACTGTGCAAAAGCAGCGATTTAGTGCACGAAACGCACGTTTCTCGCCAAAACGGAGCAAAAGCGGCGTTTTGGTGCACGAAACGCACGTTTTGTGTCAAAACTGTGCAAAAGCAGCGATTTGGTGCACGAAACGCACGTATCGTTGCAAAAGCGGCGTTTTGGTGCACGAAACGCCCGTTTTGCGCCCAAACTGTGCAAAAGCAGCGATTTGGTGCACGCAAACGCACGTTTGGCTGCAAAAGCGGCGTTTTGGTGCACGAAACGCACGTTTTGCGTCCAAACTGTGCAAAAAGCAGCGATTTGGTGCACGAAACGCACGTTTCGCAGCAAAAGCGGCGTTTTGGCGCACGAAACGCACGTTTTGCGTCAAAGCTCTGCAAAAGCAAGCGATTTGGTGCACGAAACGCACGTTTCGCTGCAAAAGCGGCGTTTTGGCGCACGAAACGCACGTTTTGCGTCCAAACTGTGCAAAAGCAGCGATTTGGTGCACGAAACGCACGTTTCGCTGCAAAAGCGGGCGTTTTGGCGCACGAAACGCACGTTTTGCGTCAAAACTGTGCAAAAGCAGCGATTTGGTGCACGAAACGCACGTATCGTTGCAAAAGCGGCGTTTTGGTGCACGAAACGCACGTTTTGCGTCCAAACTGTGCAAAAGCAGCGATTTGGTGCACGAAACGCTCGTTTTGCGTCAAAACTGTGCGAAAGCAGCGATTTGGTGCACGAAACGCACGTTTCGCTGCAAAAGCGGCGTTTTGGCGCACGAAACGCACGTTTTGCGTCCAAACTGTGCAAAAGCAGCGATTTGGTGCACGAAAACGCACGTTTCGCAGCAAAAGCGGCGTTTTGGTTCACGAAACGCACGTTTCGTTGCAAAGGCGGCGTTTTGGGTGCACGAAACGAACGTTTTGCGTCAAAACTGTGCAAAAGCAGCGATTTGGTGCACGAAACGCACGTTTCTCGCCAAAACGGAGCAAAAGCGGCGATTCGGTGCGTGAAATGCACGTTGCGCTGCAAAAACCGGCGATTTGGTGCGCGAAACGCACGTTTTGCGTCAAAAACTGTGCAAAAGCAGCGATTTGGTGCACGAAACGCACGCGTCGTTGCAAAAGCGGCGTTTTGGTGCACGAAACGCACGTTTTGCGCCCAAACTGTGCAAAAGCAGCGATTTGGTGCACGCAACGCACGTTTGGCTGCAAAAGCGGCGTTTTGTTGCATGAAACGCACGTTTCGCTGCAAAAGCGGTGTTTTGGTGCACGAAACGCACGTTTTGCGTCAAAACTGTGCAAAAGCAGCGATTTGGTGCACGAAACGCACGTTTCGCTGCAAAGCGGCGCTTTGGTGCACGAAACGCTCGTTTTGCGTCAAAACTGTGCAAAAGCAGCGATTTGGTGCACGAAACGCACGTTTCGCAGCAAAAGCGGCGTTTTGGCGCACGAAACGCACGTTTTGCGTCAAAACTCTGCAAAAGCAGCGATTTGGTGCACGAAACGCACGTTTCGCTGCAAAAGCGGGTTTTGGTGCACGAAACGCACGTTTCGCTACAAAAGCGGTGTTTCGGCGCACGAAACGCACGTTTTGCGTCAAAACTGTGCAAAAGCAGCGATTTGGTGCACGAAACGCACGTATCGTTGCAAAAGCGGCGTTTTGGTGCACGAAACGCACGTTTTGCGCCCAAACTGTGCAAAAGCAGCGATTTGGTGCACGCAACGCACGTTTGGCAGCAAAAGCGGCGTTTTGTGTGCACGAAACGCACGTTTTGCGTCCAAACTGTGCAAAAGCAGCGATTTGGTGACGAAACGCACGTTTCGCTGCAAAAGCGGCCTTTTGGTTAACGAAACGCACGTTTTGCGTCGAAACAGTGCAAAATTAGCGATTTGGTGCACGAAACGCACGTTTTGCGTCAAAACTGTGCAAAAGCAGCGATTTGGTGCGCGAAACGCACCTTTTCTCGCCAAAACGGAGCAAATGCGGCGTTTTGGTGCACGAAACGCACGTTTTGCGTCAAAACTGTGCAAAAGCAGTGATTTGGTGCACGAAACGCACGTTTCGCAGCAAAAGCGGCGTTTTGGCGCACGAAACGCACGTTTTGCGTCAAAACTCTGCAAAAGCAGCGATTTGGTGCACGAAACGCACGTTTCGCTGCAAAAGCGGCGTTTTGGCGCACGAATCGCACGTTTTGCGTCAAAACTGTGCAAAAGCAGCGATTTGGTGCACGAAACGAACGTTTCGCAGCAAAAAGCGGCGTTTTGGTGCACGAAACGCACGTTTTGCGTCAAAACTGTGCAAAAGCAGCGATTTGGTGCACGAAACGCACGTTTCTCTCGCCAAAACGGAGCAAAAGCGGCGTTTTGGTGCACGAAACGCACGTTTTGTGTCAAAACTGTGCAAAAGCAGCGATTTGGTGCACGAAACGCACGTATCGTTGCAAAAGCGGCGTTTTGGTGCACGAAACGCCCGTTTTGCGCCCAAACTGTGCAAAAGCAGCGATTTGGTGCACGCAACGCACGTTTGGCTGCAAAAGCGGCGTTTTGGTGCACGAAACGCACGTTTTGCGTCCAAACTGTGCAAAAGCAGCGATTTGGTGCACGAACGCACGTTTCGCTGCAAAAGCAGCGATTTGGTGCACGAAACGCACGTTTCGCTGCAAAAGCGGCGTTTTGGTGCATGAAACGCACGTTTCGCTGCAAAAGCGGTGTTTTGGCGCACGAAACGCACGTTTTGCGTCCAAACTGTGCAAAAGCAGCGATTTGGTGCACGAAACGCACGTTCGCGTCAAAAACTGTGCAAAAGCAGCGATTTGGTGCACGAAACGCACGTTTCGCAGACAAAAGCGGCGTTTTGGCGCACGAACGCACGTTTGCGTCCAAACTGTGCAAAAGCAGCGATTTGGTGCACGAAACGCACGTTTCGCTGCAAAAGCGGCGTTTTGGCGCACGAAACGCACGTTTGCGTCCAAACTGTGCAAAAGCAGCGATTTGGTGCACGAAACGCACGTTTCGACTGCAAAAGCGGTCGTTTTGGCGCACGAAACGCACGTTTTGCGTCAAAACTGTGCAAAAGCAGCGATTTGGTGCACGAAACGCTCGTTTTGCGTCAAAACTGTGCGAAAGCAGCGATTTGGTGCACGAAACGCACGTTTCGCTGCAAAAGCGGCGTTTTGGCGCACGAAACGCACGTTT